>JAGWCC010000682.1:0-338115 GCA_022651775.1 Drusus annulatus | reverse complement strand
GAATTTGGGTGATGTAAATATCTCAAATACAAAAAAAATTAAAGTTTTTTCACATTATTCATAAATATTATTTAACGGCTCAGAAAATATTTTTTGGAGGTAGGTACTATAAATTTGAGCAAGTCATTATGTTATGTATGATTCTCTGCTGTATTCTGATATAAATGGCTTACAAATAAATGTCGTCGAAATAGTTATGATGAATGCGCAAAAATACTACATTTTTAGCATCTTCTATCTCGAGCATTGAACAGATAATTTAAAGGAGCGTCTATACCTTAGAGTAACGTAGAGACCTAACATTGCGAAATTTTGTCCGCACTTTTTGACCAAGGATTGACCAAGGGAGGTATGACGTATATGCTTCCAGCCAATCGGATGCGAAGAAAACCGTAAAGATAAACATTATTCTGTCTTTATCTGTTTGCCAACAATTTAGCGTTAGTATCATGAGAAAGAAAGAGACCAGGATACTTTCAGAAGCCGTACAATATGGGTATTCCCCACTGTAATGGTTTCTTATGTGACAGCTCGTAAATATCTCTAAGTTAAAAATATTACGAATCCACTAAAACTCATTTCAAACGGAAGTTTATTATATTGGAACGAATAGTCCAAAGATTAATTACATATTGGTGTAAGTTACTAGTTGTTTTGTAGGTTAGAATGTTAAATATTTGAGATCTAACTAAAAAAGACGATTTTTATGGTACATACGTGTGAAAACTGTTTGTTTTTGGTCCTTTTTTGTACTTCGATTGAAGCAACCAAGTATAGCACATATGGCCATGATGTTTTTGCTAGATATCGGACAAAAAATAACTCAAGTTTTTAACTATTTACGCACTTTTGACAGTCCGTTCGCCTGACACTCCAAACCAGAATGAAGCTCGTACAGATCAAATATTGCGGACATGGTATTCAGCACGCCCCAAATCGTGTATTGGTTTCAACAATTGTTTGTCTCTTTTTCTCATATGCGTATAGAACCGAGCATAAAGAGAGAGCTATATTTTGCGAGTTTGTCAACGATTTGTCACAAATTAGTACGGTCTCTTTATATTGTTACTCTAAGGTCTATACTAATTTGGAAGAAAGATTTAACCCCAGCAGTAATGGGAATATTTTAATTTTATATTGAGGAAAAATCAGTTTTGAAAAATCAGTATCTCACTAACCATCACGCCGTTTCTCTGAAGGGGTAGGCAGAGAGGACAGACCGCCATATAACTGGCACACACTCCTTGCTCCATTCACATTCACACGTCGTCTCATACATAATTTTCTGTTATTCTGACTCTTCACATGACCCGACTTTAGCATTTGATTCACTTGATCATGCCACGTCTTCCTCGGGCGTCCCCGAATTCTTCTTCCCATCCAAACGATGTCAGCAGCTCCTGTGAAACTCGCGCGGTGTGGGGCCTGGCGTTGTCATACAGGAGGCTGACTCCCCGGGTCAGCATTCCCCTTCTGGGGTTCTGAATTGCTCTTTTGAGTTTTTTAGAGTGTTGCAGTAAGCCAAAAGCCACCAAAGAACCCTCTTATGGTCCCAAAAAACAGATGCCATGACTTTTCCAGCTGAATAGGTCGTCTTGAACTTTTTGGTGGATGGGGAAGATAAATGACTCCATTGAAGGGATTGCCTTTTGGATTCAAGGGTGTAGTGACACACCTACATCTCATCCCCCATCACAATAGCGTCCAGAAAAGCTTATCCCTCCTGTACAAAACGATCTGAATTCCCCGCGGATTTTGCATGGACGGGAGGTGGCGGGAGTACGCGACGACCTCTCTATCAAAAGAATTTACTGTGATTGAACAAAATGACCGACAAACACGCAAGACCAAACAAATTAACCGTTAGGATCCCCCCTGCACGCCAGGTGCACCAACTTTAAAACCAAAAAATTCCCCGGCCTCAGCAGCCCTTGTAACCTCACTTTCTGGATGAACCTCGTATTTGCATTTTAATGGACGTTTTTTTTTTTAAATTATGATCTTAAAATTTTGTAGAGTAATCTTTGTTTGCCAGAAGGATTGTTATATTTATTCAGGGGTTCTAGCACAGTCACATCGACAACTAAGCAGATTCGATACGATAAAGTACACTGTAAATTTTAGTTTATCAATTTTGCTAGGACGCTCGCCTTTGCTTAATAAATCTACAATTTTATTAATTTCGGGAAAAAATCACCTTACGTTGGCAAAACTGACATAATTTAGCCATTAGGAGGGTAGACAGCTGTTGTTTGTGGTTTTGAAACGTCAAATTCAAAGGAGTTCGTAGACTGAATGCTGTGGAAATGAGATCCCTGAGGCATGTGTGCGGTAAAACCACGTATGACCGTGTTCAAAATGTGGATACCCGGAAAGAATGCAAGGCTGATGTAAGCGTAATGAATAGGATCAAGAAAGGGACGCTAAGATGGTTTGGGCTTGTAGAGCGAATTAACGAAGAACATAGTGAGAGGATACATGATGCGAAAGTGATTGAAAGAAGTCGAGGACGCCGGAGAAAGTTATGGCACAATCAAGTGAATCAAACACTTAAATCGGGCCATATGAATAGTCAGAATAACAGATAAATATGTATGAAATGATGTACGAAACAATGTATGAAACGATGTATGAATGTGAGTGAAGCAAGGAGTATGTACCAAGACAGAGTTGTATGGCGGTCCGTCTTCTCTGCCTACTTCTGGGGTGATGGTTAGTTAGTTATATTCAAAGGAGTTCGTTTTGCACAACTGATTGAATTTATTATTTTTGCATTTGCTGATGGCTTAAAAAAAGCTATTTATCGACATCTAGATCAATTTATGTAGAGAGCGGACGGGCTCGAAAAACTAACAACATTTTAGTCGACTTCAACTGTCAAATGTCACGGACGACTTGCCGTCATGCTAGCAAGTGCCAACAAATTAAAATATTGTTGATGAAAAACGTCTATCGTGTCGATGTTGAAAGTTTCTGCTAGGGGACGGGCTCGACAAACTAACAATATTTTAGTCGACGTCAACTGTCAAATGACACGGTGCCGACAAATTACGAATATTATTGGTGAAAAACGTCTATCGTGTCAACGTTGAAAGTTTCTGCTTGGGGACAGGCTCGACAAACTAACAATATTTTAGTCGACGTCAACTGTCAAATGTCACGGGCGGACTTGCCGTCATGCAAGCAAGTGCCAACAAATTAAAATATTGTTGATGAAAAACGTCTATCGTGTCGATGTTGAAAGCTTCTTCTAAGTGACGGGCTCGACAAATTAACAATATTTTAGCCGACGTCAACTGTCACATGTCATGGGCGACTTATTGTCATGCTAGCAGGAGCCGACAAATTACGAATATTATTGATGAAAAACGTCTATCGTGTCAACGTTGAGAGTTTCTGCTAGGGTCCCAGGAAGTTGGTTGTCCATGTGTATGAATGTTTGACATATCCTACAAAAATTCAACACCAGTCCAAAGACATTCTCTGTATGTCTTATTTGGAAATGTGAACTCTGGCCGGGGCTGTTTGACATTGGGTCTGTCTGAAGCGATCGGCTTTATCCGGTCGGGAGGAGGCGGAAATTAGCGCTTCTTCCGCTTCCGGCGGCCACGGGTGCCATTTATCGGCTTGAGCGGAGCTTAAAAAGCAACGTTATTATTGTCAGCCCGGCTGTTTTTCCATTTCGATAATTTTACGCCATTTTGTAATTAGTTTAATAGCCGACGGTTGCAATTAACTCTTCGAACCATGTCACGTTACGTTAATGTTAGATTTTTAATTGGAAAAAATGATAGTAGACAGTGTTGGAATTTTAATTTTTGAACAATTTGGAAGGTTAATAATTATTTTTCTTGGCAGCTTTGTTTGATAAAAAAATCACATTTTACTATCAGTATTTCAGCGTATATATTTTATATACCTTACACAAATTAAATATAAATAAATATTTTATTTCAATGCCAGCAACCCAGGCGTATATATATATATATTTCAATGCCAGCAACCAAGGGGTTAATATTTATTGATTTGCCTTGTACATACGATATATGTTACCCGCCTCGCTAGACAGTTGAGTTTGTTCCGAGCATATCGTCGCTGGAAAGACAAAAGGGGTTAAGCGACACTTTGGTAAAAATGAGTTAAATACGCAGTTTTGATCAGTTCTTTTTCTGCATAGAATGCTCTGACTCTCGTTTGATTCTGAAGACTTTTAAGGAGAAGGCTTGACTCAAGCGACGCAAGTTTGGAACTTTTTAAGCTTTTTGTCATTTCAGTGAGAGCATTGAGTTACCTGAGTTAACTTTTTTTCAAAAACCAACCAGTTACTGAAGACTTACGAATTTTACTGTAAAAAAAAAAAACAAGTTCTTTGGTGTGGGCTTCCCAAAATGGCGCTACAGCCTTTTTTCCTTTCCAGCATCGATGTAAAAAAATATTTTTTTAGTTTGTCGATTTTTGGTCGCACTTCTCTGCCAAGTCTTTATTGACAGTTCATGTCATTTATGGGCGACATCTGTTTCTCTCCCTTGCCTTGGTCAACCCGAGAAATTTGATGTGCTATTGCATTAAATAAAATAGTTTATATATTGTTATCACTGGAATTTATTTAGCATTCGTTTGTATGCAAAAACAAATTGCTTTAAAAAAATCATGGTCATGAAATCAGTACACCAAGAATATATTTTTTTTATTGAGAAAAATTCAGATACAAACAGCGATATCCATATAATATATATTATATGATAAAAAGACAATTTGTCTGCAAACCTTAACCATTTCTCACTAAATACATAATCATTTTGTGTGGGGCATAAATGTCAACTAACTAACTAACCATCACGCCGTTTCCCCGCAGGGGTAGGCAGAGAGGACGGACCGCCATATAAATCTGCCTTAGCACACACTCTTTGCTTCATTCACATTCATACATCGTCTCATACATACTCTTCTGTTATTCTAACTCTTCACATGAGCCGATTCAAGTTTTTGATTTACTTGATCGTGCCGTGTCTTTCTCAGGCATCCACGACTTCTTCTTCCATTCACTTTCACATTATATATTATTTTCACACTCCTTTCTTCGTTCATTCGCTCTATATGTCCAAACTATCTAAGCGTCCCTTTCTTGATCCTATTCATTACGCTCACATCAGCCTTGCATTCTTTCCGGATATTCACATTTTTAACAGGGTCATTTATGGTCTTACTGCACATACGTCTCAGGGATCTTATTTCCACAGCATTCAGTCTACTTTCATCCTTCCTCTGCCAGCTCCATGCCTCACTGCCATACATCAGGGTTGGTATAAGCACTCTATTGTGGACTGCTAGTTTCGCTTCTTTGGACTGTTTATTAATTGCGCCAACAGCGTTCAGTCCTCCATCAATGGAGTTTCCTGCATTCACCCTTCTTTCAATATCCTTATCGGCCTTTCCGTCCCTCGTAAACATACTTTCTAAATACACAAACTCATCCACTTGCTCCAAGTATTCATCATTCACAACTATATTGCACGCTGTTCTCGAACTCTCTCTAAATAATATACTCGTAAAATGGCATGAATGTTTTTTTTTGAATTCGTTTCTTACTTTAACTTTATTAATTATATATACCAATGGATAAACTTCATCGTAATTGCCTCATATTGTCGCCGGAAAGGCGAAAGGGCCGAAGCGCCATTTTGGGCAGCTTTCACCAGAGCACTTTAATGTTTTTGTTTGGTTTACAATACAATTCATAAGTCTTTAGTTCCTTGATGGATTTTGAAAAAAAGGTAACTGAATGCCCTCAGTGAGCCTGAAGCGACAAAAAGCTTTAAAAAAAGTCTCAAGCTTGTGTCGCCTGAGTCAAGCCTTATCCCAAATGGTAAATATATTTTAACGAATATATTTTTCCAAAAAAATATCATCAAATTACCAATAACATAAAAATATTGCTGAACATCGAAAAATCATTAACGAATAAATTGAAAAGCAACAATTTCACCTCCGGAAATCCGCCGAATGAAAACACTGCGGACGTGCGAATTGAGAAAACAAACATTCTTTAAAATGGTAGGCAAACGAAATGACTGAAAAACAATGAAAATGCAAAGTCACAACATTATTCGGCGGTGCTTTGTTTAATTTCTTGGAAAATCCGCCTCGGTAATTGCACTCCCACCCCCAGGAAGTATACACGTTAAATTTCATACACGAGTTGCTTAAATTTAAAACCGTTTAGGTCTTTCAATCGTGAATACTAATTACATCAAATATGTAGCTGTAGAAGATGCGATACGACGAGAATGTATACGAGTATATATATATATATATATATATATATATATATATATATATATATATATATATATATATATATATATATTATATTTATTATTTAATTCATTTGAAGATGTATCAAAGATGTTGTTGGATTTCAAGTGATAATTTCTAAGGTTCTTACCTTCATGCTTTTCAACTAGTTCCTACTTATGTAACCATTTCGCAGTATTAAATTTCCGTATTCAACAACACCTCGCTCTAAACAATCGACAGTCAAAAACAGAGAGCGGAGGGAAAAAAATACACAATTTCCACCAAGTGGCTTGTTTTTTAATATAATACTGGAAACTGCGGCTAAATTAATATTGGCAAAGGGTAAAACGTTATTTTAAGCGGCCAGTTCTTCGTTTGTTAAAACGACACCTGCGAAAAGGTCAGGCTTTTGCAATATTAAATTAATATTGACGGTGGAAATGGACGTTATTTTCCAATAAGCTTTCTACTGTAAGCTAAAAATGTTATGAGTTTTTAAAATTATTTTTTTACTGAAAAGAAGCCCAGCCTTGTGTTCAATTCTTTCTATATGTGAAACTTTGGAAAATTAAACTCTCGTGAATACAGAAGATCAATAATGGTGATCGACACTTCGTTGTTAGTTAAAAAAACATGAATACTGTTCAAACCACTCAACAGATATTCCTAAGAAGTTTGGCTTATGCTGATTCGAAAGAGAACTGATGTCGCCAGTTAATACTAGACCCTTCTACTCCTAGGTCTCAGATAGGACAATGAAATTAACTATTACAACAAAAAATGTTTGAACAATTCATCACAAGTATACAGATTGATCTGACAATACAACTATATCAGTTTATCTCTTCAGCGTGTTGAACACATATGGACTTAGGAATACATTAGTGTAAAGACTGAAAAGCATCATTAATGATGTCCGCTATCAGCGCCGACTCATTACAGCATTAAATGGACCGAAATCATCTCTACGAGCGACAAAGGAATGATCGGGGTATAAAATTATGCGAAATGATCAAATATAGTGAAATGACACGAGAGTGATAGGTTATGAAATAGCCTGTTCAAATTCAAATTGCTGAGACGAGCACGACTCTATTATTAATAAGTAGATATGCTTGTCTTTTTGTATTTTAAATAATTTATTTATTTATTGGTGCATCTAAAAACGCGTGACTAATATTACAATTATTAAAATGAAGGCTCTTCGAATCGATTGTTTCCTTGTAAACACTCTCGGAGTACTGGAATATATCTGAAAATAAAATGAAATCATGCTAAGTTTTTTAGATTAACTTACGTAAGGTTAAGAAGGTAGGTTAAGTGAGGTTAATTACAATTGAGGTAAGTTACAGAAAACAGTCTTCTAAGGCAGTCGACATTAGATCAGCAACGTCATCGGCTATCGGAAGGCTGATAGAACCCAAACGCAATCCAAATACTAAGTTTGGAGATCGCGCTTTCGGAGTATCGGGGCCGAAGGCTTGGAATAAACTCCACCATAATCACCATTAGATATACAAATTTTAACCAAATCCTGTACTGTACGACAAATTCAGAAAGTCCATTTTTTTTTAAATTTTGCTCCCATGCCCTAAATCGAAAAAATAAAAATAATAATAAAAATCATAATTATAATTTTAAGTTAATAAGTGTATCTATCTGATGGGACCTGCCATGCAAGTATGTTCGTGTATATTTTCTTATTTAAACTAGGAATTAATATGTAATAATAGAAAATAAGATCTGTACAGCGCTCTTGAGGTGATTTTTCACAAAACGGCGCTATACAAATCATCCAAATATTATTATTATTAATTAATGTTACTAGATAAAGTTAAATTAAGCTTGATTATAGCTAGATAACTGTGCATTTATAATTATAAATCAGGAACAAAGTTTCTGGATATATTTGAAGAGGTTATAGTCCTTTCAGGTCACTTCTGGCAGGACACAATCACCATATCATAACAATTTAGAATTCAGCTGATTCTCACCTATATATTTAAATATATATAAATTTTTTTTATTTTTGTTTTTAATTTTTTTTTATTATTATTTTTTCATTTTTAGGGCATGAGACCAAATTTAAAAATGGTATATCGGAGGTATTTTTTAATTTTTCGTAGTGGGGAACAGATAATGGTGAAAATCTTCTAATGAATAATACCCTAACCTTAGTCTTAGCCACGCCCAGGTCTGCCGAGTCCTGCAAAAATCATCAAAAACTGACTACACTGGCTTGGATAGGTACCACTCTATGTACTCTAAGGAACAAACTGTACTTCAAAATATTCGAATTTCGATTTTGAATGGGGGTCTTTATGGATTGTGATTCTGGATGATGACCTCCCCTTGCTGGAAGGAACGGGTTATTCTGTACCTCTTAGGGCTAAACTATTGCCTGAAGAAGGTGTTACCTGCTGTACAGGAGTTCCAGCAGAAAGACCCCCACGGCCAGGCTGATGCACCCCACCAGGCACTCGAGGGCCGGGACCACCTCCAACAGACCCACGCTGACGAAGCTGCTTCCCTTGCCGGAGCAGACGGGCTTCTTGGTGTAGAGGCGCTGCACCTCGCGGGACTGGAGACCTGACTCCTGGAGACGACGCATGCTGGAAGTAAAATAATCAATATCAAGAGGATACGTTAGGATTATAAGTCACAAACTTATTGTTTACCAAAGTTGAGATTCGATTTTAATTTTTTTAGTCAACATCGCACAAGAGTCCCAACTGCTCCTAACTGTCTGGAACTAGTGAGACTATGGAATCTCCATTTGCGGTATGCTGTGAGGCTGAATGTAGTGGGGAGGGGAAAGAGATGGGGAAGAGGAAGGTTGGGAAGTACCTGGCTATTCAGATCTGGTTACCAAACACGGCTACAAGCATTTCAAGCAACGTTTTGATTCTGAATATTGGTCTTTCACCAGGACGATACGAGTATCTACCACTCTGGAACTTGCCGCAAATATAAAATATATAATTTTTGTATAAATAAAATGTGTTATGACACATATTAATTAAACAAAATTTATTTGCACACGCCGGGAAAAAACCATAAATGATCGTGTTAAAAATGTGGATATCCGGAAAGAATGCAAGGCTGATGTAAACGTAATGAATATTACAAAGAAAAGGACGCTTAGATAGTTTGGGATGTAGAGCGAATGAACGAAGAGAGGAGTGTGAAAAGAATATACGATGCGAAAGTGAATGGAAGAAGAAGTCGAAGACGCCCGAGGAAGACATGGCCTGATCAAGTGAATCAAATACCAGAATAACAGAAGAGTATGTATGAGACGATGTATGAATTTGAATGAAGCAAGGAGTGTGCCAAGACAGAGTTGTATGGCGGTCTGTCCTCTCTTCCTACCCCTGTGGAGAAACGGCGTGGTGGTTAGTTAATTAGTTAGTTTTATATTATTTAAACCAATATAATTCATATTTTTATGCGAGTGCGACAGAGTAGGCATTGCTAATCTGCCTATATGGAGTGCACGCCTCTGCCTGTCTGACACACGAATGAAAAAGATGCGGTGGTGTTTTATTACTTTTTTAAAAAAGAAAGACAAACATTCCCGTTTACAAAATAACGCGACAAAATGTGAAAAACTCCTACTGCCATCATAATAAGCGGAAAATGTTGCTTGTGCAATGGTGGATGAAGAAGAATTGAACCCGAAACGCCCGGATGGGAATCCGATGTGATTGTCCACTTAGCTACTAACCGGTCCAATAATCAAGTCCTTGGAATGTCGCCCTTCTCCTTAGCCGGGTATCAAGGCCTGTTTGATTGGTGGCATCATTAGGGGCTGACAGGCACCTCGCTCCACGTCTATTTGGATCTATTGTGGATTAGAGATTTGCTGTTGTGTTGATCTGTTTATCGTGTCATCGCGTATATCCGCTGTCAGCTGTCTCAAGGTGACATTTGCTTTCCATATTGAATGCGGGTTGCGGGCCTAATGGGGTCGATGTAAGTTATTTAAAGCCGGCATACTGCTATGTATGCGGGTTCAGAATATTTTAAGAACTGCCCAGATAAGCGAATTGCATGTCTTTGAGCATCAACCTTTGAATAAAATCGCATTACCAAGTCGATGTGTGAATACTTGAAAAAATATATTACCTCGATCCCCATTACCCAGACTTCTTAGAGAGGAGAGTAAAATTCAATATTCCCACTATCATTGCATCTCAGAAATGCATACCTACGTTTTTATTTTTATCAATTACAATATAACATTTTGAAAAACAGATATGTTGTAAAACAAAATATTTTATTCACAGTCCTCCTCACTAGGGATTCCTGTTCCGAGGCGGACTGTAGGTTGCTGCGTTGGTGTCACTGGTTCTAGGATTTCTTCATAATCTTTATAATTTCCTCGTCTTCATGGTTATTGATCCACATTTTTATGTTGCTCTTGAACATTTGCATCTCGGTGGTATCTTTAATATGTTTTGGGAGAGCATTATATAATTTGACAGCATGAAACTTGTGGTTTTTCTGTCCAAAAGATGTGTTCAATATTGGAATGTTGATTTTATTTAAGGTTTTTGTTCTTGTAGTGTGAGCGTGTTGGTCCGTAAGGTACTCACTATTTCTTTTAAAATTAAGTAGAGCATTTTTTGTGTATATTTTTGTGATGCTGGCAACATTAAAGTTATTAAGAAAATCTTTTGACGGAGTTCTTATAGGTACCTTTAGGATTATTTTCATAATACTTTTTTGTGCTTTCACGAGTTGCTTCATGTGGGTGTTTGAGGCAGATCCCCATCCAATAATTCTACATTCTATACGCGATCGGCAAAGCGCATAATAGACTTTATACAGATCATTTCTGTTGAGAATATTACGTTTAAAGAAGAACGTGAGTTTGGTGAGTTTTTTTGTAATACTTAAGTGGGACTTCCATCGAAGATTTTCGTCGATTTAAAATTTTACGTTAAATCTGTATTTTAAAAGCATTATAAATAAAACTTACATTTTTAACAAAAAAAGGTTATAAATGTAAGCATCACTAGCCCACCTTCATCTGTATCCATTCCCATAAGCTAAAACAAAAGTATCGTCGCCGGAAAGGCAAAAGGGCTTACGAGGGGAAACGGCGTGATGGTTGGTTAGTTACTTGAAGTAACAGTATATGGAGAGAGAGCTAATTCTTTTTACCCGACCTATACAAAATTTCCCGAATTATCACACCGCCTTAAAGTATTGTTAGAATGTTCTTCGTGTCCCGCTTCTCCGTTGACTCCGCCCACACGTTATGATACGCGGAATAAATTGACATAACTCAACGCTTTATTAGGTTACATGTTATTTTTTTTTAACAATACTGTTGAAAAGTGGTTATACGAATAAACAAAAATATTATGTTGACTGAATGGATGTGTAAATACCCTAGCCCTTGTCCTAGCCACGTCCAGGTCTAGCCAAGTCCGGAAAACCTCGTAAAAACTGACTACAGCTCTCTCGACAGCGCTCTCTCTTGTATATTATTGCTATGAGGTTAGTTAGATAGTTTTAAATTCAATTGGTATTGGCCGTAGAAAATATGAAACTCAAAGGGCCACAGGTAACAATGTGGAAAAACTTCGGTGCAAACTGCGAATAACTTTCGCCTGGCATTTACCGATTTATGGAGTAAAATGCTCAGAGGACGAAAACACGGGGAAATAGAGAGGTTCTATCTAGTTACAGCTGGTAACTACCCAGAGCTTTCCAGCCAAGCTACACCGAGGAATTTTAGGTTGGGGAAATTCAGGAAAGGAATTCTATAATAAACAATTCACCAACTAACTACCCCAATCACCCCGTTGCTTTAATGGGTTAACGATTCGTTTGCTAGGCGAAAAGCGGATATTTAGGATGATTTAAACATGGTTTAGAAAACGATTCACGTTTCGAAATGATAAAAAGAAATATTACATGGCTTTGACTTGAATATTGATTTATATTAACAATTCTGCATCTGCGGAATATATATTATCTTATAACTTGCTTTTATGTTATGTCAAATTTCGGATTTCGAATAGTTTTTCTCCCACATGAAACCTGTATTTTTTAAATACAAAGACCGCCTGTCAATCCTACACATGCCTTTCGGTTGAATCGTGTAGAATCTGTATTTAACAGGCTTTTTCTATAATTACACACTTCTTAAAACACATTCATTCCTAACCCTCATATCGGCGGTCGAGGTCGAAACTGTTACTTCATCTTTTAAATAATGATTTGCTAATCAGTTTTGTTTTTTTTTTAATAGGAATTTCAAACAAATGTATAACATTGTTTTAAAATACATTAAAAAAAAAAATAGTTATATATTTATAAAAAAAAACAAATGTTGCAATTTTTCAAATGGGTAATGTAGAATAAATGTAAATGCCGTAGACTCAGAAACAATGAATTGCTGTTCCTCAATCATTACTCTAATAATTATTAATATCAATCTCCACGGTTAAAATGTCGAGACTTGTTAACTCAAGCTATTGGTTTTGAAATTTTTGGTACCAGTCTAAATGCTTTTTGCTATTCTTCACGACTCTACTAAAACTTCGTCTTGACCTTTGGCTTTTATTTTGATGTTCTTTCTTATGTATTTTTTGTCCAATTTTTGTCATTGCCATGTCAAAATATTATGTATGTGCTTGTGTATGTTGTTCTTTTTTTCCATTTCGTGTTAAGTTTTTTTTTGTAATTGTACAATAGTCCGTTAGTATAAAGATAAATAAAATAAAACTGTTTATAAACCGGAATATTCTTAAATTCAATGCATATTAAGTATTACAAAATCTATCGGACACAGATATTAAAAAATCAACCTTTTACTTCTTCAATAATTATTGTGCTGCTAAATGGATATATGATATGATAAATTTAAAATATTTACATGACTATATTTATTTTAATTTTATTTATTTAACAAGATCTCATAAAAACATCACCAAATACATTAAGAGATGAATTATATAAAAAATATTGTAGATACATGCATGGTGATAGCATAATGACTTCGTAAAGCGTTCGATAACCTAACCTAACCTAACCACAAAATTCTGCTCAACAAACTTCATAAAATAGGTATACAAGGCAAACTACTGGATTGGATAACGAGTTACCGTACCAATAGATTTTCCAAGTTAAAAATAACTCTAACCTTTCATTTAAATCCGCAGCATGTAGCGGTGTACCACAAGGTTCACATTTAGGCCCGATTTTGTTTTTACTCTTTATCAATGACATTGTTAAAATGTTTGATAATAATTTTAATGTGTATTTGTGTATTTGCGGCACGTTCCAGAGTGGTAGATATTCTTAGTATCACCTTGGTAAAAAAAACTGCCATTCAGAATCTAAGCCCTGCTTGAAATGACTTTAACCGTGGTTTGTCCAGATCTGAATAGTCAGATACTTCCCAACCTTTCTCTTATCTAAGTCCTTGCCCTATTCACCCTCTTCAGTTTCACAATATATCCCGATAGAAGATGCCACTGGCTCCAGGCAATCACATTAAAACATATACGAACCCAATTACACATAAATTCAACATACAAAGATACCAAGACAAAGTCTATCGGATATAGGCACAATGAAATCAATCTTTAACCTCTACAGTAAATGTATTCAGCTTGACGACGAATATCTTAACACAGCACAAGAGTCCCACTTGCCCGAAGCCAGTGGGACTATGGCATTAGCAGTTAAGGAATACAATTTGATACAGTCCCGAGACTACTGAATCTCAGTGGCAAATATTTTGAACCATACAATGTTATCTAATCAATCATAAGGAACTGACTTTGAGAGAACGCAAGGGTTTTGTAAAGGGCCCTTCGGGCGATTTTTTACAAAAACGGCGCCATACAAAGTTTCCAAATTTTATTATTATCCCTAAGGTTAAGACAAATTTCAATAGCTATCAAATAGACGATCAGCGCCATTTTGATTTTTCGATAAATGAACCGTCCCCAGTAAACACCAATTCTCGACCGGTCTCCGATTTTTATCACAATTCGACCAAAAGTTTAAATGGGCCGAGAATCTGTATTTAACGTAAACCAAATTTTGTTATCAAATAAGATGGCTTTTAAAACACCCCAGCCGAAAATGTGTGTTTTAAATTTTATTTTCCGCCTTATTCGACGTTTATACGCGTTGCTAAGCAGATGAAGGTATATTGTAAGTAGAGCTTTCCGTTAAAGTGATCTGTTATCCCATTTAATTTTATTATTCGGAAGGGAAAATAAGGGACGTTGCTTAGCGACGAGTAGGGGTTCGAATGCGAAGAAAGTTGTAAGATTGATAGGTGCTAGGCGGGGTATATCAGTGGGCGATAGATACCGCATGCTGAGTGGGAACCCTTATCACCCGGAGAGGCTTAGCGGGCATCTGTCAGGGCTGAGCCTGATGCTTCATTTCGGGAGTGTTAATATTAAAGGATTTAAAGGAAAATAAAGTTTGGCAAGAATTCACTGAAGATTTTTTCTTGATTACGCACGGACACCACTAATAAGAAGCGGCGCAGAAGACAAATTGGGCATTGCGAAGTCCGCAAAAAAAAACAAACGGAAAAATTACTGCCGACAGACTCTTAAAGGTGAGGGAGGAGATGTTAACGGGTTCGATACAGAAGATCGGAACTACAAACATTTCTGGAGAAAGTCTGAAAAAGAGAAGTGTGTTCTCTCGAGAAATCCAAGGTGCTTGAACTGCTCGGCAATACCGTCAGGGACAACAAGAATACCAGGATCATGCTTCGCTATATGCAGCATGCCATCCGCAACTACGAGAAGCCCTACAAGCTGCTCTACAGGATGACCACCACCAGGAGGTGTTCCGCCTAACATCCCGGCCGTTCTTTATCGTTCAAGAGGACCAAAAATAAAAAGTGCGTTTTCACCTTAAACTAACATTCTTATTTTGTGAATTAGTGTTCACTCCCTCTTATATTAAAAAACGCATTTATTAATTCAAGGATATATATTATTTGATTATTAGAAGTGTTTTTATTATTACTAACGAAGATCCCTCAAATATAATATAATCTAGATCCCACTTTTTTTTGAAAATTTACAAGTACTTTTCATGTAAACTAAGTTACGATCGTTTTTAAACAAGGCCCTCCTTAAAATGGCACATGGATTCTTCTTTTCAAACATTTTACGTGAAATTCCTTTGCATTTGAAATATTTTGCCATATTGGCAAGAAGAGAAAGAAGCTCTCTAGAAATTTGGTTTAACATATTTAAACTTGTGTATGTCAGTTATTTGATTTTTGCTAAAATACGCATTTTTTTCCATTTAATTTTAAAAACCAAATTCTAAAAAAACGCTTAAGCTATTATTTTTTTCGGCTAGCATTTTAATCTATTTTCTACGTGTTGTACGCATGAACTATTTCTTTCATTTTAAATAGCTTAAGTAGGCGATTATATACTTGGATTAAAAAAGATTGTTACTTTTTAGTTAAGTATTATTTTAGGCTTTCTTGTTTGACCCCCTATCAAGCATAATGGTCATAAAATTTTGAACAAACGCTGACGGGCCGGTCCAAGAATCAGCAGTTAGTGGTTCGTAATAATATTTAGCCTTGATGGTCAATTTCTTAACAAGGTCAAATGGTTGGAATAAGTGGGTTTTAGTTAGCTGTAAAAAAATGTACCTGTTTCTGTCTAATAATGCCTTGTATCTTGAATTTAATAAATAAAACGAAAGAATAATTTTCCCCATCGTAACTAGATGAAGAGTATTTTTTTGTAACAACAGACCCCGGAAATTAAGTTTAGCGTCACCGATCCGTGAACATTGGGCAGCGGATATCGCGCTCTGTGTCTGACACAGGCAACAGGGCTGGATTTATAGACCAACTTATCTGTGCTGGCGGCCTAACTAGTAACTGATTAATGAATGTGTCTGAAGATATTGGGGTAAGCAGTATAAAGAAAATAGCGACGTCCCAGACTGTATTGATAAGTTTTGTAGATCTGTATTCATTCGGGAGCTCTACTTGAATTCCGTGGAAAAAATATGTAACAAAAAAGTTTCTTCCTACAAATGGCGAAAGATATGTAAAACGATTCATTAAATGTATTATTATTATTTCTTCACTCTTGATTTAATAACGTATCGTCGCCGGAAAGGCAAAAGGCCCGAAGCGCCACTTTGGGAAGCTTACACCAGAGCACTTTAAAGTTTTTTGTTTGTTTTACAATACAATTCTTAAGTCTTCAGTACTCGGTTGGATTTTGAAAAAAAAAAGTTTTTACACAAACCTAAAAAGTCTCAAACTTGTTACGCTTTTTTCAAGCCTTCTTTTCAATGGTTAATATATTTTGGATGGCTTTGGAAGGGCTACAAGTCTTCAGAATCAAACGATAATCTGAGCATTGGATGCAGAAAATAAACTGATCAAAGCTGAAAAGGTATTTAACTCACTTTTGAAAAAAAGTGTCGCTTAAGCCTTTTTGCCTTTCCAGCGACGATATATTTTTTCATTAGGGAGTTTCTCGATGACACTTAATCGCGGAATCTTGTTGTTTTGACAGGATGAAACCCCTTAAATATTGTGATCATAATACTAAAAGAGTGCAGTTTTCCACAATAGCTTAAAGTAATTATTACTTAACAATACATATTTGCTGAGGTATAGGCAATTGGTACAACCTATTCCTATTAAATAAAATACCTCTTATTGATGAAGAAAAATCTGAAGTCAACGAATCAATTATCCTTGTTACGCTGTTTTATAAAAGCATGATCGTAATTTTTTTGAATCGAAATTAAACGTTATTTTGAGAAAAAATAAGTTCATTTTTATTATTTTTTATTTGGGGGAGCAATAATATATAAGAGGTAACACTTTAGATAGATCTGTAGTCAGTTTTTAATAAGTTTTACTGACTTGGTTGGACCTGGCCGTGGCTTAGACTAGGGTTACGGTATTTATTCATCCATTCATAGCACATGTCGACACAATGTTTTTGTTTATTCGTAAAACCATTTTTTCACAGTATTCTTATAAAAATAAATATACCATTTTACCTAAAAAACCGTTGAGTTATGTTCAGTTTAGTTGCACATCAAAGCGTGTGGGCGGAGTCCCGGGAGACGCACGAGTCAAAGCACATGGTTACAATACTTTGAAGCGGTGTGAAATTTTGCCGAAATTTTGTTGTCTCTTTCTCTCTCACGGTATACGACGTAAAAACTCGGAGAAAGTAATTTATCGCAAATTTGTTTAGGTTGGGTAAAACAAATTAGCTCTCTCTCCATAGATATTCTTACTCCAAGGCGAAGCCCTACTAATCTCCGCATTCAGAATGGGGTAAATCCGCCCCTGGTAACAGAGTTGCCCAGACCGTTAGTAACGTGTCTGATATTGGCAGGATATACTGCGGAGGTGTGCTGTACACAGAACATGACGTCTTTCCTGTAGGATGTAGAGTGTAGACTGGAGGTGTTATTTACTAGATGGTTTCTAGCTGCTACTAGGAACTAGATGTATTCTGTGGCAGGGTTAAACAAACTGTGGTACGTGTAGAAAATAATCATAGAAAAAATAGTAATTTATGTCATGATTTTATTTATTATCTTTTACACACGGATTTTATTTTTATTTTTAATAACTGTACATTGATATTTATGCAGCAACTTTTCTAGAATTATTGGCGTAGTCTTCAGATTACCCCTTTTACTGATCATTGATTTTGACTTCATGTTGTCTTTTTTAGTTAAATCGGTTTGAATTTCACGTTGTTACAATCGAAAAACACTGATATGAACTTCATGTTGCTTCTTTCTGTGAGTGTCGATTTAGATTTCACATTGCTACAATCAAAGAACACTTTTTTGAACTTCATGTGGCCAGTATTGAAAAAAACTTTCGTTGATCTTAATTTTTTAATTTCAAAGCAACATTTTGATTGATTTTTTTTTTTTTGAACTCCATTTTATTGCCATCAATGATCAATTTTTTGTACTTCATTTTGCCACAGTCAATGAACACTGATTTGAATTTCATGTCGCCATCATCAATAAATACTTATTCGGACATCATTTTGGCACAGTCAATAAACACTCATTTGAATTTCATGTCGCCATCATCAATGAACACCAATTCGGACATCATTTTGCCACAGTCAATAAACACTGATTTGAATTTAATGTCGCCATCATCAATAAACCACTGATTTGGACATCATTTTGCCACAGTCAATAAACACTGATTTGAATTTCATGTCGCCATCACCAATGAACACGAATTCGGACATCATTTTCGCATAGTCAATAAAAACTCATTTGAATTTCATGTCGCCATCATCAATAAATACTAATTCGGACATCGTTTCGCTACAGTCGATAAACACCGATTTGAATTTCATGTCGCCATCATCAATGAACACTAATTCGGACATAATTTTGCCACAGTCAATTAATACTATTTTTAATTTCTTCTACCATAGCCATCATTAATGGACACTGAGGTGGATTTCATGTCCCTTTTAAAAACATACACTAGGCTTCACGTTAGCACTTTTGATAAATTCAGATGTTGAATTCATGTTGCCATTACGGATATAGATTAACTGTTTTTGATTAAACACATACTGCTTTTAACTTGTTGGCACTAAAAACGCTGATTTAGACCTTATATAACCTCTAGTGGTCAAAATGATTGAACAGCTATTTCACAAGCTTTGTGATTCACGATACATTACATTTGGAAGTGCAAGGAAAGTGTGACATTGAATCTTGATAACTAAATTTACACAGGTGGGTCAGGCAAGGGAAAGCCGACTAAAATCTACACAGGGGGTACCCTTAGAGATGCTATGTTTCTGTATTTTCGATCGGGTGGAATATATTTACCAGAACCTCCTGGTGGAAAGAAGCCACTCGGGCAATACAAGAAACAATTACCCCGAGCGTAGGACGATATTTGATTTATTTACTAGTTAATTTTTTTAATGAATGATTAAGTGTCGCAGTAGTTTGTATTGTCAAAGGTCTCTGGGCTGTAGTTATATCGGCTCAGTGAGCGCTCGTTGACCGTAGTGGATAATTCGCTAAGCGGAAGAGATGGGCGTATTTTGTTCCTCTGTGTTTCCCAGACAGAATCGTTAGACATTGTTTATTCAGACCGTTTCCACAAAAACATCCCCTTTCTTGGCTTTATTTATAACTCAGCGGACGGTGTATTATGTTCATAAGTAGATTTATTATTTATTTAAGAGAAAGGAACGCCACGAGAATATACTAGTATTAGGCGAAAGTGAATGGTAGAATAAGTATAGGACGCTCGAGGGAGCGAGTCAGGTCATTTCAAGAGTCAGAATAATATAACAGTGTACGATACGAACTACGAATGCCAATATTTTTGTCCAGACTCAGCGCGGCGAGCATTCAAGGCAGTCAACTGACAAATACTTATTTTAGCAGTCAAAAGGGCAAAATAAAATGTAATAAAAAAATTGTGACGATTATGATCTATTTTGCCTTTCCATTAATGTTCAACTATTGCGCACTTGTCTAGCTCTAGAATACCGCACTAGAGTCCCGACTGATCTCAACCGTTTGGAGCTAGTGGGACATCCCCAATTGAGGTATGTTGTGAGGCTTAAGGTAGTGGGGAAGGGAAGGAGATGGAGAAGAGAAATGTTGAAAAGTATCTGGCTATTCAGATCTGGTCACCAAACTCGGCTAAAGCCATTTCAAGCAACGTTTCGATTCTGAATGGCGGTCTTTCACCAGGGCGATACTTAGAGTGTCTACCACTCTGGAACGTGCCGCAAATATACTAAATATTATTTTATATTATTTGTACGTAAAATAACATTATAAAATTTAAAAAAAATAAAAATTAAGACAAACATTCCCGGGTTACGAATAACCTGACAATATTTGAAAAACTCCTACTGCCATCGTAATAAGCGGAAGATGTTGCTTGTGAAATGATGGAGTACTTGGCCAGCAGAGGAATTGAACCCGCGACGCCCGGGTGGGAATCCGACGCGTTTGTCCACTCAGCTACCGACCGGTAATAACATTTATTTGCGCACGCCGAGATTTGAACCCGCTACCTCTGGATTCGTAGTGGAGCGTCTTACCACTCGACCACGGAGGCCGTCTTATTAACTAATCATCACATATATGATGGACCGTTATATACGCAGTTGTGTGGCACTCACTCTTTGCTACATTCACAGTCATACATCACGTCATACATATTCTCTTATCATGACACAAGTGTCTTATTCACTTGATTGTGTCATGTCTCCTTAGTGGGTCCCCGACTTCTTCGATGTATCCATTGATATTAATCAAGCTAGGTATATTACTTACCCAATTTTGAACATTTCCTTGAAGGGCGAGTGTTTCTGAATGGCGTACCAGGGGTCGATAAGCTGCAGGTAGGCGATCTCCCTCAGCCCGCACTTCTCGTCCTCCCGGAAGGTGTCGCTCACCACCTTGTAACCGACCCCTGTCTCCACGTGAAAGGCAAAGAGACCCTGCAAAAGGCAATCACAAACAGCTTGACATAGATAACTCGGCAGTCATTGGCGTCTCCAGTGTAGATTTTACATCATTACAAATAGACGATCATGGCCAATCAATTTTTTTGACATTTGAACGATTCCTGTTAACCGTTGATAGGATAAAAGGATACACAGACCAGCTGGTGTCGGGTAGTGATGTTAATATCTGAAATGAGCTGTCACTACCAGACAAACTATTTTTGGAACCAGTTACCAATAGCTATAGAAAAAAGTTATGGGATTTCATTTATATATTACCGAAGTATGGCATGATTAAAAAAAAAAACACCAATTTTTTTTTCTTCAAACGGGTTCCAAAATCAAATGAGCGCGTCACCGGTACAATGTCACTGAGGCAGGAATATGTCACATCTTTAATGCTGATTCTCACCAGCGTCCGGTTCCGCTCAGTGCCGATATTGTTCCGCAAGAGAGCTTATTGATATGGTATGAATATCAATCAAGGAGTATGTGCCAAGACAAAGTTGTGTGGCAGTATATCCTTCTGCCCACCCTTGTGATATTTAACTACTTAGTTAGTTAAATAATTATTTTGAATTGTAAAAATACTAACATCGCAGATTTTTTTTTATCAAAAATCATTTTTTTTTCACTAAATAATATTTTTATTAATTATTAAAAATATTATTTAGTGATAAAAAAATGGTTAAAAAAAAAAATCTGCGTTGTAAGTATTTTTACACTTCAAAATAATTATTTAACTAAATAAGTAGTTAAATATCACAAGGGTGGGCAGAAGAATATACCGCCATACAACTTTGTCTTGGCACATACTCCTTGATTGATATTCATACCATATCAATAAGCTCTTTTGCGGAACAATATCGGCCCTGAGCGGAACCGGACGTTGCTGTGAATCAGCCTTTAACGGTTCATTTCATCGACTGCTGTTATAGACTGTGGATACCATCGATTTTGACGTACAATACACTATAGAAAAACAGACTTAACGTCCAAATAACTACAATGCAATTCACAAAGAATTTCCGTGACAAAAACCTTTTTTCCATACATTTTCGATAGTCGTCAAATGCACAGTGATGTTGCCAGCGCAATATAAAACATAATTATCCCATGATGTGGGTAATTTTAAAATTATTTGGGAGTTTTCTAAATTATAATTTAGGGAGTATTAAGTAAATTTAAATAAGATTTTTATTTTCACGGTGTCCCTTCAGAGATGGCGTCTATGGTTTTTGCACAGTTTGAACCATGGGGTAAGAATATATATGGAGAGAAAGTTTAGTATTTTTACCCAACCTATACAAATTTACGATAAATCACTCTCTCCATGTTTTTACGTCGTAAAACGTGAGAGAGAAAGAGACAAAACAAGTTGTCACATAATATCGCAGCACTTTTAGGTATGTAAGCATGTTTTCCATCTCCCGGGTCTACGGCGTCTCCACGCACTACGTTTTATTATGCGACATAACTCAACGGTTTTCGAGGTTGTATTCTATATTTTTGTTAATAAAAATACTGTGAAAAAGTGGTTATACAAATAAACAAAACATTGTGTCGACATGTGCATGAATGGATGTAAAAAGGTGTGTCCATGAAAACCCTAGCACGCCCGAGTCAGGAAAAAATCAACAATCCTGACTACACTGTTTCGCAAAGCTATCCCTCCTGGAATAATCTGAGGTTTGTTGGTTGTGTTGGATCCAGCAAGGGTGCGAGAATGTTAGTCTGGGATCAAAGACGACATGGATTAATTATTATTATAAATTAATTATTATTTTTTTTTTTAATGGAGATCCGTTACTCTATTGACTCGGAAAAATGCTTTCCCTATTTTTGATGGGAGTAGGGAGTATTCTCTACCACTTCTCCCATCAATATTCCCATCGATTATAAGTCATCATACCCCACATGATTTGGCCAAGATATTAGAGCTTTCCTATTTTATACCATTCAATGGAGAGCCTTTGCATTGTCACCCCATCTGTTCATGGTGTTTTGAGAATGCGCCATTCAAATCGAAAGTTCCGTTGTTAAAACAGAATTTTCAATTTCCACAAAAGCTACAGCGTATTTATTGTGTATAATTGTTCGTTGAAATAAAAAATGATTACATGATATTTGAAATCTGATTTTATTACTTTGAATGTGCAAAGGTTATATCCGGTACTAGCTTGGACGTAAAAACAGTCCCAGGGATTTATTTAAGAATTAACGGATATAGGGACGAATGGACTCTTTCAAATACCCGTCCTATAAATTACAGTGAACGGTTTTCACGCGTTCATGTTTGGTTTATTTTTCTAAGAACTCACAAAATCAGTATAGGATACAGTCAACGTTATACGTTAGAAGATTATTGTCTGAGCCCAACGTTGTTGGTAGTCGACAATAAAAAAACATTATGGGATACTGCGCTACAGTTCCAATTGCTCGTAGCCTGTCGAACTATGGCATCACCATATCGTCACCGGAAAGGCAAAAGGGCTGGAGCACCATTTTGGGAAATTCACACCAGCGCATTTTGTTTTTTTTTTTTTACAATAAAATTCATAAGTCTTCAGTTTAGTCGGATTTTGAAAAAAGCTCTCATTGAGTTGCCTAAACCGACAAAAAGCTAAAAAAACGTCCAAAACTAGTGTCGTTTTAGTCGAGCTTTTTCCCAAATGGTAAATATATTTTAAATGGCTGAAGGACCACTAAAGTCTTCAGAATCAAATGAGAGTCAGAGCATTCAATGCAGAAAATAAAACTGATCAAAACTGCATATTTAACTCATTTATGACCAAAGTGTCGCTTAAGCCCCTTTGCCTTACAAGCGATGAAATTCAGAGAGCAATCCTTCAATATGTAAAACAGATTTGACAATAAATAATAAAAAAAAACATCCATGGTCCAAAAAAGCTTGGCATCACTGGGAAATCGGTGCACATAGTGTATTAAGTCAAAAATATTTTTTGTCTCTTCCTTACACCGGAAATTGTTTCAATTTTCCGTCAAAGGAAAAACTCACTTCTCTTAGTTGGATTTTTAATAACCATTTGACTTCTAAGCTAAACAAAGGTAAATCGGAAATGGTATTAGCGGTGCAAGGTTGTCTTTAAAAGTATCCTTACTTACATCGACATGAATTTAACTGAATAAACAAAACATATTTCCTCATTTAGGATAGCTGAGTTACCTCACATATTTATCCAATATCAAAGATTTATTCGAACAATGTGAACTTAAGCTGTTATTTGGAGAATCATAGTGGTGGGGGTATTGGGGTTAACGAGGTCATATATGAATGTTCAGGTACAAAAAGAGTTGAATTTTGTACAGAGTTGGCATTTAAAGCAAGCTGTTCCTCCTGGCGTATGTTTTGAATTAGAAAATCTAAGTTAACATACTAATGTGATATTTCTAGCCTAGGAAACAATTAGTCAGTCATATTAAAATGTCAGGTAAGAAAAAAGCTGTCCTGTTGATGAAGCCATCCAAATACAGAGCAATTATTGATTTAATATATTGCGACGACGAGTAGTCATTCAAAAAGTAAGGTAACAACATTTATGTAGGTTTGAAAATTGCTTGTAATTAATTGAAATTCACAGGATAGTTTACAAATATATTAAACTATTTTTCAAAGAAATTGCCGACAAGATTGAGACATTTCTGTAGTCAGGGCACTAGATTTTGTATGCCAGTGTTATAGACCTCCGCCGACAACTCTTTCAGCCACTTCTTCACAGCTCCTTCGATCTCCTGATGGTTGCAAAAACGTTTCCCATTCAAAATCTCTTTTGATTTAGTGAAAAGGTGATAGTCCGAAGGTGCCAAGTTGGGTGGATATGAGGGGTGGGTGACAATATCCCATCCAAACGATATCAGCAGTTTTTGTGAAACTCGCGCGGTGTGGGGCCTGGCGTTGTCATGCAGGAGGCTGACTCCCCGGGTCAGCATTCTCTTTCTGCGGTTCTCAATTGCTCTTTTGAGTATTTTTAGGGTATTGCAGTAAGCCAAAATCTACCAAAGAAGCCCAATACGGTCCCAAAAAACAGATGCCATGACTTTTCCAGCTGAATAGGTCGTATTGAACCCTTTTGTGGCTGGGGAAAATGAATGACTCCATTGAAGTGATTGCCATTTAGATTCAAGGGTGTAGTGACACACCCACGTCTCATCCCTCGTCACGATAGAGTCCAGAAAAACTTATCCCTCCTGTGCAAAACGATTAAAAAAATCCACGTTAGATCTCGCACGGAAGAGTGGTGGCGGGAGCGCGCGACGACCTCTCTATCGGAAGAATTTACTGTGATTGAAAAAAATGACCAGCAAACACGAGGGACCAAAAAAACTAACCGTTAGGATCCACCCTTCACGCCAGGCGCAAACTTCGAAACAAAAAAAATTCCCCGGTCTCAGAAGCCTCTGTAACCTTACTTTCTAGATGACTCTCGGTACATACGGGTTAAAAAGAAAATTTCACCTTTTTTAAGTCGATTAAAGTATTTGAAATACGCTGCATGCAAGCAATACATTTTGTGTTCGCTTCAACTTTAGTTGCAATACACAGCTATAGAGCTAACACCAAGAAGCTTATTTTCAAGGTAAACATGTACAGATTTACAAACTTATTTACGTAAGCGGCCAAAAGAGAAACTAACGAACGAATCAACTTATATTATAATATTGCACAGTGATTTCTTCACTCATTCTCAATAGTAGGCTAGTGCTACCAGCGACCTCTACGATATTCAGCGCTCCGTGTACACATGACAGGGTAGGGTGACGTCACGGAGTCGAGCCATTAACTTTTAGCGAGGCTTTTATGTGCACCTACTGTATGTGCAATAAGCCGCGATGGTTTCATATTTTCCCCATTAACCAACTAATTTCTAACCCAACGACTCCATACGTTTCACATCTACCGATTTACATTTACACGATAAAAACCAATGGCCAAAAAAATGGGCTAACATTGTATGATATTGGTTTTGAATTACCCAAATCACATTATCTGAAATCGAAATGTTTTTTTATTTCATTTGTATGTATATAGCGCCGACTAACTATCACTAACATGCTCTCGTATGGACGTCTACAGATAAATTATACACATAATATATCACCACACCTCAAATGAATACTAACGGCCTCCGTGGTCGAGTGGTTAAGACACTCGACTACGAACCAGAGGTCGTGGGTTAAAATCCCGGCGTGGGCTTGTAAAATTGATTTAATTACATAATATTGTCGCTGGAAAGGCAAAAGGGCTTAAGCGACACTTTGGTCAAAAATGAGTTAAAGATGCTTTTTTTCCGCATCGAATGCTTTGAGTCTCGTTTAATTCTGAAGACTTGTGTGGCGCTTAGCCATTTAAAATATTTTTACCTTTTGAGATAAGGCTTCACTCAAGCGACACAAGTTTGGGACTTTTTAAAAGCTTTTTGTCGTTTCAGGTAGCTCAGTAAGTTACCTAAGGAAAAAAAAAACTGCTCTGGTGTAAACTTACCGAAATGGTGCTTAAGCCCTTTTGATTTTCCGGCGACGATATGTGTTATTTCATGTTAAATTAATATATAGTACCTATATTTGCGGCACGTCCCAGCGTGGTAGATACTCTAAGTATCGCCTTGGTAAAAGACCACCATTCTGAATCGAAACTTTGCTTGAAATGACTTTAACCGTGTTTGGTGGCTAGATATTAATAGCCAAGTACTCTTCAACCTTCCTCTTCCCCATCTCATTTTCCTCTCCACTATATTCAGCTTCACAACATTCCTCAATCGGGGATGCCATAGTCTCAATGGCTCTAGACGGAAGGAACTATTGTGCTGTATTTACTATAAAAAAACTCAACATTGGTAGATGTACAGTTTAATATTTTCTTTCCCTTTTGAGGTGTTTACGTGTTCGTATTTACTTGGAGGTTAAAATTTTTCTGTTTAGTGTATTTGAATTAATTTGCACAACTTTCACAGTTAGCTGAAAGATGAAAGATATAGAAAAATCATAAATATGAACCATCACCAATAATATAAAATTTAGTGACGAAAATTTTGGAATGTGCTTTTAATATTGTTGGTACCTTTTGCATCTGCTTAATCCCTTCAGTTATTGGCAGGAACCTGGGTTTAGAGCCCTTGGATGAAACCTTCTGCTCCCAAATTGCGCGACGAACAGACTCTGTTTGAATCTGAAAAACAAAACAATGATGTGTTGTATAGTAGAAGCGAGCTGAGATCTGAGAATATACACCCTCATATAATTGTATTAATAAAGAAAATAATACAAGTAACTAATAGCTTCAGGCCTGCACTTAGTACAAAAGACACATTAAATTGAAACAACGTGATTTTATTAACAGAATAGGACGTCCAGGAGACACCGTACCGGGAAGTAGTAGCGAAAGAAGACCGTGTCATCCACAGCCAGCTACAGCCTGGAGTGCAGGAGGTCGTCCAAGCTGCTGATGCTGTTGGACTGAGACTGGAGCAGGGACACAATGTTGGCAGAGCAAGATGCTTACATATAATCTGACTAGATAAAGGTGACACCGTACCGGGAAGTAGTAGCGAAAAAAGACCGTGTCATCCACAGCCAGCTGCAGCCTGGAGTGCAGGAGGTCGTCCAAGCTGCTGATGCTGTTGGACTGAGACTAGAGCAGGGACACAATGTTTTCAGAGCAGGATGAATACCTATAATCTGACTAGGTAAGGATCACACCGTACCGGGAAGTAGTAGCGAAAGAAAACCGTGTCATCCACAGCCAGCTGCAACCTGGAGTGCAGAAGGTATTTAAGCTGCTAATGCTGTTAGACTGAGACTGGAGCAGGGACACAATGTTGGCATAGCAGGATGTTTACATATAATCTGACTAGATAAAGGTCACACTGTACCGGGAAGTAGTAGCGGAAGAAAACCGTGTCATCCACAGCCAGCTACAGCCTGGAGTGCAGGAGGTCGTCCAAGCTGCTGATGCTGTTGGACTGAGACTGGAGCAGGGACACAATGTTGGCAGAGCAAGACGCTTACATATAATCTGACTATATAAAGGTGACACCGTACCGGGAAGTAGTAGCGAAAAAAGACCGTGTCATCCACAGCCAGCTGCAGCCTGGAGTGCAGGAGGTCGTCCAAGCTGCTGATGCTGTTGGACTGAAACTAGAGCAGGGACACAATGTTTTCAGAGCAGGATGTTTACATATAATCTGACTAGGTAAGGGTCACACCGTACCGGGAAGTAGTAGCGAAAGAAAACCGTGTCATCCACAGCCAGCTGCAGCCTGGAGTGCAGGAGGTCATCTAGACTACTGATGCTGTTGGACTGGGATTGGAGCAGAGACACAATCTTGGCATAGCAGGATGTTTACATATAATCTGACTAGATAAAGGTCACACTGTACCGGGAAGTAGTAGCGGAAGAAAACCGTGTCATCCACAGCCAACTGCATCCTGGAGTGCAGGAGGTCATCTAGACTACTGATGCTGTTGGACTGGGATTGGAGCAGAGACACAATGTTGGCAGAGTAGGACGTGTATAGGAACATCAATACAACGAACATCAGGACTGTTGCCATGCGACCTGAAGAAATAAAAGTCAGTTTTATTGATAGAGTATGATAAAATTAAAGAAAAATATAAATGCAAGGTAAAATAAGACGTTCTCGACGTCCTTTAAACGACGATTGCTGAGCTCATAAGAGTATTTATCGTGTAAGTCTACGACGAGAAAACATTTTTTAAAATTAAAAACAAAAAAATAAAGAAATGTCGTTTTAGTGCTTTAGAAATTATCACCTGGTTAGAAATTGGCGTTGAAATCATTTCGTTTCGGCAGTAAATTCTAATATCGTGTAGTTTTCTAATATGTTTGAGTTTCAGTTTTAAAATTTCATACTAAGTATTTTTGATTGTGCTCGACATTTTCAACTTTGCTTCAACAAAGAAAATTTAAATTACATTTCGAAGATAAGCAAATCGAACAGTAAGCCCATAAGCAATAAAAAATATTCCCCAGTGTTTATTCTGAGTTCACAAAATTTCCTTCCCTCCGCTATCTTATAATCAGGAACCATTAGCAGGTGAGCTGCTCATCTCGCCGGTAAATTGTTTTCCGGATAGTTGCCGATAATTAACAATCGCCCCATGTATCCGCCGGGCAGCGGAGTGAGAGTACATTATAGGGTTGGATAGACACGCCATCTATGGTTGAAATATTCAGACATTATCGTCTTAGTGTAGTGTTTTTATACCATTCCAATTGATACTAAAGAAAAACAAAGTTTCATAATCGAAAACTCTTTTGTGAAGGTTTATTATTTGTAATATCATTATAATACTTCTTATTCTGCGACAATATTATGAAATGCAAGAATACAGCTTCACACCCAGAATGATGAGGATTATTTTAGTGTAATGCAAAATATTACCACACTGATTTAGTACGGGATATGATAAGAGTGTTCACAAGTAAGTTGTAGTCAGTCTGTTTTGCGGAGTAGATTTATTCTAAGATTTGCCTCTTATAACTTTTAACCAATTTTAACAGGGTGTACAACTCTTATTATTACAGTTTTATTGTAAATTAAATAAAATATATATACCTGATAATACAGGCCCCACCCCAATCCGCCCCCTCCGCCCCACCACAATCAACACGCGTATTTCGTTCTAGACGTAATTAATGATTTTCACTTAGGTCTTGTTCAGGATTGAACGGACATGCCGTAAGCGGTCAGTTGAAAACAAAAATCAAGACATAAAGCCTCCGAAGATGAACAGTTAGATTTGTCTAAAATTTCAGGAGTTAAAAAGTCCTTCTAAGGACTACATTACACGGGCTAACCCAGAAAATTATTTTACATATATAAACACTTACATGGTGTAAAAAGACATGCCCGACATTCTTTAACTAGCGCTTCCGACCTTATTTGGAGTAAAACATGTCATTTTGGTCTCCGGTGACGTTTTTTCCAATAAAAAAACAAAACGTACTAATACGTTTCTTTTACAAGTTTTACATTCAGTCACCCCACTGAAATTTTTTACGAGAGAGTTGTAAACAGGATTGAAAATCGTGAAAAAGAAATGATAAATAATCTATTCGACTTCTGCCAATTAAAAACATTGATTAATTCTTTTAATCAATATGTGAGACGTAGGTCCTCTTTTTAGTTTACTTTCTGGAACGTCTTGTTCAACCCAAATGCTTAGAAATGGGAATATATTTAGTCTAAATTATACAATGTAAAGCTTACCGGAGAAAGATTTGGGTTCAGTGATGCTTCCTTGCTGAGCCACGGCCCCAATCGCCATCAGACACACGTCTCCCCATCGTCCCTGCAGCCTCATTGTAGACCCATCATTTTCCTGTTGACATTTTATTATATAAAAAAAATTACACAATGAGGGCCGAAGATTTTGTAAGTCTTCCCGACCACGGTAATATTTATGAATATGCAAACTTCTGAATTCTATTTAAATATTATAGATATTTTTGCATACTTGGTAGATTAATAGATTATTGACTACATTTGTGTTATTATTTCAAGGTGGTTGCAAAGTGAAAACAGAATCATAGGTTTTATTTTTCGTAGTTAATGAATTCCGAGAATGTATTTTTTGCTTATCCTCTTGGACGCATTGTATTGTTGAATATAACTGCCATAAGTGACATTGCCCCAGGTGTCAATCATTGGATATAAGCTGTTTATTTGGATTTAATCAATAAAATGAAAAATGCGGCAATTTAGTTTAATACAACTATTTACTGATATTTTAAATGCCAACATGTTTTCAGTTATACTCAAACATCAACAGAGCCGTAGGTACTTTTTAATATATTTTTTGTGATACTTTTTTGCATCGTTCTCCTGTATCGGACGTGTACAGGTATGTGAATACGCGTTATAAATACATAAAAAAATGCTAGAAAGAATTGTTTAAGTTACAACGAAAGAACTTAACAAGAGCTATTTCCGATAATTTTTATTTTTCCGTTGCAAAAATGCTAGCAAAAATACGAGTCCTCAAAGAGAGGAACTCGAAAAATACGGGGCAGCTTTTTGCGCTCAACGCTGAGTCGAGCGGGGTGGCTCGGCCGGCAGTATAAATATTGCGCGGAAACTCTCACAGCCTTTCTACCGGCATCTTCTCTTTTGACTTCGCTCCACCTGACTGCTTCTTCTCGCTTGGATCTCTACAATATCTTTGACTTTGCACTTTCTTGGACCATCGCCCACTATCGCCCTTGGATACCTCGAATTGCTGCACCCAGACCAGGCCTTCTAAATACCTATCAGCTGGTTGACTAGAGGAAACCGGCACCTCATAAATTTATAGTCAATGTGCTGACAATACGTCTGGTACATTCTCCAGTCGACTGATCCCAGTGGAATTATGTTTTTTCCATTTTGCATAATGCTGTGAGACTTAAAAAAGCGTTGAATACAAATAAATGGTAAAAAGGAAGGCAGAAAAGTACCTGGCTATTTGAATATGGTCACTAAACATAGCTAAAGTCACTTGAATCAAAGTTTCGGTTAAGAAAGGTAGCCTCTCACTCAAATATCTTCCAGTCTGCAAACATAATATTAACCAGTTATATTGGACGCAGAAAGAAAGTGAGAATATAGACAAGAATGAGACAGAAGATTAGAGGAAGGGGTAAGTGAGAAACGGGAAGCGAAACGTGTTCGGCATCTAAAATGTTAATAAATATTAGTAAAAAAACAAAGTGGCAAAATTTAATTTATAAAGTGACACCAAAAGGTGTTTGCTTTCTTTGAAAATATATTTTAAGATGATATTTCTGAGACGGTCTTTCTTTGCTACCTCGGGTCAATAACCAAGTTCTACGAGACGAGACCTCGAGACAAAACACGTGGCCGAGTTGAAGTTAGGTGTTAATTTTGCTCGACATCGGCTTGGGAAATTAGTTCAAAAGGAAGGACATTTATCAAAACACTGGCAATTGGCAATTCAACATTTTCTGGGTTTTCTGGGAATTGTTGAATAGTGTTATTTAATCAGCACACTGTCAATTTTTTTGACGAAATAATAGAATATTTACGTTTCTCTGAGTACAAAAGGATACTTCTGTTAATAGCTTAGAACCTTGGAGTAAGAATATACATGGAGAGAAAGGTAAATATTTTAACCCAACCGATACAAATGCGATAAATCACTTTCTCCGGGTTTTTACGTCGTATACCATGAGAGTAAAAGAGACAAGAAAAGGCTTCATATGATATTGCAGCACTACTAAGAATGTTCTCCGTTTGCGCTAACTTTACATCATCGAGTCGTATAACTTACGTCAACGGATGTTGAGGTAATTTCCTATATTTGTGTTAATTAAAAAAACTTGCAGTGGTTATACAAATAAATCGAACATGATGGTGATATGTGCTATGCGTGAATGTTCAAATAAGACCAAGCAAACTTTATAAAACATCACTTTTCACAGGTATTTTAACAGTTTTAAATATTTTTGACAGAACTTAAGAATTTTAACATTTTTAATGATATAAAGACGCAAAATCAATAAAAAACTTCCATCATTATTTAAACAAAATTTCTGTTATTAGTGTTGGTGTGATATTTTGACTTTATAAATCATTTTGATGGGGTATTGATATTGTTTTGTTTAATGTGTTCAAATATGTTTATTAATAATGTCCGCATTCCATGTGGGCGGTATCTAATGGGCTATTTTTATTTTTAATTTATTTTTATTTATTCTTGTTAAAATATTAAAAAAACATGGGTTTGGTCCATGTCTGTCTCACTAGGATAATCCTGTGTCGTCCTTTAACATATATTTGTATCTTTCTATCCGAGTCAGTATAAAGTCAACAATACTGAATAAACTGTTTTGCAAAAGTACTTCTCCAAGTATATTCGTACTCCAAGCTTAGAACATGTTTTCCCCCTTTTCTTTCTGTTAAAAACAGATCCAATCGATTTACAAATTATCAGGACACTCCCCTAAATATCGCATATAATAACGTGGAAATAGAATATTAATATTTAAAAAAATCTGTTTCAACGCGTTTATTATTTTCCACCAATGAAAGTGCTTATCTACATTTCGTTTCCGTGTTGTCAAGAAATTTTACAAAACACACATAGCATATCTATATTGAATAACGCGTATATTGAATGGATTCCGCAAACCACAATCAAAAAAGCTTTTCATGTTCCTTCTTGGTTTTTTGTGATAAAAATTCTCCTCAATCTACAGTAAATTTCTTAGAAAATTTTGAATGCTTATTTCATAAAATTGCAACTATAACGAGGTTCTTCGTACATTCTTAAAATAAACTAATTAAATAACAGGAATGTATATGTATATTGTCACGTCACGGATTGAAACAGGCTTTTGATCGGGCTTATAATATAATAATGACGGAGTTCGTGAGTCTCAAGGATTCACTTACCTTTTAAATGCCTTCCCGGTTAGCTCTAGCGGATAGAACGGTATTTTTTAGTGTTTGAAATTAGTTTATTTTGATTTAGAGAGTACCTTCTTCTTCTTTGTTAAAGATGGAGGTTACAAAAGGGACCTATATTTTGCAGGGCTTAAGAAATTTTAACAATAATACGTTCGTAAATGTTCTCTTGTATTTTATTTGAGAATATTGATTCTACGCCCAGGAAAAACTTGATTGACTTGGTGGATAACGTTAGAATTGGGTACTTGTAGAGAAAAACTATTATACTAAATTGCTCAAAGAACACCGGTACCAAAAACGCGTGGAACCTGCGCGCTCAGAGTCCTTCCATCCGATTAGCCGTCCCATGTAGAACTAACTCTCCCAGCCGTTCAAACCCGGGCTCATTGGTCGTTCTCCCCCCACTCTTTAGCTTTTCAGAGAGACCAATAGGCTAAAAATCACACCATAATTAATAGATTTTAATTAGCGCAATACATCAAAATCGTATTTGATCCAATTTATCGTGCTTCAAAACAATATATAAGGTGAAAATAGGGAAAAAATAGATACAATATTAAAAGGGAGACAACAATAGGCCAAAAGAAACATACCATAATTATATGGACGATGGGAAAATCATGAAAGACAAAGAAGGTAACAGAAAGTCAAGTAAGGTGATGGATTGTTTGAGGGGAGGGAGGGTTGGAGGTGAATGGAAATATGTTTAAGATAGGACTTAAATTATTTCTAATTTTGTAACTGTTAATTCATGGTAGAATTCGGTTTTAATGATTCAATAAAACAAATTTATGACTTTATTCTACTTTTTTATTTTTTGACTGGACCGGTATCAGCCCATAACGGCTATCTTCAGACTAGTACAGGTTGTTCTTATTCTATGGCTAATATACTATTTTTGGGATGTCAGGGGTAGTAAACCATGATTTTACTTTAATTATATTTATCAGTATTGCTGCATGATTTTACTAGTTACAGGTTACTTTTAGTTAAGGTATATTTAAAATAATAAATTAAAGTAACTTGCAACTAGTAAAATCATGCACAATACTGATAAATATAATTAAAGTAAAATCATGGTTTACTACCCCTGACATCCTAAAAATAGTATATAAGCCATAGAATAAGAACAACCTGTACTAGTCTGAAAATGGCCGTTATAGGCTGAAACCGGTCCAGTCAAAAAATAAAGAAGTGGAATAAAGTTACAAATTTGTTTTATTAAATCATTAATAGGACTTTAAGTTAAATTTTGATATTATTTATAGGATATTTATTTAATGTATTTTATGTTATTTCACATATTCTTTAAATAAATATATGGTAAAAATATAATGTAAAGCACAACGCTCGCCTACGAATCCAAAGATCGCGGGTTCACACACATTTTATTTTATTAATATGTATTATTTCCTTAGAGTAACAATATAAAGAGACCGTACTAATTTGTGACAAATCGTTGACAAACTCGCAAAATATAGCTCTCTCTTTATGCTCGGTTCTATACGCATATGAGAAAAAGAGACAAACAATTGTTGAAACCAATACACGATTTGGGGCATGCTGAATACCATGTCCGCAATATTTGATCTGTACGAGCTTCATTCTGGTTTGGAGTGTCAGGCGAACGGACTGTCAAAAGTGCGTAAATAGTTAAAAACTTGAGTTATTTTTTGTCCGATATCTAGCAAAACATCATGGCCATATGTGCTATACTTGGTTGCTTCAATCGAAGTACAAAAGGACCAAAAACAAACAGTTTTCACACGTATGTACCATAAAAATCGTCTTTTTTAGTTAGATCTCAAATATTTAACATTCTAACCTACAAAACAACTAGTAACTTACACCAATATGTAATTAATCTTTGGACTATTCGTTCCAATATAATAAACTTCCGTTTGAAATGAGTTTTAGTGGATTCGTAATATTTTTAACTTAGAGATATTTACTAGCTGTCACATAAGAAACCATTACAGTGGGGAATACCCATATTGTACGGCTTCTGAAAGTATCCCGGTCTCTTTCTTTCTCATGATACTAACGCTAAATTGTTGGCAAACAGATAAAGACAGAATAATGTTTATCTTTACGGTTTTCTTCGCATCCGATTGGCTGGAAGCATATACGTCATACCTCCCTTGGTCAATCCTTGGTCAAAAAGTGCGGACAAAATTTCGCAATGTTAGGTCTCTACGTTACTCTAAGATTATTTCACATTTAATTCGTATAAAATAATATACAGTGGTATATCTCTAAGTACCGCCCTGGTGAAGTACTACCATTCGGAATCAAAGCGTTGCTTGGATACCGCAATTGCCGTGTTTAGTGACCAGATTCGAGTAGCTAGGTACATCCCAATTTTCCTCTTCCAGATCTCCTTTCTTTCCCCACTTCCTTCAACCTCAAATAATAGCCCCATTGGGGTTGCCATAGTATCGATGGTTTTTGTGCGGTATTCACATAAAATAAAGAAAACCTAATTACACACCCACCCACACACAATAAATACCATCAGTTTTCTTATTATTACTAGTTAATTTGTATGTGCCCATAGTTATAAGTTGAAAAATACGTAAATATTTTCAATTAGTTCATTTAAAAAAAATTCAGGTTGTTTTATTGAATATGATTGGACAACATCTAAATCATCCATCAAATAAAGCAAAGATTCTGACCTGCATGACTACACGGATAATTTATCTATGGTATTTCCAAAACAATAATGTCTCAACAATCTATCAGTGCGGTCGATCATTTTGTCAGTTTTATGATAAGTGGAGGTTGACGGTCTCCTTGGTCAAGTGGTCAGACGCCCGACTACGAATCCGAAGGTCGCGGGCTTAAACCCAGCGTGCGCAAATAGCTTTTAGTTAATTGCTGTGTGTCATAACACATTAAATTAATATTAAATAATATAGGGTATATTTGCGGCACGTTCCAGAGGGGTGGATACTCTTTGTATCACCCTGGTGAAACACCACTATTCAGAATCAAAACGTTGCTTGAAATGACTTTAGCCGTGTTTGGAGACCAGATCTGAATAGCCAGGCACTTCTCAACCTTCTTCTTCCCACCTCTTTCTCCTCTTCACTACTTTTAGCCTCATAACATACCCTAATTAGGGATGCCATAGTCTCACTGGCTCTAGACGGTTGGGAGAAGTTTGCATGAAAATCGACAGTAAATTTAACAGAAAGAAAAGTACGCTTAAACGCGTTGGGGACATTGAAACTGTGAGTTTACTTAGTGGTTGTATAATTTGAGCACAAAATTGCTTTGTATTCATGTAACTCAAAGGAAGGAAAAGGATTATAATACAAATTCATGACAAAACTGAGGTTCTGAGAAGTCAATGTCATTGCCTTTCATGAAACAATATGTTAGGTGATCTTCCAAGAAAGTTACTCACTTCTACTTCATTTCTATCCTCCCACGAAGCTATGAAGAAGATGACTAGGATGCTCAGTACCACCAGGAGGCAGGAAGCCACCCACACGGTCCAGCGGAACGGCAGGATGAAGATGTTGCTGACGTAGGAGAGCGGGGGCTGGCGGAAGATGAACTTTGAGATGGTGGGCGTTGTCATGGAAATGTATTCGATGGCCTCGGTTCGATCTGGAGTGAAGAATAAAGGGGTACCTGAAAATAATAACAAACAAATAATTGGTTTTCAAAATTCAAAAAATATTTGACAATGCAGTACAAAAGTTACATAGATTTTTTCAATATGGAAAATAGCTTATGATTAGGTGTTTTTAAGCGCTGCCTCCATATGTGCAGTTTGTGTTATTTGTGTTGTTTGTTATTTGTGTAATTTGTATAATTTGTGTAATTTGTGTAATTCGTGTAATCTGTGTAATCTGCGTAATTTGTGTAATTTGCATAATTTGTGCAATTTGGATAATTTGTGCAATTTTTGTAATTTGTGCAGGGCACACAGTCAACTGATCACAAGGGTGGCCGCAAGCCATCCATTAGTTACTGTGTCTGATAAAAATACTAATGATTTAAAAATTTTATGTCAACTCCATTTCAAAATGTTGTAATTTACTTTAATTATAATTAATTTAACAATATTCTAAAAATATTATTCTTAAACACGTTATTCTCAATTCAAAGACGTGTTGTTATTATTATTATTAGACCTGTCGGTAGCTGAGTGGACAAACGCGTAGGATTCCCACCCGGGTGTCGTGGGTTCAATTCCTCTGCTGGCTTCAAGTCCTTCACCATTGCACAAGCAACTTTTTCAATTTTCGTCAGGTTATTCGTAACCAGTGAATGTTTGTTTTTCTTTTAAAAGAAATAAAAAATAAAGAAACATCTGCACCCGTGCGGTGAGTAAAGTCCTTTATTATACTCATATTTTCATGATGTTAACACGAACGCACTGCGTATTAAGTATAAAAATTACATTTAATTAAACGCGTTAGTGGGAGACAGTGTTAATTAATATTAACACTATCTGCGGCAGAAATAAGAACCCATAAATATTTTTCGTAGAGAAATACTAGATAAGAAAATAACTTATCAACCAACCATTTCATTTCCACTCCCCCTTTCATATATTTAATTCAGCCTCACAACAAGCTCCAATATTAGATATGCCATAACTCCATTCGCTGGGCAGTCAAGCTATCTCTTGCGGTGATATATTGCTCTGATTGAAGTTAACTTGAACGTTCTTGAAATTGGTATTCGGTGTAAAAAAAAAAACTCGATTCCGCTTTTGTCAGCATTCGCCTATTAATAAGGCAATTTAGCTGCTACAAATCTGCATCGGCTGTTGACATTTCAAAGACACGAAAATATCATCTAAACTTGCATGACTTTTTCCTTGTTATTTGGGAAATATTGATAAATTAATATGTATGATCTATTACTTGTACTAATATTTTACAATGTTGTATAATATTTTCTTTAATATTGGGCAAATCGTTGAAATAAAATTATAGTAAAAAAAGGTGCACAGCTAAATTCACAGTCAATATCATTATATATAATATATTAATACTACAGTAAAAGTACGATTTAAAAAATGATATTATTTAAAAAAAAAACTAATCACGGATCTTAATCATTTTCTCGTAAAAAATAAGATTTCACTGTTTACGACAGTTGCCCAGCAAGCGGAGAATTCCTGTGTTCAAATCCCGGCCGAGTGGTTCTTAGACGATCGACTACGAATCCGGAGGTCGAGGGCTCAAATCCCGACGTGCGCAAATAACCTTTATTTTATTAATTAAAAATAATATCCAATATATTCTTGGCACGTTCTAGAGTGGTAGATACCCGTACCGCCTGGTGAAAGAACACTATTCAGAATCGAAACGTTGCTTGAAATGGCTTTAGCCGTGTTTGGCGACCACATCTGAATAGCAAGGTACTTCCTAACCTTCTTGTTTCCCATCTTATTTCCCTCCCACTACCTTCAGCCTTACAATATACCCCGATTGAGGATGCCATATTTCCACTGGAAGAGACGGTTGGGAGCAGTTGGGACTCTTGTGCGGTATTTACTAAAAAAAACTGACTAAAAATTTGTTTCAAGGTTTACTGCCACTATTATCAACTATTATTACAAGTACACTCATCTTCGGAGACAAATTTTCACTTGAACACGTAAATTTTATTTCTTGTAAGTTGTGGCCCCATAAAATGGATTACGGTTTTTAATGGTTTTTTACCTCCAAGGTCGGCCTCCTTTCTCGCCAGCCAACCCATCATGCCGTTCCACCCGCCCGTGGGGTTCTTGTAGCCCCAGCTCTCGGTCCACACGAACCTTCTGGAGCCGTTGAGGATATCGATCAGGTGACCGGTCAGCGGGTAGTTCACTTTGGTGATGGCGTCGATATGCTGATTTCTAAAAAAATAAATATTACAGGAGTTGAAAATCGTCGTATTAAATTTGTTCACGCTGCCCCACAAAACAGACGAGAAGAAGAGATAGTGTGATGATTTTAAAGTATGTGACGGATTATAATGCCAGGTCCTAACCCAAAACAAGTGAAGAGGCTGTACATTGTTCCTAAACTCGTAATATCAGATAATAAAGCTAATGTTGGATTTAAAGCTGCAATAAAACACCGAATGTGTTTTCAGTTTCAGATGAATTTGAAAAATAATGGGCTGTACAATGATAAGCTTGTTGGAAGTGTCTAATTATAGATGTGGAAAGATTATTTGAATGAAGAGAAAATGGGAAACCATTCACTCACCGATGTAGTTGAAGTGGAAGTTCTTGATTCTTCTTACGCAGTAATATTGTTAATGAAACGAATCACAACAAAACACCACACTGAATTTTATACTACTTGAAGAACAATACACCGACGAACAAGCAAGAGACCAAAGAACATCACAAAACACGTTTCTTTCACATTTAACTCTTATGTTTCGATTGTCACTTGTTTCGAACACCATGTTGTTCCATACAGAATTTGATATTGCAAAATGGTTGAATAAGGTAGGAGCATGAACGTAAAAATTTGATAAATTATAATTTTAAAATCCAATAACTATCAAGACGTATTTTTAAAATGTGAATTGTGACAATCTTGACTTTCATTTGCTAAATCAAAGTAAGTCCTTGATAGTGGATAATGAGGATGGCCGAATTGGTTCAGAGAATAAATAATTTTATTTTTTTATAAAACAGATAAACCCAAGATCGTGGGTAGCGTTCATAAATTAGCAAAGTGATTTTCAAAATGTTGATTCTTTATCCGAATATTCTAAAAAATGCCATGTCTCGAGCTAAGATTCAAGTTGGCCAAGACATCTAACATGGTGACCAAATCCAACATATTTAGAACCAAAATTTCCAAACAGAAAATATTAATCTTAATTATTACCAACAAGGATAGCTAGCAATATTTTAGATATTTAAGTGAAAAATCTACTATTAATCGATTCATAGAATAAAACTACATTTGGCAAATTAATTAATTAGAATTTGTGATAATACTTACATAAGACGATTAAATAAAGAGTTAGAGTTAGATTATCCATCAATTATACGATCGTGTATTAAATAAGATAAATATGTGACAAATAATCTCTCAAACCTGTAATCCGTGAGATGGTCCAGCGTGTCATTATCCGTAATGACGAAGGAGGCTGTTAGTTGGGTTCCCATAAGGTTTCCTCTCCTTAGGGAAGTCGTAACTAACCGCAGAGCTGAGATTCCACCATCATTGGTCCAGTTTCCAAAGTTCTCAACGATGAGGGGGCATTTAGGACGACGCCGGAAAACTACGACACATTATTTTGGTAAATTTGAGAGAGTGGAATGCAATTTATAGAAAATGGAAATTAAAGAGTCGTGGTAACTGACAGGTTTCTTTTCCCCTTAGAAAATTTGGGCCTTAATAAGCCGTGCTAAATCCCGGGCAGTCACAGACGCCATAATGTGTTGCACAAACAGAGGTTTAAAGATTCTAAATTGTGTAAAAATGGACACATATAAACTACAAGACACAGAAGAATATTCCCTTCACCAGTTTACCGAGAGAGAGAGAGATTCAGATGCCGTCGACTCACTGAATAACGTCAGCATCCCTTTGTGATCTCCACCAACTCTCTTAAACTCAACCAACCAACCTTTCAAGTGAAAAAAATCAAAATTAACGTGTTTTCCATTCTAAAAACAATCTACTATTTTCTATAATAAGAAGATTTTTTCTCCTTAAATCCGAGGTCACTGTTCGTGCCGTTTAGCTCAGATCTATTCTTGGAAAATTTGATGGTAGTTATGGATATCGTTATTCCTTATCTTAATATCCCGCATGAGAATGCTATCCTAAAATTGACAGCATTTGACTTCATTGTTGCCATTGTGATGTTTGGTCGCAGTAGACTAAACCATGGCCGCCGCAATTTAACCCGCATTTAATTCAAGCCGCAAAAAACTGCGAACATAAAGTCGATATTTTGCCGCCGCAAAAAAAGTAAGAAATCCACGAGAAATGTAATGTATCTGTTGTCTGTGAAAAAAGTCAATCTATGAGCGCCGCGAGGAGAATATGTAATTCACCCCACAAACGTAAAGTTAAACTTATTGATCCTAAAGAAAGGATAAAAAATCCAAGTTATTCCACATTTCACTAGGGCCTTTGATTATTTTCAAAGGTCTTAGTTTTTTATGAATAGATTGATCCATCAAATTTAGCAGTGTTTAGTTTGAAAATGGTCCATCGAGGAATTTATAGATGTAACATTAAATGACCGATAAAATTAACCGAGTCCGCCATCTTAAACCTTCTTCATCATTAACTAGATAGTCTTTCACCACTCTTTTGAAGAAATTTCTTCTGTTTTTATTTAAGAACCATCTGTTTTTATTAATCTCATTACAATTTAATAATGACGTACAAATCCGACATGTTGGGACAGAAAAAAATGCGCTCATGTCAGAAGCAAAATCCTTGCATTTTTGCCACTCATTTGAAGAAATTTCTCAATATTACAATTTCTCATCTTTTTATTTTAGAAACGTCTGTAGTTGATCAATCTCATTTCTAATTAAAATATCGTACATATCCGATACGTAGGGATGGAGAAAAATGCACCCATGTCAGAAGAAAAATCCTTGCATTTCGATCACTCATTTGATATTATTTATTCAAATGATTTTTATTTATTTTTTATTAAAGAATCTTTTGTGTTTTATCAACCAAAAAATATTATCGGTAAAACGATTGCTATTATATTTAAAAAATAGTATGGAAAACATTGAACCCGCCATCTTGTATTGACGTTAGCTGTCTGACATATTACATATTCTACAGAAGAAGGTTTGTTTGGGTAGAATATTTTACAAATGGAAAACACAATTAGGTACTTATTTCAGTTTTTTTTTAAATATCATTTTTTGAAAGAAATATTAAAAATAAATTCTTATATTAGGGATAAATCAAATATTAATACCTCTATAAATGGGTAAAAATATTTTTAAAATAGAAAAAAAAACAATTAGGCACCTACTTAAGATTTTTTTTTCTTTTGAATAACTTTTTAGAATGTAGTAAAATTTTCAAATTAACGTTTCATTGTTTATTGATAGTAATAGTTCTGAAATTGCATTATTTTTGATGTCAAAGTGATTATGCTACAAAAAAGTTATTGGTCGATCTACAAGTCAAGCAAGAAAGATAAAGGCATCACAAGCTTCAGAAACAGTGGAGCAAAGGGAAAAAAAAAACTTGAAACCGATCGAGTAAGAACGTCTCAAGCCCGTCCTTTTGATAAATACGAGCAAAGGGAGGAAATAATAAAATAATTTTAGCTATTGTTTTTTTTATTTATTTTCTAATAAAATCTGATTTGCAGTGGAAAATGAATACGTTGGAATTCAAATGGCATATTTTCCGTTATCATTGGGATGCGTGACAAAATCATATCTTCTTTTTATTTTTATTTTATGTTATCTCTTTCATTTTTTTCATTTAACTCATATGTATTATTATTCATATGGAAGACAGAGTATTGCACCCACCGCTCTGTTCCGCTGAAATAAAATGCTTTTATTATTGATGATTTAATAAAACAAATTTGTAACTTTATTCCACTTTTAAAATTGTCAGTCATCGATGATATTTTTAATTATCTTTTTCAATAAAATCATTATTAGTTCCGTTTTTTTAATTATCTTTTCAAGAATCCTGGTTCATTTTTGGATTTATTTTTTGGGGAAGAATGATTGGCAAGCTAATTTGGAAATTGTGGCATTGCAAAGCATACCGGGTACTCGCTAGTCTTAAATAAATATTGTACGATCGAGCTGGGATATTTTTTTTGATGGTTGGATTTTTAATAATGTTATTTATTAAACTATGTTAGAAGAACTGTGCGTACCTATAATTTTAAATTCTATCCCGCATGTGATGACGTCACTTTCACTATTTGAATATATATATATATATGCTGAAATTTTATGTAACTATAATAAAGTGATTGCCAAAAGTGACCTGCCAAGTAGGTATGTTGCTGTAAATTAATATTTACTAGAAACTAAGATTTGTACAGCGCCCTTGAGGTGATTTTTAACAAAAAACCACGCCATACAAATTAACGAAATATTATTATTATGGTTAGTTAGTTACTTAACTGTTTTGTTTTATCTGAATTTTGAATACCTAGCTGTGGGATCAACGCTGTAAAGGCCTCCCCCCCGCAGGCATTTATAAACTTCCAATGAAACCTTAATTAAATGATTAAAGCTGCAATGCTTGTATCGTCCTTTTTATTCCTTTCCAATTTTACTTAGAGGTAAATTGAACTACGAAAGACATAAAGTCGCAAAGCCAAGCCGCGGTAGCGTAAAAAATAACCCTAGCTTCCACAAATTACAGAATGCAAGTGCACAGAGTACACTGAATGGTACACATAGATACGCCGAGGAGCTGACGATGTATAAATGCTGGCCTTTTTAGGTATTACAGTTACACGGTGTCTGGAAATATCGCATTAGTGCTGATAAACTATTTAATTTTAAAATTTGTTAATCGCGGTTGTAAAACGCCAATATGACTTATTCGTATGTATCAGCATACCACTGATAGCACAGTTAAAACTATTCCTCTTAAACAACACATACAACAGAAAGATATTTATAAACAAATGATTGATCAGGATCAAATAAAAAAATTACGAGAGATTTGTTCACATACAATTTTTTCCAATATTATTAAAGAGACTTCATAAATTTTATATTTTTAAATTGAATACAGCACAAGAGTCCCAACTGCTCCCAATTGTCTAGAGCCAGCGGGACTATGGCATCCCCAATTGGGATATGTTGTGAGGCTGAACGTAGAGGGAGGGGAATGATATGGAGAAGAGTAAGGTTTAGAACAACCTGGCTATTCAGATTTGGTCACTAAACATGGCTTAAGCCATTTAATTCACGTTTCGATTCTGAATTGTGGTCTTTTACTATTCGAGTATCTACCACTTTGGGACGTGCCGCAAATATACCATACATTATTTCACATGAATTAAATGTGTTGTAACACACATTAATTGACCGGTTATTAGCTGAGTGGACGAACGCGTCGGATTCCCACCCAGGCGTCGTAAGTTCAGTTCCTCTGCTAGCTTAGCGAGTCCTTCACCATTGCACAAGCAACTTCGAATTTTCAAATATTGTCAGGTTATTCGTTACGCCGTGTGACTAGATTTGGATAGCCAGGTACTTTCCAACCTTCCTCTTCCCATCTCCTTCCTCTCCCCACTACCTTCAACCTCTGAGGTTGAAGAGGGAGTATAATTTCATTGGCGCTAGACGGTTGGAAGCAGTTTAGACTCTAGTGCGGTATTCACTATTAAAAAAAGAACAAATCTGCAAGTTTTTACGAGTTTTCAGACACTCTGTATGCGCTGCGCTACCCTCGCTCGTTCAAACGTAATAATTTTCCTAACGACGTTGATTGCCATTGTTTTATAAAAGTCTAGGTGGAAGCTTCAGTGGCTGGAGTTCGACGCCCTATGGTATTTCCACACTAGTCTCGGTGGAGATATCAAATTATTTTATGGCAGCGGGTGTTAGGCAAATAAATCATGTGTCGCTTAATGAAAGCGTCTGAGTGGGGTTGGGTGGAGTTAGGTGGTGTTGAGTGGAAGTGGGTGGAAATGGGTGGAAGGGGGTGAAATTTGAAGTTGGTTGATTTTAAATTTTTATCTAAATTATTTCTCCATAGAGTTACCGTCGGTCATTGTCTCAGAGCAAGAATATACTCGTATACGGATAGAGAGCAAAACACTTTTACCCAACCTATACAAATTCATTATCAATTACTTTCCCCGGTTTTTACGTTCTAAACCGTAAGAGGGAAAGCGATAAAATAAGTTCTCACACAATATAACACCGCTTTTAGGTATGTAAGCATGTTCTCCGTCTCCCGCGTCTCCGGTGACTCCACCCACTACTTTTTGTTCTGAGACATAGCAAGACAGAACTCAATCACTTTTTTAGGTTATATCCTACATTTTTGTTTATAAAAATACTGTGAAAAAGTGGTTATACAAATAAACAAAAGTACTATGTCGACATGGGCTATGAATGGATGTATAAATACCCTAGCCCTAGCCCTAGCCACGCCCCAGTCAGGCAAAAATCGGCAATACTGGCTACACTAGCGCTCCCTCCTGGTATATTATTGCTCCGAGGTCATTGTTAATTTTTTCGGTTGTAGCGAAGGTGACAAAAGAGAGTGAGAATATGGTTTTACTTTAAATATGTGGCTGGCCAGTTAAACAAATATGTGGATTATGTTGATTGCCTTCGGACTGTAGCTTTTAGGAGTCCAACTAAATTTGTCAAGATTTATAAGATGAAAGTAATTGTAAATTATTCGTCGCTGGAAAGGCAAAAGGGTTAAAGCAACACTTTGGTCAAAAATGAGTTAAACATGCAGTTTTGATCAGTTCTTTTTTCTGCATCGAAAGCTCTGACTCTCATTTGATTCTGAAGACTTGTGACCCTCCAGCCATCTAAAATATATTTGCCATTTGGGAGAAGGCTTGACTCAAGCGACACAAACATGGGACTTTTTTAAGATTTGTGTCGCTTCAGGTAACTTAGTGAGAGCATTGAGTTACCTGAGTAAATTTTTTTTTTCAAAATCCAACCAGGTACTAAAAAAAATATTGTAAAAAAAAAACTTTAAAGTGATCGTTTTGAACTTCCCAAAATGGCGCTCTTTTGCCAAAATGGCAGCTCTTTTGCCTTTCCGGAAACGATATGGGCTCGTAATTTTATTTTGTTCTTTGATCAGCATTTTCCATATCGACTGTGTTTAGGTGAAAGGAGTTATTCCTTTTATATTGATTATTTTTGCATGGAAATTTAGGCCCTAGCGATAACATAACGGTCATGCTGTTATGCTTGACACCTGATCATGATTTGACCAAATGCTAAAACGGGCCGAGAATCGGTGGTTGACGGGGGCGATTATTTGAGTGGTAGCGGTGAAAAAAAATCGTAATGACGCAAAATTAAATGCTTACTTTTTGTCGGTTATGGTAAAGCGTATTTGCGTAAGACATCACCATTAATATTGTCAGAGGCGTGCACTCTATAAAGGCATATAAGCACTGTTCACCCTGCCGTACTAGCATAAAAATATGTACTATGTAATATTGGATTCAATAATATAAAATTTTTGCAAAAATATAATCAACAATTTCAATACGCGTGAAATTTAGCTAATCGTACCTCCGCCAGCGCCCCTCCGACATTTCTACTACAGCGTGTCAAAAGCAGTAACCACATATGCCCAAACGCCGTCAATGCCTGTCAGAGAAGATTAGTCTATGTTCACTAGACTACACAAAGTATGTATGCTGTGAGCTGTTGCGTGTTCAAGTGGTTCGTTTGAGTTAGTATCTTTGTTAGTGTTTAAGGCAGTGCTTTTATAGAACAAATCCAATAGCAATCAGTGACATCTGTTGGTGCTTGAATCTATTATCAATTGAACCGCTGTTTTTCCTACTGCTTACTCTTATCAAAAACTCTGTGTATGCCACTAAATATTGTGATATACTAAAAGAACTTCCTCAACATTTACTTGTAAATATTCTAAAATAAAATTAAGCCACAAACCTTTGATGATCTCAAATCCATGATCGTTCTTCTGAGCTAGGTTGACGTCACTGTCTGCCAGAACATCCACCTCGGCAAGCATTGACTCGTACCAAATCGCTTCTCCATCTTCCGTTCCAACACTGTTTTTATTGGTGGTGGTCAGTTCGTCCGGATATGACCCACAATACGTACTGGATAATACTTCCGTTTCGGAGAGGGCGAGGGAGAAGTTAGTCGACGGAGTGGGGAAGGTATTCGAACTCTTTAGCATGAGCCATCTGTGTGGAGAACGGAATAGCTTTGCGGAATTGAACTGTAAAAAAATTGTGTTTTTATGCATATTGTGAACTTCTAGAAAGCTCTAATTCGTCTTTGTAGGTACTTAACATGTTAGTTTTACATTATTTGGATATTGGTTATTGAGTTGGCAACCAAACTATTACTATTCTATAATACATGCTGTATAGTTAACCTGCGAAAGTTCAAAACAAAATAAAATGAAAATGAAGTAAAATTGCAGTTTTTTAGAAATAATTTTAGGATTATATTTTTTACGACGATAATAATATAATAAGTTGGGTTTTCGCCTATAACAACAAAAATAATTAGGAAAATTGTGGGTTCTTTTTAAATATTTACTCTTTAGAGAAAACAGAGTTTTTAGCCATTGGGAAAGATACATGTTATATTACTAATTTCTAGATAAATTTAATGCTGTGTTATCAGGTCTAAAAACATGTTATGCTGCATTATTTGCAATGTAAAAAGTCAAATATTACAGTATTCAAACAATGAAACAATAATTTTGTGTTAATTGAATGTTTCTTATTGTGTTTAAAATATATTCAATATTGAATATTTATATTCAATATTTAAAAAAAATAATCTGCTATGTAATCATTTCTATGAGAAACAGTTGTTTTGCCTTCCAAAGGCATTGTCAAATTTTAATAAAAGATAAATAATAATTATAAAAAATAAAACTTAAAAATTAAAACAGAGTTCTACAAAAAAAAAAAAACACTTTAAAACAGTAAACGTATATTGTGTCAATTTTCTTAATCGCAATCTTTTAAAAACTGATAGTGGTATAGATTTAAATTTCATTGAAATTATAAAATATGCCTCAACTTTTCCGAATAGAAATATATTCAAACAATGAAAATATTTAATGGAGTAACCACCCAGAATAACTTTTGATAGTGTATTCGTTTGCCGATTCCATTTACAGCTAATTCGACTAAATAGGGTTGATTTAAATATTACACATAAAATAGCAGAAAAATATAATTTTAGCTTATTTGTGGAAAATTCGATTGGAGATTTTTTCTCTTCAACGCAGAGTCATTTCTTACACCCTGGTTGAACTCTAACACCATCTATTGACTAATTTATCACGTGTCGTTTACGACATATCATTTTCTGTCAAGTTTCTCGGGCGATTAATTCTATTCACCGGAGGTCGGCCCACCCCTTGTTCCCTCCGTAATGAAATGCGATCAACTTTACCTCCTCGAGGCACTCCCTGGTCATGTGACAATCCGCATCCAATAGGAATAGAGTTCGATTCTGCTGCTGGAGAGGCTTTACTTCCCTCTCTCTGCACTTTCTGAAGACGTTCAAAGGAACTTCTAAGGCCCGGCTCAGCCCGAGTAACGAACCTTCAAATAAATATAATAAAACCAATTGAAATGGATATACGTTGCGCTAGATGGGAAACTTATACATATAATTTGAATAATACCAATTTAAAAAAATATATTACACTATTTTTTATTACGACCTGACCGGTTTCACCTTATGACGGGCATCTTCGAACAGGTACAATTTAAGTAAATCTATGGCATATATACTATTAGTGTCCGGAATTTATTTATTATTTTACTTGAATATACATTTTTTTATTAGTCGGTAAATTACCTATCCCACTAAGCATATAAGCCTGTGATGGTAATGGACGTTTATTGAGTCTCATAGTCAACATCTGTGACCTTGGGTTTTGTTTTATTGCTGACAGAGGCGGCTTTACAATAACATTCAAAAATACATTCGGGTAGTTTTATTACCTTCTGAGAGACGGGTTACATGGTGATGTGTTAGATGCGTCTGTGGGTTTTTAAAAATTTACATAATATCTAAAGTTGTCAGTTTTATTTTTACCAGTGCATGCATTCAATAAAGTAGAATTAAAATATGTATTTTAATAGACAAATTACACGGTAAAATATACCATTTTCCATTATATTTTTATTACAAAAGGTTATTGTAAATATGACACCATATAAAAAGCAAAATAAATTGATTAAATATCAATAATCAATGAATTTTAAGAACTTTGATGGATTGGGCATGTAGAGCAAATGAACGAAGAAAAGAGTGTGAAAATATTATATGACGTAAAAGTGAATGGAAGCAGAAGTCGGAGATGCGCGAAGAAGACATGGCGCGATCAAGTGAATCGAATACTTGAGTCGGGCCATGTGAAGAATCAGAATAACAGAAGAGTATGTATGCATGTGAATGAAGCAAGGAGTGTGTGCCAAGACAGAGTTGTATGGCGCTCCGTCGTTGGCGTGGTGGTTAGTTAGTTAATGAAGGAATCATGGAGAGTTTGACGGCTTTTCCCTTTCCCTTTTTCTTTATTTTATATTTTTGAGTATTTTAAAATACTAACTAGCTGATCATCACGACGTTTCCCCGAACGGATAGGCAGAAGAAATGGAGATCAACACAACTCTGTCTTGCCACACGTTCTTAACATCATTCAAATTCCTACACTGTCTCATTCTTCATACTCTTTTCTCTTCAAAAGAATCGACTTAATATTTGATTCTCTTGGTCGTGCAAAGTCTCACTGAGGCGTCCCCGACTTCGTCTACCACACACATTCACATTGCGCTTTTTTCTTCATTCATCCGCTCTACTTATCCAAATCGTCTTAGCGTCCTTTTCGTAAGCTTGCTCATTACGCATATGTACATCAGCCATGAATTTTGTCCGGATCTTCACATTTGTAATACAGTGGTGGATACATCTGAATTGACTTTGCAATGCATATAGAGTGATGGGACCTTCTAAAAGTTTTATTACGAACGTGTAAGTTAAGCTCTATAAATAGAAATAAAAAGTCACCTCGGACAAATACTCGGAGAGGAATATTATTAGAAAAGATGCGAGCTTTAAGAAAATCCACGAAATTACTTGGTACATCAAGTCCTGGTTAACACCAAAAAACTCATTCCGTTGCAGCAATAATGTCCATCGGTGTGTATGTAAACCATATATTTTGATATTAAGCCTCAGCACTCAAAATTGGCGCTAAACGTCACTTTGTAGCTTTCTAAAACAAGCAATACTACAAATGATTCATTTGTAAATTCTACACGAATAGTTAGGAAAATATCAAAAGTTTCCGGTGAATGAAAATTTTCAACTGAAATATTTTTAATTCTATGAAAAACGTACCAAAATATCAGTAAAATGTGCAGTTTAATAACCAAGGAAGGCATTTTTTACCGTTTTACCTAAAATTCTATTATACATTTCAAATAGAATTTAAAGAATTACTGTTTTAAACTTGTATTCACTGAAAACCTTAGATATTTATTTTACTCCCTGTATATAATTAACAGTTACATTATTTGTAGTATTGCTTGTATTAGAAAGCCAAAAAGTGTTTATTTTTGGGTGCTGACCCTTAATAATTAATAAAATATCAATAATCCCCAACGTAGACGTGAAACAGAATAAATAAAACGGTCGCGACTGACACTCGGAGTAACGCCTCTGCCTATTCAACCACCGAGACCTTATAGGAAACCGGCATTCAATCGATCTCATTCTTTGTTTTGAAAATTATTAAAATCCTTTATTCGTTTTTTTTCGATTTAGCTGCCATCTTTGTATGATAAACAAAGCTCTAACGAGCACATATTATATACCTAGATGGTGTCTTGGACAAACCATCCATTTTTATTATACAGATACTAACCATCTAGGTATATAATATGTGCTCGGGTAGAGTTTTGTATATACATAATACAAAGATGGCAGCCAAATTGAAAGAAAAATTGAAATAAATGATACTAATAATTTTCAAAACAAAGAATGAGATTGATTAAAATGCCGGCTTCTTGTTTTATTTGTATTTAGGTTTTTACTAAATAATACACTTAGGAAATTAGGTTTAAAAACCAGACTAGGGTTACATTTCCTCCCGATGTGACCAATCTAATGTGGCGTAGATATATTAGCGTTACTACCGTTGCATAAATTTACGTTGAGAATGCGCGTTGAATAAAGTTGAATTGAGAATAATCCGAGAGCGAAGCAATTCTTTCATTTCTTTAGTAAAGCGAACTGAGGTTGTTTAAGGGATTCAGAGTTTTTACCAGGCACTATGCAAAGTATAGAGTTAATGGTGCTAGAGCTAACTCCAACCTAAGTACCATCCTGGGGGTAGTTGAGCGTCCTGCCCACCGGGCTATCGACCAAACATGCATTACGTATATCCAAACGAATAAAAAAAGTTTTTTTTTTTTATCTTTCGATGTCTTTCTAACAGGCTCGCTGTTAGAGCATCAATCAAATAGTTTTATGAAAAATCATCCAATTCGAAAAAATTCACGTGGCCAAAAAAATCACCAAGATCTACCTACACTCCGGTTCCATCGGTCTGAAATTTTCATAACTTTGTACAAGACCACAGATTTAATTTGATTTTTTACGACCGACCGGTTTCGCTTAGCCTAAGCATCATCAGGGTACTACATTAAACTAAACAAAAATACAAATGTTATTCTTTTGTTTTATAACTGTCCTCTTATTTTATTTTATATTGTGTTTTCCCTCTGTATGTACGAGTTTAATAATAATAATAATATTTGGATCATTTTAATAGCGCCGTTTTTGTGGAAAATCACCTCAAGGGCGCTGTATATATAACCACACACTATACATTTTTTGTTTAGTTTAATTTTGTACCCTGATGATGCTTAGGCTAAGCGAAAACAGTCAGTCATAGAAATTCAAATTAAATCTCTGGTCTTATACAACGTTATTATTTAACTAACTAACTAACCATCACGCCATTTCCCCGCAGGGGTAGGCAGAAAAGACGGACCGCCATGTAACTCTGTCTTGGCACACACTCCTTGCTTCATTCACATTCATAAATCGTCTCATACATACTCTGCTGTTATTCTGGCTCTTCACATGACCCGATTCAAGTATTTGATTTACTTGATCGTGCCATGTCTTTCTCGGGCGTCCTCGACTTCTTCTTTCATTTACTTTCGCATGTGTTCTTTTCACACCCCTTTATTCGTTCATTCGCTCTACATGCCCAAACCATCTAAGCGACCCTTTCTTGATCCTATTCATTACGCTCACATCAGCCTTGCGTTCTTTCCAGATATCCGCATTTTTAATACGGTCATAAATGGTTTTACCGTACATACGTCTCAAAGTTTAATTTCTTTAAATATGCCAAACCACAAAGCGATTGATTTCTACGAAAACATATTATTTTAATTCCACGTAAAATGATGATTGGAAATAGAAGCATTTTTTTTACTTACTTTGATCCCAACAGAGAAATGCGGATACGGAGGTCGGCCCATCTTGGTCAACCAAGATTTCTCGTATAAATGCAATGGTTTCTTTTTTATCCAAAGTCAGAGACGGAGAAGGAAAATGCAGTATGAAGAACATACCAGAGAAAATTAGGGAGACGATTCGTTTACTTCTCATGATGCTAGGGGTTAGTACGTTCACTCTAAATCTGTAACACTTTCAACTGAAAAACTGCTTTTATAATAAGTAAGTTGAAGCACTGAAAAGGAAAATTATTACGTTAGTTGCTACCGGGTGAACATTATGCCACTGGTAAAAGATTTAAATATTTTTTTGAAATATTTTTGTTTACGGAGACTTTGAGTACAAAATATTTGTTCACGAGAGTCTCAAATGCTGGAGCCAGTGAAACTTAGCCAACCCTTTTTTTAATTTTATGTAGCAAAAAAAGAGTGATCTTAACACCAAGTATATTTTCCATGGGACACTCATGTCAGGGATATTTATTCAAATACCGGCATCCTTCCAACCAAGATCCTCCCCAAATATGAAATCACAAGCACCATTTTACAAATTACTCAGCAAACAACACACACTAACATCAAACCCCTTTACAATCACGACATCCACCAACATAACACACGAAATAACAATAAAATTCACATTCCACTCACACACACCAAAAAGTATGGGATAAAATCTTTGGAATACATTGCCTATACATTATATAACTCACTTCCGGATAAGTATAAAAATAGTCAACTCAAAAAAAAATTCCAAAATAATGCTTTAAAAGATTTGAAAAAAAAAAATCGTTTAAAGATGAAAATACCTAATTTAGAAATCAGTTTTCTTTCCGGTGTGCGCAAATATTTTTTATTTAAACAATATGTGTCATAACATATTTAATTCATGTACAGTATATTTGCGGCACGTTCCATAGTGGTAGATACTCTAAATATCGCCCTGGTAAAATACCATCAATCAGAATCGAAGCGTTGCTTGAAATAGATTTACCCGAATTTAGTGACCAGATCTGAATAGCGAGGTACTTCCCAACCTTCCTCTTAGTCATATCTTTCCCCTCTACTAACCTTCAACCTCACAACATACTCCAATTGGGGATGCCATAGTCTCACTGGCTCGAGACGGTTGGGAACAGTTGGGACTTTTGTATGGTATTTACTATATAAGAAGGCAAATGCGACTTGGTGGTGCACAAAGGTGATTTTTGTAGGGTCTTTTAAATCCTAAAACTGTATTGATAACTTCACCGTGATAATAAATATGCTTTTTATTAAATAAAAGGTACACGTGAGTTGCATACAGGAGGGTGATATTATCCTCCGTAAATTATAGTTTTGACCTTTTCCTCGTCTCGAGAAAGTTGGTAAGCGGTAAATTAATTAAAATAGCCAACGCTGAAGGCCATTGACTTTGTGAAATGAGAAAATGATGAAAGCCAACAGTATTTATATTTTAAAGCGTGGGTTGTTTTCGCAAAGCAAAGCAACTAAAAGACAACAAAAATAGACTCGATAACACAAGTTTTCAGATAAATCTTAATCAAAGAAAATATTATGATTAACATGTACAAATAAATCTTGGAGAGCATTTTTAGAACTCTGTGTTTTGTTGACAACAATCTGTCGGGATTCCCTTAGTGCTATAAAATGCAAATAACATGTTTAGTGCGCGGTAAAGAAACTCCGGCATTTTACGTATTCATTTTAATGTGATTTAGTACGTTTTTGATTAATGATCTGTTTGTTAAGTACAGTCATGGAAACGACAAATTTCATATTATTTATTGATTATGCGCTAAGCTCAGCCCTTCATTTGTTATTCATATATTGATTAAGTAGTAGAGCATTTGAATATGTATCCATTATACGTAATGTGACTTTAAAAAAATAATCATTCAGTAGGTTTTTTTATGATTTTCAATTGGGCACTTACGACGTAATTCTATGGTTCACACCTACAATGATATCCTTGCCGGAAGGGCCAAAGCGTCATTTTGGGAAGATTACACCGGAGCACTTTCAGGGATTAAAAAAAATAGTAAAAAAATTGCTCAGTACCTGATTGGATTTTGGAAAAAAAGTTAACTGAGGTAGCACAATGTTTTCACTGAGTTACCTAAAGCGACCGCTGAATCCGAAGCTGTGACGAAAAACCTAATGTGTTTTCAGCTTCAGATGAATTTTGAAAATAGTAGACTGTAAAACGATAAGCTTGTTGGAAGTGTCTAATTATGGATGTGGAAAGATTATTGGAATGAAGGAAAAATGCGAAACCATTCACTCACCGATGTAGTTGAAGTAGAAGTTCTTGATTCTTCTTACGTACTTTAGTAGTATAGCTTGATGAAAGTGTTTAATTATGGATGTGGACAGATTAAGGAGTGAAGGAAGTAAGGAAAACCAAGTTATAAGTTCTTGAAATCTTCTTAATCAATTAAAATAATGACGAACACGAATAAACTACACTGATTTAAGTCTTCTTTATTCATAAAACCACATTTATTTAAAATTATTTAAAGAATAACAACATATCGAAAAACAAGCGAAAAACCAAGGAGAAACACGTTTTTTCACATCAAAACTCTTCTGATAATCAATTGGATTGAACACGGTGTTGTTAAATACAGAAATCGAATATTGCGAAATGGTTGGATAGGTAGGAAGTGAATGAAAGACATGAAGGTAAGAACCTTAAAAAAATGACTTTAAAATCCAACAGTGCATGTGTACAACAACATTAAAAATAATATTTTTTTACTTAGAGTTAAGGGTGTAGCAAGCCCAGACAAAAAGCATGTACGCTTAACACATTTGTTAAAGCGTCCCAAAAATATGAGCGGAGACCTAAGAATAGAACAAACTCATTTGCATTCGTTCTTTTTCTCTCGTACATATTTTATTCAATTGCGGAAAAATACAAAAACCTTTTATTTACAGTTATGTTAAGTCAACATGTTAAAAAACATAAGGTTTCGTTTAAATAAATTATAAATTCACCGTGACGTTGGGCACAGCTTACACGTCTGCACCGGCCAAGTATCGAACGGCGAGTGATGCTAAAAGGGCATTACCCTGAAAATTCCAGATGACAAACCGAATGTTTGGCGCACGGCAGAAGGGGTCGAGTTTGCTGTAGCAGGTTTAGAAAATCAAACATTTTAAGGTTTCAATTCATTCTGATATTTTCCATGACAGTAACCAATTCTGCGCTCAGAAAAATAAACTCTGAACTTTACCGCTTAAGTTATTGCTGAAAAACGATTTGTAAATTTTGCATAACGTTTTACAGTAAGAATGTGAATGGTAAGGGTCAGTTTTTATTAATCTAAAATGTAAATAACTTACATCGGGCAAACCTCCCCGTTTTCGGAATGTTATTTCGCCTTATGAAAGCTCTTTACTCCCCAGAGTCAGTGGGACTATGGCATCTCCAATTAGGGTATTTTGCGAGGCTGAAGTGAAGAGGAGTGGGGTGAGATGGGGAAGAGAAAGGTTGGGAAGTACTCGGTCATCAAACGCGGCTAAAACCGTTTCAAGCAACCTTTCGATTCTTAACGTTTGCTCGTTCGATACCAACTATTTTTTTTTTTATGCGGTATTATACTCTCTTCTTTAGACAGATCCTTTGTTCTCGCCCTTTCTAAAGAAATCTGTACCTAACACGACTTCAAATGTTCAATCTTAGATAAAAAAATAATCAATAAGTGGGAGAGATAGGATGGGAAGAGGAGGTGGTGCCTACCCAGACAGAAAATGCGATGATTATCTGCTATTTGAATCTGCACGTTAAATTACATCTTCACTTGAATTCTCGCCATAAGGTTACTGACTACAGATTGATAAACCGATTCAGATCGGAGACGGCTAGGACATGGAAAATAGTAATATATAAAATATTTAACCTTATTTTATATTTTTCTCGAGTCTTTTCTTCATTGCTGATGATCGTGACTTCCAATCTAATGTCCCTAGTGAATCAGGCTTCTCTATTCGCCACGGTCCTGTGCAGCGTTGAAAGCCACCAGCACTGACGCTCCAGTTGCCTTGGATACCTGACCTCTCCAACGCAACGGTGATTATTATGACTTCCTCCACTTTGCTATGTATAGAGAAGTGTCCAAAGAAGCTTAGGACACGTTGCAGGCAGACAGTCCTACGGTGTCTTGAAGAGTTTTACGATGACATTTTTTCAATAGGTTTTTCGTTGTTTTATTATATTATTTATTTTATATTTTATTTTATATTTGCAAAAACAGTTTTACACCAAAACATTGCAAAAAACACAAAACATGGGAATCATAATTACACAAAGATTAAAGTAAAAAGAAGTTTAAAAATAAAAAAAATAGTTTTCAAGAAGTACATAATATTGTTAGAACTTAATAGCTAGTTCTTGCTTAAACTTGTTATAGCTCGTGTGAAAAAAACCAAATTTCCTGCGAGGCAGTTAATTAACCTAGTTAGTCTTCCCAGGGGCATCACCATTGGTAAGTTAGTTCTGCACCTGGGAAGAAACATAAGCCTGTGTTGGCGGCCACGCGTGAAATTATCAGGGACATAAAATCCAATTTCCGCCAGGATGTCAGGTATTAATATTATATTATCTCCGACAATCATGACTCCCATAGATTGGTAGACCAGACTGGTAACTAATTAACTAACCAACCATCACGTCGTTTCCCCGCAGGGGTAGGAAGAGAGGACGGACCGTCATACAACTCTGTCTTGGCACACACTCTTTGCTTCGTTTATATTCATACATCGTCTCATACATACTCTTCCCCGTCTCCGACTTCTTCTTCCATTCATTTACGCATCATATATTTGTTTCACACTCCTTTCTTCGTTATTTCGCTCTACATGCCCAAACCATCTAAGGGTCCCATTTTTGATCCTATTCCTTGCATTCTTTTCGGACATTTACATTTTTGACACGGTCGTACATGATTTTACCGCACATACGCCTCAAGGACCTCATTTCTATAGCATTCAGTCTGATTTCATCCTCCCTCTGCCAGTTCTAAGCTTCGCTCCAATACATCAGGATTGATATAAGCACTCCATTGTGGACTGGTAGCTTTGCTTCTTTGGCCAATTTCTTCTTTGCGCCAACAGCGTTCAGTCCTCCATTAATGGAGTTTACTGCATTCACCAGACTAGACTGGTTAATACTCTAATTATCGCCTTGGTGAAAGGGCACCATTCAGAATCGAAACGTTGCTTGAAATAGTTTTAGTCATATTTGGTGCCAGATCTGAATAGCCAGTTTCTTCCCAACCTTCCTCTTCCTCATCTCTTTCTCCTCCCCACTACCTTCCTCTTCACAACTTACCCCAGTTGGGAATGCCATATTCTCACTGGCTCTAGACGGTTGGGACTTTTGTGCGGTATTCACTATATAAATAAAAATAAAACCTGGCTATTCATGGTAGGAGATGGTATTTATTATTCTTTTCTAAAATATCAGCGTTTGGACATTGTTAAATTCTGTATTCGTTGTTGTGCCACCGTTTCATTTATTATTTCCACTTTGAATATAATTTCATTACACCATGATTTTGACCAGTTAGTAGCTGAGTGGACAAACGCGTCAGATTCCCACCCGGGCGTCGTGGGTTCAATTCCTCTGCTGGCTAAGTCCTCCATCATTGCACAAACAACACCTTCCGCTTATTTTGATGGCAGTTGGAGTTTTCAAAATGTTGTCAGGTTATTCATTCCCCGGGAATGTGTGTATTTCTTTTTGAAAAAAAAGGAAAATGTGAAAAAACCTACAAAGTTTCAAAAGGTAAAATCCAATCAGATTTATAAAGTTTATGCATTGTGCCGTTAAAGTTCAAATGTCCAATAAAAAGAGGGTTTGTCGAAGTTCGTTGATTGAATTCGGACGATATTTTATAAAAAAACGTCCCATTAATTTCAAATCACTCTCCACCCACCCTTGTAATGAAATTTGTATCATATAATGTCTGAAATGTATCACTACATCTCCAATTAACGCTAATATATTACATTGTGTCACTGTTACTGTCATGTTTAATACAACTTTCAGTGATCTTGTACTTACCTGCATTGTGTGTTTGATGGTTTTATTAATATTTGTGTAAATACCATAATTCTGTGTTAGGTTGTTTATACATGTGCGAGTATTATGTAATCAACGTGAAAGTAGGTAAGTAAGAAGAGCTTGATTGAATAGATTACTTAAGTAGATATATGTATACTTTACCTTTGAAAAATACCTGTATTAGGGATGCCATAGTACTTTTGGATCCGGGCAGTTTGGACTCTCGTGCTGCATTCACATAAAAGCATTTGACGTGTAACTTCACCAAATTGCCAATATCGTATTGCAATAGCACAATGATTTAAACTTTTACGATCAACAAACTATACAATTCAAGAGCCTTCGTTCGATTTAATAATAGCAATTTTTAAACTTTATCCCACTATCTTTTATTAAGACCGGACCGGTTTCACCTTTCAGACTGGTCTGGAGATGTCTGTTTTTATTTTATTTTTATAATATGAATACCGCACAAGAGTCTCAACTGTTCCCAACCGTATAGAGCCAGTGAGGCTATGGCATCTCCAAATAGGGTATGTTGTGAGGCTGAAGGTAGTGGGGAGGAGAATGAGATGGGGAAGAGGAAGGTCGAGAAGTACCTGGCTATTCAGATCTGGTCACCAAACACGGCTAAAACCATTTCAAGCAACGTTTCGTTTCTGAATGGTGGTCTTTCACCAAGTCGATACTTAAAGTATCTACTACTCTGGAACGTGCCGCAAATATACTTTTTATTATTTTTATATGAATTAAATGTGTTATGACACATATTAATTGAATAAAAGTAATTGGCGCACGCCAGGTTTGAACCCGCGACCTTTTGATTACAAGGTGAAACCGGTCAGGTCTTGTCAAAAATTGTAGAATTACGTATAAATGCTATTATTAACCTTTCCGTACATGAAAGTGAAAATCAAACATACGATCCGAAGAGATATTTGACTTTGCTTATTAAAGCGTTTTCATGACATGGTCCTAAGTAATTTGTTTTTGGTAATACTTAAAGCGAAGTAAGTATATTCAAAATATTTCAGTAATCTTTATCTAAGCTATCGCACAAAACTCTCGTTCGGGGTGGTATTAGAACCCCCCTTTGGAACGAGAGTGTTAAATCATTCAAATGGAATTCCACCATGAGTTGACAGTTTAAAAATTAGAAACTTTCGCTAGGTATTTTTTTTTCTTCATCTTTAAGTGTAACCCATTTTAGACCTGAATTAGTTTCGGCAAAGAAAACGTTTATTTAAATTTAAATATTAAACAATTAATATAATCGAGTATAAAATGAGTGATTTTTTTGTACCAATAAGTACAACCCACAATTTGCTAAAATCGAGTTTAACGTTTTCCTCTAGATAAATACGAGATTTATATCTGCTGAAAACATTAAAATGACCTATGCTTCAAATGCAATAGATTTTTAGTAATATTTTTTTTTACTGACGCACATTGAAGATATTTGACTGAAATTGAAGTTTAAAAACATTATAAAATGTAGGCTAACATAAAAAATACATTTTTTTAAATAAACACATTGATAGATTGAAAATTACCTATTTATAATAATGCTCACAAAGAAAAAAAAAACACTTCACAAATGCCGATTACGCATATTATTTTATCGTCATATTTTAAAATGCCTTTTTCTCAGTTTCATCTTTTTGAGGTTGGATGATTTCTGCATAACTACGTCCAATTAGTTTTTGATTTAGACCAGCTTTCCTATTGCATGAATCACAAGTTTATCTTTTATAAATTCCTCTGACTTCGAATCGAGCATTAGCAATTTAGTTTTATAAATGTACCCCAGTATGTTGAGTGTCAAATAGGCCAAAATGATATATGCATATTTTATTTATGTTGGTGAGCCTGGGAATAACTCGATTGGTGCGAGCCCCTACCCATTGGTTTAGGGTCACCATTGGCGGCAATCGATGATTACTACCCCGTGACAAGCCTTGTGCAAAACAAAGATTAACAATTATTCATTCATTAATCCGCCGCATATTCTCAAAGGGTATTACAATAGAGGGGCTCCTGTCAAATATTCGATTGCGGCTGAATGATGAATACCAATTAAAATTATAGAGGCGAATTATACTCTGCTGGCAGTTCGCACCGTTTCGGCAACAGGCCTCTATTGTTTTATGGTGTGCTGGATTATTGACACTTTGACGGCCTCCGTAGTCGAGTGGTTAAGGCGCTCGACTGCAGACCCGGAGGTTACGGGTTCAAATCCCAGCGTTCGCAAATAAATTGTATTTAATCAAAATGTGCAGATAATTTCATATATAATAATATATCGTCGCTGGAAAGACAAAAGAGCTTAGGCGACACTTTGATCAAACATGAGTAAAGCATGCAGTTTTGATCAGATTTTTTTCCTGCGCCGAATGCTCTGACTCTCGTTTGATTCTGGATACTTTTGTGGCCCTACAGTCATCTAACATCTATTTACCATTTGGGAAAAGGCTTGACTCAAGCGACACAAGTTTGGGATTTTTTTTAGCATTTTGTCGCTTCAGGTAACTCAGTGAGAGCATTGAGTTAACTTTATTTTTTCAAAATCCAACTAGGTACTGAAGATATGAATTTTATTGTAAAACAAACAACACTTTAAAGTGCTCCGGTGTAAACTTCCCAAAATGGCGCTTAAGCCCTTTTGCCTTTCCGGCGACGATGTAGTATATTTGCGGCATGCTCCACAGTGGTAGATACTCTAAGTATCGCCCTAATTCAGAATCTAAACGTTGCTTGAAATGGCTTTAGTCGTGTTTGGTGACCAGATCTAAATGTTCAGATACTTCCCAACGTTTCTTTTCTTCTTCCGCATTTCATTTCCCTCCCCACGCCCTTCAGCCTCACAACACACCCCGATTAGAGAAGCCATAGTCAAAACGACAGCAAATTTAACAGAAAGAAAAATACGCTTAAATGCGTTTGGTGACCAGAACCTAACCTAACCTAACCTAACCTTCCTCTTCCAATATCCTTTCCCTCCTCACTACCTTCAGCCTAACAGCATACCCCAATTAAGAATGCCATAGTCTCACTGGCTCCAGACGCTTGGGACCAGTTGAAACTCGTGTGCGGTATTCACTATAAAAAAATAAAGAAAAATGTTTTGAAAATACTGTTAATTAGATAAAACATAAAATTGACTGTATGGGATTAAGAACTGGGCTTTATAAAAAATTCCATTAATTCACCTTGTTAGAGCTTTTGAATATTTTAACACCATTTCAAAATGAAACGTAGAGAGATTAATTTAATTTTTTGTGCGTATATTAATTGGAATCAACTTCGTGTCTAAACTTAAATGACTTATACAAGTAGGCGCGGGGCATTGATCAGAAAAAAAGGTTTACGCTTTTTGCGAAAACAGAATGAATTGGAAATGTTCACAATCTGAATTTAAATCAGCTGTCAGGCATTTTCATGCATAGCCATTGAACGCGTAAATCCTTGATTTGCTGCGTGAAATTCGAGTACAATTTTAAACGTAAGTACAGGGAAAACCAGTTTTGAAAAACCACTAAATAGAAAATTATTAGAAAAATGCTAGATTTTTTATTTTTACTTTGGGGAAAATTAACGGCATATTAGTAATAAACATGCATAGATTAACAAAACCAGTGAATTATTCCCACTATAAATTTTCCGCTGAAGCATGTCCAGCAGTCCAAAGTCATGGTGTTTGAAAGAGAGAGTACGCGAACCGCGTGCAATATAGTTGTGAATGATAACACTTGGAGCAAGTGGATGAGTTTGTGTGTTTATGAAGTATGTTTGCGAGGGACGGAAAGGCTGATAAGGATATTGAAAGAAGGGTGAATGCAGGAAAATCTATTGATGGAGGACTGAACGCTGTTGCCGCAAATAAGAAATTGCCAAAAGAAGCGAAGCTAGCAGTCCACAATGGAGTGATTATACCAACTCTGATGTATGGCAGTGAGGCATGGAATTGGCAGAGGAAGGATGAAAGTAGACTGAATGCTGTAGAAATGAGATCCCTGAGACGTATGTGCGGTAAAACCAAATATGACTTAAAGTACTTACTTTTTTAAAGAAAAAAATCGAATAACACACAAAAACGTGACTAACCTTTCCAGTTGTAAAAAACAAACCACTAATCCGAAATGGCTGATAATGCTAACATATGATAAACATATGCGTACCATCAGAACAAAAAAAAAACGATAATCGAATATACACAGCCCGCGAAAATTCGAAATTCACCTTTTCATTTGAACAGGCGTATATTGGAAATATAAAAAAAAAACAACAACAAAAAAGGTGGATATGGTAAAACGTGAGAAAAAACGCGAAATTCCGTGAAGTTCTGTCTAAAATCATCGAAATATAGTGAAAAACATTGAAATAACATGGTCATACAAACTTATGCCAGTTTATTTCTTCCTTGCAAAAAACTAACTCAAATTTACTGGTATGCGAAAAATCTAACCGTTACAAAAAAAAACAAATTCGAAGTAAAAGAATAAAAAACTGTTTTTTTTTTTTACATTGGTAAATGTTTTTAAAGATAAGTTCTTGGGTTTATCACTTTCGCTCTATGAAAATATAACTTTTTTATTTTATTCTTTGTTACGTACAATTTTTTTATTACTGTTACTGATCATGAGAAATTATGTACTTTTTGTCCGATGTACAATGTACAGTGTACGTGTAGGTATGGTTGCTAGACCCTATCAACATAATTTTTGGTACAGAATGATTAGGTTTTTTCATAAATTACAAAAAAAAAATAGCATTGTGGAAACTCAAATAACATGTTGAAAAGAACACAGAGGAATTCTAAAGTTGCGTTTGTGCATTCAGATAAGAATTCACACAAAAGTGCAGCATAAAGTATTCTGAGTTTGCGGGACTGTACTGTATACAGTCTTCCTTGATATAAAAAAATAATACAGTAGATTTAAAATGTTAATTACCAAAAGGTTTTTTATTTAAATATATAAAATTCAGTAGAGAAATCACTTCTTACGTTTCTTCTTCCTTGTAATTATTTCTAGTTTGGTTTAGTTTATGATAAATTACCTCCCTAACTAACTAACCATCACGTCATTTCGCCGCAGGGTAAGGCAGAGCGGACGGGCCGCCAAATGTCTCTGTCTTGGCACACACTCCTTGCTTCATTCACATTCATACATTGTCTCATATGGTACATACTTCTGTTTTTCTGACTCTTCACATGACCCGGCTCAAGTATTTATTTATTTATTTAATTATATACGCTTTCATGGGCTTTTACATAACACATGATATAAAACATAAAATAATAGTGACATAAAAAATAACAATGATTAGCACCCAAAAACATAATTAAGTTGATAAAAATATTATAATGCAAATTAACACTAGTATTTTTGAAAGAGATATATATTTGATTCACTTGATCGCGCCATGTCTTTCTCGGGCGTCCCCGACTTCTTCTTCCATTCACTTACGCATCATATATTATTTTCACACTCCTTTCTTCGTTCATTCGCTCTACATGCCAAAACCACCTAAGCGTTCCTTTCTTGATCCTATTCATAACGCTCACATCAGCTTTGCATTCTTTCGGGATATCCACATTTTTAATATGGTCATACTGGTTTTATCGCACATACGTCTCAGGGATCTCATTTCCACTAATTGAGAAATTCTCGTGCTTAGGGAGGGAGTATTATCATGGGTTACTTGAACTTACTTTTTATGAATAAAATTCATACAAATAATAATACATTCTAGGTTATTTTCTAAAACTTTTTTTCTCAGTTGCTGGCAACCCTAAGAATGATATTATTCCATGTTTCAAATATACAATTCTGGCTATTGCAGAATATAAAATGTCGATTTTGATTAATAGCTTCCACATGGCGACAGAAATACGGCAAAGGGCGCATGTAAAAACGTCTTCTTATGATTTTACACAAAAAAACACTTTGAAGCTTATATCAACCCACCTAGATGCTCTTTTGGCTTGACTCCTTAAAATTATATAGATATTTCTAGAGACGGTTCATATCAAGGCGTATCGTATTGATACGATGAAATTTCAATTTTTATTCCAAGGATGTAACGGATGGTTTTATATTGAGAAATTTGTACCTGCTCTTTATAACCTGGGCCAATATAAAGAGATAAATTATCTACATTTGAACGAAGAACGTCTTCTGGTTTTCGTTCGTTGGTTGGATAATGTCCTTCAAAATAGCACTTACGAAAATGCTGCGGTGAAAACGTTTGCCATTAAATTAGGATGAAAGATTTTAAAACTGTCGTCGGACAATACAAAGTAGGTCTTGCGAGACTATCAATTATTTTTGAAGGACTTTATTCTTACTTAAACATTGAAAAAAAATCCTTACGTAAGATTGTTTTTTAGCGTTGCGTGAGCAATAAATTATCAAAAATGCAATATTTGGTTAATACCTTAGAGTATATAGAGTGGTATCTACCCAAGGCAGTGTAGTCAGTTTTAGATGATTTTTACCTGACTCGGCGGACCTGGGCGTGGCTAAGACTAAGGCTAGGGCATTTATACATCCATTCATAGCACAAATCTTAGATGTAAGTTACTAGTTATAAGTTATACTCAGTAGTAAGTTACAAGCCATAAGTCCTTATTGTAAGTCACTAGTTGAAAATATTAGTTGTAAGCCATTAGTAATAAATCTTAACTGTAAGTTTTTAGTTGTAAGATTAAGTGATAAATTATAGGTTACATAAATTAATTTGTAAAGCGCCCTTGAGGTGATTTTCCCACAAAAACGGCGCTATAAAAGTAATCCATTTATTATTATTATTATCGACATAATGTTTTTGTTTGTTCGTATATCCACTTTTTCACAGTATTGATATCAACAAAAATATAGCATCTAACCTAAAAACCGTTTAGTTGTGTCAAGTTTAGTGGCATAATAAAAAATATGGGCGGGGTCCCGCGGTGACCCAGGAGCCCAAGATCATTGGGACAGTACATAGAGCGGAGTATTATATTTGTTATCTCTTTCTCTCTCATGGTGCACGACGTAAAAACCCGGGGAAAGTGATTAATAGAGATTATATGGTTGGGTAAAAATAATTAGCTTTCTCTCCATACATTGTTTCTCCAAGGTTAATACTGAAACAGTTGTCATTTTTTCTAAAACTGTACAAATTATCGACCAAAATATCTACATCAGTACACTCTATCTTATCATATGGTCGACACATTTGATACAGAAATCTAAAGTAGGCAATACTATTTTTTAATGTACTCGTGTGGAATGTGCTGGGCGTCTTAAATAACAAGAATTAGGTAATTTATTTCAATACTGCTAAGACATGTTGTATTATCGAGATGACCGTAAATTATTTTATGTAAACATATTGAATCAGTTATTTTCCTTCTAGTTTCAAGTGAATTAATGTTGAAGCACTTAAAACGTGCATCATATGATCTAAAATGGTCATGTCTCATCTACGTGGTTTAACCACAGTTAAAAGATAACATTCTTAGTATTTTTTTCAACAGATTCAACAATGTTTTCATATTTGTAGTAATGATGATTCCAAATAGTGCTTCCATATTCCAGTTTACTTTTAATTAGGGCGTTGTAAAGGGTTATTGAATTGATCATTGCCTTGGAGGACATGGAGAGATAGATAGCTTTGCGAAAAAGTATTGTTGACTTTATACTGACTCAGGCTTGGCTAGGGTTTTCATAGACACACTAGATAGACAAATACAAATATATACTAAAGGATGTTGGATAAATTTTTAGTTACCGCACACATGGAGTTGGAACTTTTTTTAATAAATATGTTTGAACAAGATTTGAACACATTTAACATAACAATATTAATAATTTATAAAGTCAAAATATCATACAAGTAAGAACAGAAAGTTTGCCTAAATAATGGTGGAAGCTTTTTGTTGATTTCAAGTCTTTATATCATTAAAAATGTGAGAATTCTAAAGTTTGGTCAAAAATATTTAAAACTGTTGAAATAATATAAGAAATTGATGTTTTATAATCTTTGTTTGGTCTTATTTGAACATTCACGCATAGCACATATCACCATAGTGTTTGATTTATTTGTGCAACCACTGCAAGTATTTTAATTTAAAAAAAATAGCAAATAACCTCGAAAACCGTTGACGTAAGTCATGCGGCTAGAGTTACCGCGGACGGAGAACATCCTTACATACTTAGAAGTGCTGCGATATTATGTGACAACTTTTTTGTCTCTTTCTCTCTCATGGTATACGACGTAAAAACCAGGAGAGAGTGATTCATCGCAAATTTGTATTGGTTGGGTGAAAATATTAGCTATCCCTCCTTATTTTATTTTATTTGTTTTATTTTTATTTTTTTTTATACATCATTTGGATGAAAAATTATGTTTAAATTGTCTTATTTTTTATTGTTTTATTTTTTACTGTCTACTTTGCATTCATTGCAATTCATATTTTTTTAGAATTAATTGTTTTATATTTATGAATATTGTGTATTAATACACTTACTCGCTCTATTTAAAAACGCCTTAAAATAAAAATTTTGTAATGTTTTTAAAATAATAAATAACTGAACTGAATAACTGAATATCGTTACTCTGGGAATATTAGGGAGATCAACTTGTTTGCCCCAAGTTAGTGCATTCGTGCGAGTCATCATGTGACGTTTTACACACCGAAAGTCAGAACTTTCTCATAAATAAACACGCTAATATATAAAGCGATGGAACTATTCAATGAAGCTGCATCTACCGTAGATATATTTAGATGCACATATATAGAGTTCTGCCACAATCTCTTAATGTACGTACAAGAGTGACCGTTAGGTACATAACGATCTACATACTCTTAAATAAAATATTGTTTTGAACACACTTTTACACTTGTCAATTCAACGATTATCTCATAACATGTGTATAAGAATGAACCTCTCTTATATATTATCTTTTTTTTTCATTGTTCACATTATTTGCGTTATTTTATCATATATAATGCGTCACACTACTTCAGTTTGTTCTCATATAACTCCTTCGGATATATAATACCTTGTCTATATGTGAGGTGTATATAAATGTTTGGTTTATTTTATTACACAATGCATGGTAATAATAATAATATTTGGATGATTTGTATAGCGCTGTTTTTGTGAAAAATCATTTCAAGGGCGCTGTACAGATCTTATTTTCTATTATTACATATTAATTCTTAGTTTAAATAAGAAAATTTACAGGAACATACTTACCTGGCAGGTTCTATCAGATAGACACACTAATTAACTTAAAATTACAAATATGATTTTTTAATTTTTTAATTTTTATTATTTTTTATTTATTCCGATTTAGGTCATGAGAGCGAAATTAAAAAATGGACTTTCTGAATTTGTCGTACAGTACAGGATTTGGTTAAAATTTGTATATCTAAAGGTGATTCGTCGAGAGACAGATTATGTTGAGATTCTTTTAATGAATTTAAGGATATGAGAGTCTGAAAAGGTAAGTTTTCAGTTTGGACCGAAATTCTATTGGGCTCGTTGTACATCTTAGTTCCGGAGGGAGTTTGCTCCAAGCCTTCGGCCTCGATACTCCTGCAGCGCGATCTCCAAACTTAGTAATTGGATTGCGTTTGGGTTCTATCAGCCTTTCATTAGCCGATGACGTTGCTGATCTAAGAGTCGACTGCCTTAGAATAATGTTTTCTGGAACGCATAGTTCGGTGATAGACAGTGGGGCTATTTCGTTAATGCATGCATCTGCAATATTTTTATAACATTCATCTATGTATTTGGTGAAGATGTCTTTGTTAAATAGATAAATAATTGCACAAGCAGCATTTAACGATTTCGATGATATTAGATTTTTCTTATGAAGTTTTCAGGTATTGTCAGGGTGTTTGTAACATGGAAACGTTTGTCTTTATTTTAAATAAATGTGGCAGTGTTCAGATTGGCAGTTGAGGCAATGAAACGTAAACTATTTAATCTAGGTCTAAATGATTACAGCCCTGGACTACTTACTGCGAATTAAGGACTCGCAGATAACAAAGAAACTATTAAATGCCCAGTAAAAGCCTTTTAATCTACTTCTGCTCTGTACGTATAAAGTTTTACGATCGTGTCGTCTCGACAGTAGTGATGGGAATAATCGACTCAAATTTAAAAGCGTAGCGAATTCGATAAATTTTCTTACTTATAAATGAAAAATTTGAATAATTATATTTAGTCGCTAGAGATATTTCACTGTGTTCACTGAAGAGATAAAGCGATAAAAGTGTGTCTGAAAAAAGCTCAATTTTATCTTACTTCGGGTAAAATTGGTAAAAAATTTCATTAATTTTCCATAAACTCTTTTTTTTAACAGCTAATCAATTTTACTAAAAAAAATAGTGAATTCTGCATTAGAGTATCAACTGATCCTAATCGTCTGGAGCTAGTAGGACTATGGCATTCCCAATTCGACGTCGTTATGCAGAAAGCGTCCATCCCACAATTTGCTAAAATCGGGTTTAAAAAAATATAGAAATATACGAGATTTCTATCTGCTGAAAATATCCAAGCTCCAAAAATAATAGATTTTTGTTAATTCAATGTTTTACTAACCCACATTGCAAATATTTTACTTAAATTGAAGTATAAAACGTCAAAATGAAGGACAACATAGGAGATACAATTATTTTTTTAAAAAGTACATTGATAAATTTTAAATTACCTATTTATAATAATTCCCATAAAGAAAAAAAAACTGATGTTCACTTTAAAAATGCCGTTATATGCTTTTATATCGTCATATTTTAAAACGCCTTTTTATCAGTTTTATCCTTGAAGGAACAATATATGGAGGGATAGCTAATTTGTTTTACCCAACCCATCCGAAATTGTAATAAATCACTGTTTCCGTGTTTTTACATCGTACACCATGAGAGAGAAAGAGACAACAAATTTCTTGGACGGCTTCTATAACTGTCGTAATGTTCTTAAGCTGGTTATTTTCGCTGGTTAACGGCAGGACTCCGCCCACATTTTATATTTTGCCAATAAACTTGACACAACTAAACGGTTTTTTAGGTTAGATGCTATATTTTTGTTGATAAAAATACTGTGAAAAAGTGGCTATACGAATACACAAAAACATTATGTCGATATGTGATATGAATGGATGTATAAATACCGTAGCCTTGGTCTTAGCCACGCCCATTTGCCCCGAGTCATGTTAAAATCATCAAAAACAAGTCCAATACTGACTTCACTGGCTTTGGCTTGGGCTACCTCTTGTATACTCTAAGGTTTTATCTTTTTGGGGTTGGATGCTTTTTGCACAACTAAATCCAATTGGGGTATGTTGTGAGGTAAAAAATAGTGGGGAGGGGAAGGAGAGGATAAAGAGAAAGGTTGTCACCAAATAAGAGCAAAGAAATTTCAGCCAACGTTTCGATTTTGAATGGTGGTCTTTCGCCAGGGTGATATTATCTGGTGCCTAGGACTCGAAAGGTCTTATGTACATTAGCACCAACATTTAAAAAAATTATACATTTTATCATACCACTCTTCGTGAACATAGAACATTATTCATTTTCCTATGTTTCATCGTATACATTACATATTGCAAAAGTGTTTTTTGCTGCTTGTTTACTTATTCATTAATTAAAAAAATTATAAAATCGAATTGTCCGTATTCTTGAATATTGATTCGAAAAAATCGGATTGGATACATGGATTTCGACCATCACTACTCGACCAGAAACTTGCAAAAAACCACCGAGTCTAACTGGGAATTTATGGAAGACAGAGAATTATCCGTTAAAGTTAATGCTTACTCTAAGTAGATTTATGAAAAAGTTAAATCGTTAATTGTTACGTGGGTTCTTATAGCTGTTAGATTAATAGCAAAAAATCCAAGATTTCTATGCCGTAGTGGTAGGTTAAGTCCTGGTTTTAATTTATTTATACTGGGTTTTAATTAACTCACGTGGGAACAATCCAGTTATAAAAACTCAGTTTATATTTGTAAAGAAAAACGAACTATAAATACAAAGACACATCAAATAATAAGTTAAAAAAACCCAATCAAAACAAGATAGATAAAGAGAGAGAGAGAAGTGATACACAGTATAATCAGCACAATCTTGGTAATTATTCCTAAGCAATAGCAGGACATTTTTTCTGAAACTACAAATTATCGACAAAAATGTCAACATTAGTTTTTAAATATTTTTTTATAGTGAATATCGCACAAAAGTCCCAACTGCTCACAACCGTCTAGAGCCAGTGTGACTATAGCATCCCCAATCGGGGTATTTTGTAAGGCTGAAGGTAATGGGGAGAGTACGGAAGGAAGAAGAAGGCCGGGAAGTACCTGGATATTCAGATCTGGTCACAAACGGCTATAGCTATTTCAATCAAGTAACGTTTCGATTCTGAATGGTGGTATTCACCAGGGCTATACTTAGAGCATCTACCACTCTGGAACGTGCCGCGAATTTACTTAATATTATTTTATATGAATTAAATGTGTTATGACACATATTGATTAAATAAAAGTTATTTGCGCACGCCGGGTTTGAACCCGCGACCTTTGGATTCGTAGAGGCCGTCATTATCTTATTATATAGTCGACACATTTGAGCCAGATGGCTAAAGTAGGCAATATTATCTCTGAATGTACCCAGGTGAAATGTGCTATGGTGTCTCAAACAATAGGAATAAGGTACATTTATTTCAATACTGTAGTATCGAGATTACGTGAATTATTTAACAATCATATATATATATATATATATATACGAGGCCTGTTCTAAAGAAAAGGTAAATTTTGAATTTTCGCGGGCTGTGTACATTCGATTATCGTTTTTTTAATGTTGTTACACATATGTTTATCATATGTTAGCTTATCAGCCATTTTCGATTAGTGGTTTGTTTTTGACAACTGGAAAGGTTAGTCACGTTTTTGTGTGTTCTTCGATTTTTTTACTTTTGAAAAAAAAATGGATCAAAGAATATGTATTAAATTTTGCGTTAGAAATAGAATAAAGTGCTCCAACGTACTTAAAATGTTGACTGTGGCATTCGGCGAGTCTACTTTGTCTCAAAAAAGTGTTCATAAGTGGTACAAGCGCTTTACAGAAGGCCGAGAAGATGTTAATGACGATGAGCGTCCTGGAGTTGTGAAAAAACAAATCATGGATTTTATTCTTTGATCCATTTTTTTTCAAAAGTAAAAATCGAAGAACACACGAAAACGTGACTAACCTTTCCAGTTGTTAAAAACAAACCACTAATCCAAATGGCTGATAATGCTGACATATGATAAAAATATGCGTACAAACATAACAAAAAAAAAAATCGATAGTCGAATGTACACAGCCCGCGAAAATTCAAAATTAACCTTTACTTTTGAACAGGCCATGTATATATATATATGTATATATATATATATATATATATATATATATATATATATATATATATATATATATATATATATATATATATATACAATAATACTATTATGAAATATCCGTGGATATTGCAATTCCCTTTCTAGTATTATATCTTATCTTGGTTTTATTTTAATAAATTAGAATACATATTGCAAATCGCTGGCGGATATTAAAAACAAAAAGGTATGATTCAAAATAAAATTCGCGCAACGAAAACAAAAAGTGAAAGCCCAAAATATTTAACAATAAGCCTCTCGAGGGGTAAATAAGATTAGAATACTGAGTATTCTTGTTACAATTCTATCAGAAAAAGCTAAGATGATATTTTCATTGAAATCAGATTACATTTTTGACATTTCGGAAATGTACATAAGGAGATTGATAATAAAAGTAATTTGTCAAAAGATTTTCACTATTTGAATCTAGAAATTATACAAATATACAAATAATAATCACAATTAAAATAAAGTATTACAAAATAAACTTTGAAACAATATAGTAAACAATGTTTTATCTCGAATCCGTTGATAGTGAAATTGTGTTGAACGAGAAATTGCTGTAAGCATTTTGACCGGTCGGTAGCTGAGTGGACAAACGCGTCGGATTCCCACCCGGGCGTCGTGCTGGCGTAGTCCTCCATCATTGCACAAGCAACATATTCCGCTTCTTTTGATGGCGGTAGGAGTTTTTCAAATATTGTCAGGTTATTCGTAACCCGGTAATGTTTGTCTTTCTTAAAAAAATAAGTAATATTAAACGTACTGTTAAAGCTTAAAAAAAAATATGACAATACAGAGGTCTTAAGGGTCGGCACTCAAGAATGACTCTAAACGTTACTTTGTAGCATTCTAATACAAGCAATACTACAAATGATTTATCCGCATTTTTTTTATGGGTAGTTAGAAAAATGTCTGAGGTTTCCAATGAATACAGTCTTTTAATTGTAATCCTTTGAATTATATGAAAAACATGTCAAAATGTCAGTAAAAGGTGCAGTTTGAAAACCAGCAAAAGCATTTTTGAACGTTTTTCCTAAAATTTCAGTGTGCATTATTTAAAAAAAATGCTGTTTAAGAATTGTATTCACTGGAAACATTAGACATTTTTCTAACTACCCGTATAGAACTAAAATATGAATAATATGTAGTTTTACTTGTACTAGAAAGCCAAAGAAGGGTGTACTTTGAGGGCTGACCCTTAAAAGTAAGGCATCTTAATACACATGACGTCGCAAACATCATTTCAAACTGCTTTTGACCCTGTAACCGTAAGTACCTCATGTTTAATAAGTATTCACGAAAGGTACTACATTTATATCAAATACAACATCCCCAACAAGCAGCACATACTTAAAATGTACTAGTTTTATGTATTTTTGAGTAGACATATTATAACGCATCTCCAAGTGTGAACCTTTATATATACCACCCTATAGAAAACGTTTTACGTTTGATGTGGATGAATGAAATATTGAACACCTGGTCTAATTGATAAAAACGAACTCGTGATCTGTGGTTTCTTGAATGCACATTTAAATACTCGTAGTAAGAATATATATGGAAAGAGCTAAATATTTTTAACCACCCTATACAAATGTACTATAAATCACTTTCTCCGGGTTTTTACGTCGTAAACCGTGAGAGACAAAGAAACGAGACAAATTGTCACATAATATCACACCACTTTTATGTATGTAAGCATGTTTTCCGTCTCCCGCGTCTCCGACGACTCTAACCACGACGTGTTGTTATGCGATATAACAGAACATAACTTAATTGTTTTTTGAGGTTATTTCCTTTATTTTTGTTGATAACAATACTGTGAAAACGATGTTATACAAATAAACAAAACATTGGGTCGAGATGTGCTAGTAGATGTATAAATACCCTAGTCCTAACCCAGCCACGCCCGAGTTAGGAAAGAATCAACAATCCTACGATTACACAAGGTATCCCTCCTAATATATTGTTGCTCTGAGCTCGTATTACATATCAAGGCGTCATTTATGAACTTGTCCAAAACAGTTTGTTTCTTTGGACATCAGGTTTTAGAATTTTAATGGAAAGTTGTATTGGAAATCATTTTTTCACAGGGTATCATCAAAATTAACATCTATCTAATACCTCCGAATACCAAATTTATTAATCATGCTACAAAAACGATTCAAAGCACAAAATTAATAAATTTAAAACAAAGCTTTTGTTTCATAAGCTGTGTGTAATGGCAATCCACAATATGACTACTTTTTTATAAAATTTAAAAAATGATTTATGGATACGAAATGTACATTATTATTTGGGAGTCAGGTGAGCTTAAACCAAAGTCTAAAAAATCCTCTTTTACATACAAAAAAAAAACAGTTAGTACAATTAGTACTCCCGTGTCAGTCGATGGTACGCATAGCGTAGGTAAGTTATGTAAAGTGCTGGAAAATATGTAATAAATTAAATATTTTCGTAGAAAACAATCACATTGTGGTTTGACAAATTTAATGAAAATGAAATAATAACTGTGTATAAGATCACTGATTTATTTTTATTTTTTGTAACTGTTTTTTTCTCACTGTTTTCTTATTTTATTTTATATTGTGTTCTCCCTCTGTTTGTATATATAACCGCTCAGTTTGTATTTTTGTGAAGTGTGATTTTGTACCCTGATGATGCTTAGGCTAAGCGAAACTAGTCTGTCATAAAAAAATAAAAATTAAATCTGTGCTCTTATTTTTATGTATTTTTTTGTTGTTTTTGTTTTAAAGAAAGACAAACATTCCCGGGTTACGAATAACCTGACAGTATTTGAAAAACTCCTACTGCCATTATAATAATACGCGGAAAATGTTGCTTGTGCAACATCTTCCATATACAAAGTTATGATTTAATTTTCATTGAAAATGCTATCGTTAACTAGTTTCGTTTCAGCATAAACCTTTATCAGAACTGTATGAATATGCACTAGTTAAATAACAGAATTAAACAAGGTATGGAAAACATAATAGAGAGAGACAGAACATCAATTTTGGTAGGTGGTAGATAGGGGCGAGGGGTGAGTAGTAAGGGTAGGGAAGGAGAGGAGAGACATGTCTAAAATTGGGCTACTCGATAAGTTTAATTGATGGCTGTGTTCTTTTATTTCTAGGGCTTCTAAAGTATTTAACCGTAGACCTACCCCATTTGTATGGATTACATCTACACCGAAGGCTGCTGAAATTCGTGCCTGCTTTCAATTAGATGCTCCGCGAATCTTGAAAATCCTCCCCTATTTAGGCAACTTATATCATCGCCGGAAATGCAAAAGGGTGAAGCCTCATTTTGGGAAGCTTACATCAGAGCACTTTAAAGCTTTTTTTGTTTTACAATAAAATTCATAAGTCTTCAGTACCTGATTGATTAAAAAAAAAAATAAAAAATCAGGTAACTCAATGCTCTCACTGAGCTCTCAAAAAGCTTTCCCAAACTTCTGTCGCTCGAGCCAAGCCTTCTCCCAAATGGTAAATATATTTTGGATTGCTGAAAGGCCACGGAAGTCTTCAGAATCAAAAGAGAGTCCAAGGTTTCGATGCAGAAAAAATAACTGATCAAAACTGCATATTTAACTCATTTTTGAACAAAGTGTCGCTTAAGCCCTTTTGCCTTTCCAGCGACGATATGTTCTTTCACACGCGTAACATTTTAGCCGTTTTCCCTATGTAAAATGCTGAGCAATTATTGCATGCGAGCTTATAAATGTCGGAATGGCTTAGGTTACATTCTTTATCTTTAAATTTATCAAGTGCTCAAATTATTATTTGTATAAAAGTCGCTTTATTTCAGATGGAGATTTTAAGGTAGGTACTTAAACATAAAAGTTACAATAAATTCTACGCCAGCCATGGTTTTGACTTTAATGGTGGATACTAATTACTGACTTTAATGGTGGGAACATTGTTATATAGAAATCTTTTAGTAAAACAGTCGTATTCATCATTAGTTGCAAAATATTTGATTATGAAGCGTTCTTTAGTAAAGCTATTATTTTAGTTTGGTATTATTATTTTATAAAATACGGTGATAAGTCTGTGGCGGTGGATAATGGGGTGGAAAGCAGAATGTTTGTAAGAAGGGGGTGGTTTGAAGTACTATGGATTCACGTATCTGTAAAGTTAGATTTTATGTAAATACTGAAATCAAATGTGCTACAACGGATAGAGTTAGGTCTGAGAAATTTAAACTGCATTTATTGCCTATTTGTATTGCCAATTTAAACGGCTTATAGTATAAATTTAAAAATAACAAAAAGGAGGTCAATTGACGTAAAGTTCCTTTCCAAATACAATGTCTTCAATTTTGTTTTTGTTGCACATCAATGACCTTTTGTCATGTGCACCAATACATTGTCACGTGGATGACAGTATAGTCTAGGATATATTTTTTATTTGACAAGCCTTCAAAGGGCACAGAAACAACAACGACTCGGAGGGCTCTGAAGCGGAAAATGAACGATTACCTCGAGAAAATCTCCTCTTGGGGTAAAAATAACCTCGTCGAATTTAATGTATTAAATACCCAATCATGTCTGATAACGACTAAAAAGGATTCAAATGACAATTTAGTCTCCTTCAACGGAAGTAATTTTTCCAACAAACCTTTCATCGATATGCTTGGTGTAGCCTTAAGTGACCAGTTAAGGCACGGGGGCTAGCCTCTCAGAAGTTGGGCGTACTGTACAGAGCCCGCAGATACTTCAATATTACATAACTGCTGATCTTGTAGAAATCACAAGTGCACCCCCACTGTTGAATTTGGCAGCCACCTCTGAAGCTCCTAAATACTTGAAAAAATCCTTGACTCTCTGCAGAAACGGGCGGTCCATTTGATAGATTCTCCTATCTTAATTTTATTGCTTTTCGTATATATTTTTTCAATGTTTTAAATAAACACATTACCAGGAGTAACAACAATATTTTGATTCTTCCTACTCTTATCACAATAAGTGGAAAATGTTACTTGTGCAATGATGGAGGACTTAGCTAGCGGAGGATTGAATTCGCGACGCCTGCTTCGGAACCCAACGCTTTTGACACAGAGAGAGACAGCGCTCCCGGCTGCAACTACCCTCAACTAAATATGTCGATCGGCCACCATTACGTTTGTCGTTTCGTGTTTTTTATTTCGTTTTACGTTTTTTGATTATTTTATGGCAACATTCTGATTTGAATGACATTAAACTAAGTAAGTTTTTAAACACTTCACCATTCATTTTTTAAATTTATAAATTTCGTCTTCCCTTAGACGAGATCACGTTTCTAGTAACAGGAGTTGGTACAATACAAAATAAATGATTCATTGCTACAGTCAAACCGAGACGAGAATTCATCAGCATTCCTGCCGTTAAATTTTAAATGGAAAAGAAGTAGAAAAAAGCTCTAAAGCTGTAAATCAGAAGTAAATACGCTACGTGGGAATCTTGATTGCTTTCGGTAAATTTATTCGAAGACCTTAGCACCCAAATAAAAGATGAACTGATTGCCTGAAGAAAGCGTTCAATTCTCGACTCGGCGTTTTCCACCTAAGCCCTCGACCTTGCAACCTCTTGACCTTGTAATCTCCCTACTTCCTACATAATAAATCAATACACTCATTGAGGTACATTACTCAAAATCATTAGATACATGGGACAAAGTATCAGTTGCGATAAAATATTATCAAATTTTTATTTATTGTTTTATAGGTTATTTTGAAGAACTCAATTTTTTTTTTAACGTCGAACATTCCCAGGTTACGAATAACCTGACGATATTTGAAAAACTCAAACTATCATCACAATAAACGGAAAATATCATCACTTGAAAGGCTAAAGGGCTTAAGCGCCACTTTGGTAAAAAAATGAGTGAAATATGCAGTTATGATCACTTATTTTTTCTGCATCGAATTCTCTGACTCTCGTTTGATTCTGAAAACTTTTGTAGCCCTTCAGCCGTCTAAAATATATTTACCATTTTGGAGAAGGCTTGACTTCAAGCGACACAAGTTTCGGACTTTTTTTTTAATCTTTTTGTCGCTTTAGGTAACTCAGTGAGAACATTGAGTTAACTTTTTTTCAAAAACCCAACCAGGTACTAAATACTTATGAATTTTATTGTAAAACATAAAAAAAAACTTTAAAGTGCTCTTGTGTAAACTTCCTGAAATTGCGCTTCAGCCATTTTGCCTTTCCGGCGACGATAATCCATTAGAAAACTTCATGGGTTCAAGTAGGTATTTTAAAACTCCAAGAAATTATTTTTTTCCGGTCTTTATTCAATACGTAGAAATAACAAATTATTTGAGACAAACCATATAAAACATAGTTCATGTACCTCAATCATCTTAGAGAAATTTGATCAATACACGTAACCAGTTTTCTCCACGCTCGCGCTAACAGTATTATGAGAGAGATCACTTTCTTCCGTATGGATGGTATGGGCAGAATGGTCTTCACTGGAGTGGCTTGAAACATGGGCATCATGAATAGCAGGTACCTTCTCAGCTTCGTAGTGGGACAGGACCTTACTGTAGACAGGTTTGTAGACGTACGAAGGTTCCGGTTCGGCTGGAACCTTGTATACCACAGGGTACGAGACTGGGGCCACCACTTTGTTGATGTGGATGGTGCCCGGGGTGTAGTGGAATATGGGGAAGCGGAACAAGGGGAGGATGCGGGGGACGGTTAAGTTAATGCGGTAGTTGAAGGGGAAAAGGAAGGGCTTTGACTCTGCAACCTCCACGCTGAGAACTGCCACCATGGCAGCCAAGAAGAAGAAGGACTATAAAAAGAAAAAATACAATGTTAGGCAGGAAAGCAACAAAATATTTAAAAAAATGCTTCGAAAAGGACATATTTCCATTTCCTATTTCCAAAATATGAACTTTCTGAAATCGACAACACATTAAAAATTACTGATTTCAATAGGGAGGGGGCCTTATTAGCACGGTACTCTGTATGCCAATTTATGAACTGACAAAAAAGGTGTGAAAGGAGAATATTTAATGGGGAAGTGATCAGTAGAAGAAGTCGGGGACGTCCGAAAAAGAAATGGGCCATTTACGTGAATCGAATTCTTAAGTCGTGCCATGTCGGCCTGAGGGGTCGAGCATGGCGATGAAGAATCCAGAGGTCGCGGGTTCGAACCCGGAGTGTGCAAGTTAATTTAATTTAATTGGTATGTGTTATAACACATTTAATTAATATAAAATAATATGTAGTATATTTGCGGCACGTTCCAGAGTGGTAGAGACTCTAAGTATCGCCCTGGTGAAAGACCACCATTCAGAATCGAAACGTAGTTTGAAATGGCTTTAGCCGTGTTTGGTGACCAGATCTGAATAGCCAGGTACTTCCCAACCTTCCTCTTCCCAATCTCCTTCCCTTCCCCACTACCTTCAGCCTCACAACGTAATGGGGATGCCATAGTCTCACTGGTTCTAGACGGTTGGGAGCAGTTGGGACTCTTGTGCGGTATTCACTATTAAAAAAATGACAAAAGCCAGTACAAAAGAAGAGTATATAAGAGAGGCGATGTGTGAATGTGAATAAAGCAAGGAGTATGTGTCAAGAAAGGGTTGTGGCTACAAATCTTATCTGCCTACTAATATGGAAAGTAAGGGCGTGATGGTTAACTATTTAGTTGGTTTAGCTTTTTTTTTTGCAGAAATATATATTTGCCCTTTAGATTAGTTAACGTTGATTAGATACGAACGGTGCCATAAAAATCATTATGTTTTTTGTAATTAATTAATATAGCGTTAAAAGTACATTAATATAAACGCAATAATATTTAATTGTACATATAAACAATGCTATTAAATAGGATTACAATAAACCTAGTTTCGTATCTTTGCAAAACTCTGCTTTCTCTGTAAGCCGATTTGAAAACATAAGCTGTTGTGATTTACTAAGGTGAAATGTTAATTTCCCTTGATTTAAATTTAGACTCTGACGTTCTAGAATGTGGATTTTTCCCCTTAATAAGCAAGTTCGTTAGTTATTTTATTAGAAAATATTACCATATTGCCTCATCGTTAAAAAATTTACTAAATCGATTATTACAATTAAAAAAAATGTGGTCGTCCATAAATATGATTGCTTTATAAATATTCGGTAAAACTTGTTTTTGAAAGACATTTAAATACTGGACGTAATACCATAAAAGCAAGAAGATAGTAATCAAAAAGCAGATTTATAAAATTACCATAAATATTGACAGGCTTTATTATATTTTATCGATTTAGAGGCGGACGTGAGATATAGATGGATAAAGAATAAATAAAATTTATCTAATATCGCATAAATTCCAGTTGATTTAAAATCACAATCTACGTGCCATCTGTCAAATCTGAAATTGTTTTCCATTTGGAAAAAATCTTTAATATTTCCTTATTCTTTTAACTATAATACGTCGCCATTATTTTTAAGAATTTATTTTTTTTCTTTATAGGAGTCAATATTATTTTTATTATTACATTATCATTAACCTTAAAGTTTATTGCTTATTATTTTAAACTTTGACATGAAATAAAAGTAGCTTTGTTTTGACACCACTTTATTAGATACATATACCAACCGGTTTAGGCTCTACCTGAACCTTCTTCAGGGTTGAACAAATATGTTCTAGACGAAGAGGTCAGAAAGCGGTGAGTAACGTTCGCTCCGTTATCCACTCGTTTGTCTTTCTATTTCGCAGGGAGATAAAAACCTAGCATAGATCTTTCCGTGGCTTTTTGTGTGGTGGCCAATTTTTTACAAAGATTTTACTAAGTGTCCATGTTTGTGCTCCGAACGCACGATACGCACTTGTTAAATACACGCGTCCGAAGAGCTTAAGGTATCTTCCTGTTTTTTTAGGATACGGCTAAGATTGTTGAAGGCGGCCCATTCACATCTCCTTCTTCTCTTAATTTCGCTGGTCTGGTTTTCGTGTATCTAGTTTCATAACATTTTCTCAAGATTTTCCTCTGTCATTTATGTCCTGATCTTGGGAGCGCATGAATTTGTTTTTTTTTTTACCCTTTACCGCATACTGTTCCAAATTTGGAACACAATAATGTTATCATTTTAAAGAGCTATGTGGGCCATATACGTATTTTATTTTCAGTTAAATCCTCACTGTGAGCTCTGAATTATCATACATTGAACAGTGCTGCCAGTTGCGAGCTTTTTAGTAACTACAGTCGCGTCAGTAAGTTGTTCCTCTGTCTTTTATGTCCTGATCGTGGGAGCGCATGAATTTTGTTTTCTTAACCCTTTACTGCATACTGTTTCAAATTTGGAACATAAGAATGTTATCATCACAAAAGGCCATGTGGGCCATATACGTATGTATTTTATTTTCAGCTAAATCCTTACTGTGAGCTCTGCATTATCATAAATCGAACAGTGTTGCCAATTACGAGCTTTTTAGTAACCACAGTCGCGGTAGTAAGTTGTCATTTTGGCCATTCTGTGAACGAGCGTGGCTGTGATTGTTCTGTGTGTGAATTATTTTGTAATATTTTAGAAGTAATAATAAATATTAAGATATTTTTTTCTACTCCTTGGTATGGTTGGTATACCTTTAATGCATAGTGAGACAAATTTGGGAATATTGTATTTATTCGCCATATTGCATGTAGTGCTAAAAATGAAACAAAACATTTATAATAACTATTTTGCAATTCTTTTAAATATATTTAGTTTGTTACTTGATTCTAAATACATTTCTAAACAAATATATTTTGTTTTAAAAGGATTAAAAAATCCATGCGGTAAAGAGTTGAGAATTATTTTTAGTTCAATATTACTAGATTATTTTTCGAGTTTCTTCAGTATTGAGATTTTCTTTGCTGTCTCTTATGATAAAAATATCGGAGGTTGTTGAGCTTTCTTCAATTTATATCGACACATCAACCAAATATCATCGCCGGAAAGGCAAAAGGGCTGAAGCGCCTTTTTGGGAAATTTACACCAGAGCACTTTAAAGTCTTCGCCACTTGGTTGAATTTTGAAAAAAAAGGTAACTCAATGCTCTCACTGAGTTGATTGAGGCGACAAAAAGTTCCAAGCTTGTGTCGCTTGAGTCAAGCCTTCTCCCAAATGGTAAATATATATTAGATGGCTAAAGAGCCACAAAAATCTTTTGAACCAAACGAGAGTCAAATCATTATTCGATACAGAAAAAATAACTGATTCTAACTGCATATTTAACTCATTTTTGATCAAAGTGAAGCTTAAGCCCTTTTACCTTGCCAGCAACGAAATATACTTGGTCGATGATATCGATACCTTTATTTTGCCATTGTGAATTTCTAAATACGTCTGCAAAGGCTAACGCATTTTTTATTTATTTATAGTGTTTGTGTTAAATTTGTGGAATTCTGTTTTAAGTTTTATAATTTAATCAAATTTGACAGCCGTTTCGGCGTTCATTAAAAAATAAAATAAAACTAACAGAACTGTATAATTTTCACATTAAATTAAATTATATTAAAAGCTAACGTAAATAGTTTTAGAGGAACATTTTCAAGAAATACTGGAATGAGGTCAAAAGTTTTACATGTCGTACAGGATTACTGTTGATTTATCGATTTGTTTGAAATAGGCCTGGAGGGTACCGGTTTTTGTGAAAAAGACAAAAGTCAAGGTCTTACGCCTTTCTTTAGGCTTGTGACCTTTAGATGCCTTTAGTCTGAAGTAGGGCCTTTGATTGGAGGTTTCATGCATAGTGTGTAAACAAAAGTAATTGATGGTTACACACTAAAATTTTTGTTCAAACACTTCTCCTAAACATAAATATTAACATAATAATTAACAGCCAGAGAAGTGGAATACTTATTGAGATGTGCTTCTAAGAAATAAGGTTTTTTAACTAACAGTAGCGTGCAACGACTTTTTTCTAGTATTTTTTTGCATTAAACTATGTATTTTGACTAAATAACTAACTAACCATCACGCCGATTCCCCGCAGGGGTAGACAGGAAGGACAGACCGCCATATAACTCTGTATTGGCATACACTCCTTTCTTCATTCACATTCATACATCGTCTCATACATACTATTCTGTTATTCTGACTCTTCACATGACCCGATTTAAGTATTTGATTTACTTGATCGTGCCACGTCTTTTCCGGGCGTCCTCGACTTCTTCTTCCATTCACTTTCGCATCATATATTCTTTTCACACTCCTTTCTTCGTTCATTCGCTCTACATGCCCAAACCATCTAAGCGTCCCTTTCTTGGTTCTATTCATTACGCTTACATCAGCCTTGCATTCTTATTATTGTGTATCATATATTATCCAATATGCTTTGCACACAAGAATAACAGAAGAGTATGTATGAGACGATGTATGAATGTGAATGAAGCAAGGGGTCTGTGCCAAGACAGAGTTATATGGCGGTCCGTCCTCTCTGCCTACCCCTGCGGGTAAACGGCGTGATGGTTAGTTAGTTGGTTAGTTATGTTAAATAATATATTTTAAGTAATCTCCGATTATCTTAGTTTGTTTGTAACGGCTTTGATTAAATTTTGAAAATATGTACAAAAATCATGTTAATTCAATTACGAATGATGATTTAACATTAAGAATGCAATAAAAATACATGCTCTGGCAAGTTTTAATGATATACAGGCAATAATAAAGTGCATCGATTAAATTACTGCCTAGTTATTAAACTTTGAAAAATTAATATCGATTCTTCAATTTAAAAGAATAAACTAAAGTTTTTATATTAGGAGAAAAAATGACATCACTTTTAAAATGCATCAATATTCTCCCAGTGTTCTCGTAACGTGCAGAAATCGTGTTTAAAATAGTGATGTATCTTGTATGACCCTGAATCTTTACAGCATCAAACCCGTTGAGGGTCCATTAACATACAAATTAGAATATCGGATAGGTTCAGAGTTGATGGCGGACAATTCACACGTTCTCGAGCAAATACTGGAACATGACATAAGTTACGCGAAAGGTTAATTTTATAATGGACGCTATATCACTGAGCGATTATTCGTGTCGATGAACTATAATATTTCATAATTTTTGCCATTTGACCGTGAATGTTTGGTGTTATTAAGAACAAACATCAACGTTAATACTTTTAATAACACATATTTAGCAGAAGCATGTGTTAATAGCGAACGTGTTTACTTGGCAAAGATCCGCACTAAAAAAAAAAAAAAAAGCGATTGCGTAAGTTAGGTTACATTTTATATTTAATTTATTTGCCATGTTTGGTGACCAGATCTCAATTGCTTGTTACTTTCCAACCTTCCCCTTCTCTATCTCTTTTCCCTCCCTACTACATTTATCTTCACAGCATACCCCGATTGTTTCAACCCACAGTTGGCCAAAATCGAATTTTACATGTTTTCCTACAGATCAATTCGAGATTTATATCTGCTGAAAACATCCAAGCTCCAAATACAAATTGCAGATATTAGACTTAAATTGAAGTTTAAAAAATATAAAATGAAGGATTACATGCATCTTTTTAATAAACACATTCATAGATTATAAATTACCTATTTGTTATAATGCTTATAAAGAAAAAAAAATCACGGAAATTCACTTTACAAATGTTGATTACGCATATTAATGCATTTTTACTGTCATATTTTTCGGGTTGGATGCTTTATGCATAACTAAGTTCATAATAAGGGAATTCCAAAGTCCCACTGGCACCGGAAAGTCAAGAGCAGTTTTATGTCCTCCACAACACAAGTGAAAGTTATGTGAGTCTTAAATAATAATAAAATACCTTTAAGGTTAAAAACCCTTTGTTACAGATTTTCAAATGAGAACTATATTTACAAAGCTTTTATTAAGTCTTTCTGAGTTCCCATATGCTTAGATTTGAATTAAGGAAATCTAATTTATTAAATTAATTTAACAAGCATTGCATTATGTCATAGTAGTGATTTTTTAATACAGTTAATAATTATTAAGAATAAAAATTCGATATTTTAAAATGCTGTGTTCAATATTTTTTTGAAGAAGCGAAGAAAAATTGTGCTTACTTCAACGCACTACTGTCAGTTATTCTCTTGTTAGTATAATGTAAGAAAATATAAAATAACTACCGTCTTATAACAGGAAATAGTAGAATATTTCATTAATTATGAATATTATTATTATTATAAACAATCTGATTTCAGATGTGAGTACGTTACATTTTTTAAATTATTAAGTCATATATTTTTTGTATACATAATTAATTTATGCCACCGTTCTTAAAACAGTTGGTGGCGTAATAATCGGCATAGTTGCCTTACCAAGCAATTGAACAGCGTCCGATTCTCGGCCGTAGAAATAAAATTTTTAAAAGAATTTTATTTTGTTGCTAAAAATTATTATTCTTATTTATTTTTTTTCAGATGTATTTACTCATTCTTTTCAAATATATGGTTACGTAAGCTTATGTTATTAAAAAGAATAACTAAATAATGCTTTTCTTTATGAAAAAATAAAATAAATAAATATTTTAGAGAAAAACTTACGTATTTCATCGTAGTGTTGGAGACTGTACGAATCCTAAGACACTGTGCACGGTGCGATATGTCAACACGGAATAAAGATCCTTCAAGGAACTAGAATTATTAAGTATCCACAGGTAGAACCACTTTACGAATTAGAATATTGATGGCTGGCCGGTGTTCAACCCGTTTCAACACCAATCGCCTCAAGAGCCTTTTATAGTAAAGCTAAAGTTATGTAATCTATAAAATAGAGGAACAGGTCGATATTTTTTCCTAAGCATACATTTTAAATGTATAAAAATTTAGGACGGTTTGAAAAAATTGCCGATAGAACCGTATTGTGGGATTTTTCTTGTGCTCGTTGTTAATTTTTATATTTCAATTGAATTAAATTTAATATTTATTTTTATATTAACAATTTAAAAAAAATTACATGACTCGAAATGGAAAAAAGAGCAACAGATAAAGCAACAGAAAAGCACATACATAATATTTGAAGCAATGATAAAAATAGGACAAAATAAACATTTGAAAGAACATGCCTGAACAAGGTTTTAGTAGAGTCGTAAAGAATGTCAAAAATCTGTTAGACTGATACCAAAAATTTCAAGACCATGGCTTGAGTTAACAAGTCTCGTCATTCTGGACAGTGGAATATTGTTATTATTTAGTTCTGCTAGTTTTAGTTTTTATTTTTAGTGACAGCTGTTTCGGCGATTTATGCCACTATCAAACTGTGGTTAGGCCTCTTCGAAACATCTTATTTACACGATTTGGGTTCCTTTTTTTAATAATAATTAGATTTAAAACCAAATTCCGAGTATCTTCAATTTCTTCTTCTGTAAGGTACTAAACTTAAAAATCTGTTTTCCCCATTTAGTTATTACAAACTTTTGTTTTGAAAGGCAGGTTTTTCTCAATTGTTTAATAATGTGATTTGCTATTAATTTTTTCCCCGTTTATAAAATGAATTATGTGAATCTATTTACTAAGTACCTTTCTCGTTTATTTATTGAATTATTTTACCAAATAATATTTTTTAGCGTTTTATTATTATTAGGTAATAAATTTTTTTAAAACTTATTAAAGAGTGGAAATGAAATTATGTTTGTTTCATTATTGATTAATGTTATGATGTAAACGATTACGTTTACATGATAAAACTAATCAAAAATCGATTAATCATTAACATTCATTAGAATGGGATTAAAAAGGGACGCTTGGGTGTTTTGGGCATTTAGAGCCGATGATGAAAAAGTGAATGGTAGAAGAAGTTGGGGACACCCGAGGAAAGCACGATTGAGTGAATCAAATACTTGACTCGGGCCATGTCAAGAGCATAACAATCTTGTTTCCTTTAATCTTGTTTTTTTTAAAGAAAGAAAAACATTCCTGGATTACGAATAACCTGACAATATTTGAAAAACTCCTACTGCTATCATAAGAAGCGGAAAATGTCACTTGTGCAATGATAGAAGACTTAGTCAGCAGAGGAATTGAACGCACGACGCACTGGTGAAAATCCACCGCGTTTGTTCATTCATCTACTGACCAGTCATATAACAGAATAACAGAAGAGTATGTATAAATATAAACGAAACAATGAATGTGTGCTAAGACAGAGTAGTATGGCGGTCCATCCCCTATGCCCACCCTCGCGGAGAAAATCAGTGACAACTAACAGTGGTATAAATATTAAATCATCATAGTTTTTGGCATTTTTAAATATGAAGCATGATTTCTTAAGATAGGTTATTTGATCCACCGTCAAGTATAAAAGTCATGATATTTCTTTGATCAAATCCTGACAGACCGCGAATCGGTGGTTAACGGTGACCTTTATTCGAAACGGGAAATGTCCATAGTGGTAGAAACTTGTGAAAGACCATCATTCAGAATCGAAACAGTTGTATGAAATGTCTTTAGCCGTGTTTGTCACCAGATCTGAATAGCCAGGTACTCCCAACCTTCCTCTTTCGCATCTCCTCCCCCTCCCCACTATTTGTTTATTATTTTTTTATTATTTATTATTGTACAACAGATATAAACCCAATAACAGTACAATGGAACAACAAGTAAGCAATTTCAAATTATAAAAATTTTAAATTAATAAGTTTTTTGAACTTTTGTAAATTATCTGAAAATATATCAATATGTATAGATGATGTATTTAACAGAATTATACCTTTTTTTTTTTTCGAGAAGCCACATACAGACGGACTATTTATATCATGTTTAATGTTATTATTATTTTTATTTTTAACTACCAATGTCCCCATTAGGTTTTTCTGATAAATTGTAATTATTGTTGATGTCATTAACATGGGGAGTTTCCTACCTAAGGGTATACTATTGTTTGACAAAGGTCATTAAGGAGGGGGCATTGGTGTTTCCTAATTCGTTTTAAGAAACAGGGTTTTTATTTTTATTAATTTGGGGGATAATTATATCTGAATTATTTTTCTTAATTTTCGGTTTGAACACATCTAGTAGTGGTGAATGGATCATATTCTTTTGTTCATTTATTAACTTAAAGTTTGGATCATTTGAATTTTTATTTATTTCAACTGCTCTAAAAGATTTAATTTTCGGCCTTTGTTTTTCTAAATGCAGAGGAGTTATCTTGTTATTATTTTTTAAGCGAATGATTTTCGTTTAAAAAGATGTTTGGCAAATTATTGAAGCTATTTTATTTTTGTTTTTAAATGCTCTTATATGTTCTTTCTTTATATCTTATCTTAAAAAGGATCGGCCGGTTTGTCCAATGTATACAGCATTGCATTCATCACAGTTAAGTTTATAAATGCCGCTATTTTTTGGAATTTGTCGACTTACTTTTTGAGTTTTTAAGTGAAGATCAATGTTATTTTTGTGCGGAAGGCAATATCCAAGCCACATTTTTAAGAACTTTAGCGATTTTTGTAGATGTTGGTCCGACAAATTCCAAACATCAGTCACCGAAATTAAAAATTTTTGTGACTAGTCGTCGGGTAAATTAAGTTACCGGCTGATTTTTTATGATTTTTACTATTTACATATTTTTTTTTAAAAAATAAAAAATAAAAAAGTTTCATAATTTGTTAAACATCTTTTAAAACGAAAATCATTCGCTTTTAAAAAATAACAAGATAACTCCTCTGCATTTAGAAAACAAAGGCCGAAAATTAAATCTTTTAGAGCAGTTGAAATAAATAAAAAATTCAAATGATCCAAACTTTAAGTTAATAAATGAACAAAAGAATATGATCCATTCACCACTACTAGATGTGTTCAAACCGAAAATTAAGAAAAACAATTCAGATATAATTATCCCCCAAATTAATAAAAATAAAAACCCCGTTTCTCAAAAAACGAATTAGGAAACACCAATGCCCCTCCTTAATTAAATAAAAGTAAAAAACCTAAAAATTAAAATGGAGTTCTACAAAATAAACTTTAAAACCATAAATAAGAATTATACCTCTTGTCATGCTATGCTGAGCCAAAACATCTGTCCGACCATAGGGTCGGTATCTTCAGCCTCACAACATAGCCCGATTGGGGATGCCATAGTCTCACTGGCTCTAGGCGGTTGTGAGCAGTTGGGACTCTTGTGCGGTATTTACCCTAAAAAAAGTCTAAAAATAAAAAAAATAACGTTGATGGCTAGTTTGATGTCAGTGTCAAATTGGACGGGAGTTTAAACAACTATTTATTGGTTGAAAACTAAAAACGTTTAAGCTAAAATAATATAAACTCATCAGATAATGTGCTTCCCTAAAAAAAAACATATTGTTTAACCGGTTAGTAGCTGAGTGAACAAACGCGTCGAATATCTACACGGGTGTCGTGGGTTCAATTCCTCTGCCAGATAAGTCCACCATCATTGCACAAGCAACTTCTTCCACTTCTTATGATGGAGGTAGGAGTTTTTCAAATATTGTCAGGTTATTCGTAAGCGGGAAGTGTTTGTCTTTTTTTTTAAGAGAGAAGAGAAAAGAGATGGTGGTAGTGATATTGTTACGAAAAGTTTCTTTGATAATCATTATAACCATCCATTTTGTGAAGAGCAGAAGTTTTTTCGTCACCTGACTGAATTGGCTTGAAATAATCATTCAAAACGCCCCACTCTTGAGGAAAATTCAACGCGTTTAATATATTTTATGATGAATTTAAGATTCTGCGGTTTTATTTTTTTGCCATCTCTCTTTTTAAATCACGTGAAGAGAATTTATAATTTCTTAGACCTACGTGTTTTTTTGAACGAAGCCCACGAAGGCATTGATGAATAATTTAATAGATAGGCCTCACTCTATTGTGCTAGAAACCTTTTTAAATCGGGCACGATCATTGTGGTGATAACTTTAGGCTGCTGTGTGTGAAGATCTGTTAAAAAAAATAATAGCCTTTGATGTTTAACTTCTTTCTTATGTACTCGTATATGAAGATATAAACAAGAATGTAAATTTATATTAATGTTTAACATTTCAAACAGGGTTTAAAATTCTAAATATCTATAAAAACCTACTGTGGCAAGCAAAAAAAATCGTCCAAAATTACTGTTTTTTTTTTTTTTAATAATTCAATTGAATTGAGTTTAATATTAATGATTTTAATACAACCAAATTTCAAACTATTTTCCACTATTTTTTTATTTGAAGTTAAGAATCTGATATTATTATAATCATTAAAATGGAGTTCCACCACGAATTAACAGTTTCAAAATTAGAAATAATTAAATTTAATATTATTATATACTTTTGCTATTTGTAGCTTTTATTTTTAGTGACAGATATTTCGGTGTTTAAAGGCTGAATGTCAATTTCTGTAAATGCCAAAATAGCTGTCACTAAAAATAGCAAAACTAAATAATGAAAATATTAAATTTTATTTAATTGAGTTATATAAAAAAGGAGTTTTACCAATTAAGGATAAAAACCATAAATAAATTTTTTACTGTGTACAGTACTTATATAGATACATTACTTGCATACAGCACGTTTCAAACTTGTCATTCGAGTCGTGAAAAAAATTCTAGTGAAACTATAAAAACACCACACTGGAAAACTTATCGAATTGACGCAAAATCTTTTCAAATATTATATTTTTTTAACTTGTACATGCGTTATCCCTTTCTTGCTATATTATTAATTATAACTATATTATAAATTATATTTTAACACAAAAACATGTGTATTTATGACATACACACGCTCAAAAAACTTAAACAAAATTTAACTATAAAATAGGGGATGATTTATTGTCGTCTATAATGTCGATCAAAGACCTAGAAGTAGTCTTTGATCCCAAACTCACGTTTTCAGACCATATAATTCAGTTGTCTACATCGTGCTACAGACTGTTAGAGTTTGTTATAAGGTCTAGCAAACAATTTATCAAACCTGCAGCGATGACTTCTATGTGTAACTGCATTATAAGGTCCAAACTAGAGTACGCCTCTGCTGTATGGGCCCCATACCAAAATAAATATATTGAATTATTGGAACAGATTAATAAAAAACTCAGATATTTGAATATGAGAATCCACAGTGAGTACCCGAAATTTATGCAACATAAAGATTTGCTCTCTGAGACGCATCACCAAAGTCTCCAGTCGAGAAGGAGTGGGGCCTTTGCAGTAACAGCGTACAGTATTATTATATTACACAATTTGGTTGACAATCCATACCTCCTGGAATGCTATAAGATGTTTGTGCCAAACAACTACTGCCAGGGGCGACACCACGATCTGCTGTGCATTGCACATAGCAGAACAGACGTGTTGGCTCAGCACAGCATGGCACGGGGTATGGTACTACTAAATAATATGTCTCTTGATATCTTTAACATAAACCTTAAAGACTTTAAGAGACATGTTAAAAATATATTATATTTTGCTTTTTATGTTAGTGTTCATGTGTATTGTAAATGGACACAGTCTGTAATATAAAAAAAAATTGCTCTTTCTCAATGTTGCGAGCGCAAATGAAATATGTGATGTTTCACAATTAATTCGTATAAAAAATAATTTATAGTATATTTATGGCATGTTCCAGAGTGGTAGATTATCCGAGTATCGCCCTGGTGAAAGACCGCCATTCAATTGAAAAAAACGTTGTTCGAAAAGGCTTTAGACGTGTTTGATGACCAGACCTTAATATCCAGGTACCTCCCAACCTTCCCCTTCGCCATCTCCTGCCCATCCCCACTACCTCCCTCACAACACCCGATCGGGAACGCCATAGTCTCACTGGCTCCAGACGGTTGGGAGCAGTTGAAACGTTAGTGCGGGATGCACTATGTGTAGAAAAAAAAAACAAATTGTGTGACCCGTAGGAACCGGTAACCACGTTATATTGAAATGTGGCATTTTTTGCTAGATGTTAACAACGCCAGATTTTTTGCTTATGGCACCATAGTTAGAGAAGTACGCAATGTGAATAGTAAAGATTTCGGCCATTAAATGATAAAGTTTTACCGCACACGGTTAGTTAATTGGCTTCGAAACTTTACGATTGACAAGAAAAGAAAAAACGCTATTTTTGAGACCCTAGTAAATATATTTTGAGTGTAGTTGAAACATATAAAAAACTGGACAAATCGATATGACGTCATTTCTTGTATTATATAACTATAAAAACAATGATAAAACTATTTTCGAATGAATGAATTGAGTCATTTTAGAGTTCAAGTTTAAACAAACACGAAGAGTCAACAAAGAATATAAAAACAGTTGTCGTGAGTGTTTACAAAAAGCAAAAAATTCTGTTAAGTTATTGAATGCTTAGACAATGTTTTTGACGTGATTAATCAAAAACAGTGAAGTGGAGGTTGCTTGTTTGTTTTACAATCGAGTAGGTAAATTTCTTGAACTACTAAATTGACTCCTTACATTGATTCATCGCATGTACACAATACAACCAGTTATCTAATGAATTAAAACTTCCAGTTGCGAACGAAAACATATTGGCAAAAGCACATAAAAGAATATTTTCTCAACAAATTTACAAATCTGCAATGTATCCTCTCTTTAACGTTTGTGTGTGTGTGAATATCTTTCTTAATGTATTACACAATTTTGTGTGCGAATGAAAGAACGGAATGTTTGAAGAAAAGAAAATTTCTAGAACCTTAAGGCAGTCACACATAAAAGAAATTTAATGTCCCAGCCTATAAAACCGCTTACGGACAAAAAACGTTTTAAGTACAACGCCACTAAGCAATTCAATTCTCTGCCCAGCACCATCAGAAACATACAAACCAAAAGCTCCTTTAAAAGCAATATTATTACTCACCTTAAAATCAAGTTTAATTTAGCTCTTAATATGTAGATTCTATATCTTCAAATTTGTCATTTACTCATATATTTTTTTTTTATTATTTTGTACTCGTATGTATTATATTTTCGATATTAACATGTTACTATGTAGCTAAAAAACCACTTTTGCAAATTACCATCCTAACACAGGCTTATGCCTAGTGGGATGGGCAATTTAACAACTAATAAAAAAATGTATATTCAAGTAAAATAATTAAATAAATAAAAAATAAAAATAACAAAGTAAGAAACGCAGCTTTTCAGGAGTGCCGAAACAAAATTTAGGAATTTAGTTTTTTTCATGTAATCATGTCATATGTCCTTTTTAAAAAACAATCGCATATCATTCAATTTTCTGACTCATCTCATTTCTCCTTGCTAACTATATATCTAATAAACAATTCTGCATACTTAATTCAAACTTTTTTTCACTAATTCCGTTCTTTCTTTCGCACAAAAAAATAATCTTTACTTAAGAGTCTCTTTTTTATATGTTTACTCTTTTGTTCCCTTTTCTTTTGAACCACTTTTAAAATTTGTATGTCCTGGGTCAAATATTATTCCTTTTTGTTTTACAATTTTATCCTCCCCGGAATGAGTTCCTTTTCAATTCCTTGGAGAAAATTTATCAATAACAGTATTTTAATAATCAAAATAAAAATAAATAGTTTTTTTTTTTTTTAAATTCTTAACACGTTCATTACTGACACTGCGCATCGCACGTTGATAGGCATGTGACCGGTATGCGCACAACGCGCCATGCTCGTTGTGCCGCCTCTTCGCTTTGAACCGATCTAAACAGACGCAGCAATGTTGTTTTGAGTCGCTCCACAGGGCTCAGGGAAACCCGTCACTGTTCGTCAGATTGAATTGATCCGTCATTCATTTAACATTAATATGTACGAATTTTAGTTAGCAATGAACGTGTGAGCAATTACGTTCATTGGTGTGTAAATGAGTTATGTATATAGTTGATGCATTTTTGAATACGCGCAACATGGTTCCTTAATACAAATTTATGAATAATAGCTAAAAAATAACAAACAAAAAAAATCCAAGGCTACCATTTACGAGTATACCTGTCACAAAATTATTAATATTTTCCTCATTGGTATTTCCCATTAAAATATAAACATAATTTATTCAGCGTTTATTTTTAAAATTATATCACTGTGTATCAATAATCTTTTTCTTTTTGTTTGATTCGGTCAAAAAATCTTTTTCGATTTTTGAACGTGGGTGGTTCTAAAATGTGGAGATTTTTGTGTACAAGCTGATAGGTGTTTCACGTAATGTTTTTGTTTTAAATATTATATTGATCTATGCAATGAAAAAAAGTAAAAAAAAAACGAATTATACCATTTATTCGACAGTCGATGCGTCCTTCTTTCATTTCGTTCTTAACCCTTTCAGTCCTGGCTGATACGATCGTAATGGTTCATTTAAAAAGTAAGGAGTGACATTAGAAGCTTGCAAAATGTCGCATCAGCAACAAAGTCAAACGTAAATAGAATAACCAATAATGGAGTTTGGCTTCGTTGCTGATGCGACATTTTGCAAGCTTCCAATGTCGCTCCTTACGGAAAAAATGAAAAAAGGTCAATACGGTAAAAATACAAACCCACACCTTCATTCTGAGCCAGCATACCGGTAAAATTTTAAACCGTTTAGGAGACTTTTTTTTAATGGACCAGAACGATTGTATCAGCCAGGACTGAAAGGTTAAGAACGAAATAAAAAAAAAGGACGAATTGACTGTCGAATAAATTGTATAATTCGTAATTTTTATTGATCTAACTATTACTATTATAAAACTACTATTTAAGCCAAACGTAAATATATAAATAAAAATATGTTTAGCTTGCTCGATTACGAATCCAGAGGTCGCGGGTTCGAACCCGGGGTGCACAAATACATATTATTTAATAAATGTGTGTCATAACACATTTAATTCATACAAAATAAAATACAGTATATTTAAGGCAGATTCCAGAGTGGTAGATACTCTAAGTATCGCCCCGGTGAAAGACCACCATTCAGAATTGAAACGTTGCTTGAGATGGCTTTAGCCGTGTTTGGTGACCAGATCTGAATAGCCAGGTGCTTCCTAACCTTCCCCTTCCTCATCTCCTTCCTCTCCCCACTACTTTCAGCCTCACAACATACCCTTATTGGTGATGCCATGGTCTCACTGGCTCTAGACGATTGGGAGCAGTTGGGACAGTGCGGTAATCACTATAAAAAAGTAATGAATGTGACCGGATTTGAATAGTGAGGTACTCTTTAATCTACCTATTCTCCATCTCCTCCCCCCCCACATCCTCCAGCATCACAAGATATGCCGAATCGAGGATGCTTTAGTCCCATGGGTCCCGGACAGTTGGAACTTTCATAAAAAAATTGAATTCACATAAACACGAAACAAAAAGGAAGCACTGGCTTTAATTAAAACTTTGTATTTCAAAAGTTACGTGATCATTGGCAGGTGTTCACAAAATTCCGTTGCTAGGCAATCTAACACACCTAAGTGTAAAGGTAAAAGGTAAATAGTATAGATAAATAAGCCTATAGGATAATATCACATATTTTTTATATGTAGGTGAATGTACCCACCTCACTAGGTTAGTATTAACCTGTTCTGAAATACCATTGTTATTATTTATTATTAACTTTTTTATTCTAATTTTGAAACTGTTAATTCGTGGTGGAACTCCATTTCAATGATTTTAATAATGCAATTTTTTTAAACCTTTTTTCCACTAATTTTTATTTAAGACGTGACCGGTTTCACCTTATGACGGGCATCTTCAGACTACCTTATGACGGGAATCCCAGTCTGAAGATGCCCGTCATTAGGTGAAACCGGACAGATCTTAAATAAAAAATAGTTTCATGATTTTTTTTTTCACATTGGTAGTGAATACCGCGCAAGAGTCCTAACTGCTCCCTACCGTCTGAGGCCAGTGGGACTATGGCAACCCTAATCGGGGTATGTTGTGAGGCTGAAAGTAGTGGAGAGTGGAAATATACTGAAAGAGGAAGGTTAGGAAGTACCTGGCTATTCAAATCTGGTCACCAAACACGGCTCTTGCCATTTCAAGCAACGTTTCGATTCTAAATGGTGGCCTTTCACCAGGGCAATATCACTACGAAACGTGCCTCAAAAACCCTATATTCGCATATTTCATACATATTTATAACCATTATTTATAGCGTATTAACGGCACCTTCCAGAGTGGTAGATACTCTAAGAATCGTCCTAGTGAGTGACCACCGTTCAGAATCGAAACGTTGCTTGAAATGGCTTTAGCCGTGTTTGGTGACCTGATCTGAACAGCCAGGTACTGTTCAAACTACATCTTTCCCATCTCCTCCCCTTACCCACCATTTTCAGCCTCGTAACTACCCCAATTAGAGATGCCATAGTCTCACTGGCTCTAGACGGTTGGGAGCAGTTGGGACTGTTGTACGGTATTGACTATAAAACAAAATAATATTTATCCAGTGCGTTTTTACGGATAACCATCAGTAAGGTAATAACAGACGTGTTGTTTTATAAATAATTAACTCCCCGTGGCAGAAAAAACATTAAAACACCTTTTTTTAATCCAGAGAACGTTCTAATGTACAAGCATTGTGAAAATATATTTCTGTGATACGGCCTTTATAACAAAGCAAAAAGGCAAACCCGTGGAGCAGCTTTATTTCTTTGCATTTTTAAATACCATGTAGGCACTGAGGAAAGAAACCCATAGGAACGGGTTGTGGATGTATTACTATGTGCCCGAAGTAGGCTCAATAGTTTCTTACTTTTTATTTAGAATTTTGAAACTGTTACCTCGTGATGGAACTCCATTTTAATGATTTTAATAATACCAAATTTTTAACTTTATTTCGTTATATTTTTATTGACCTGAACGGTTTCACCTTATGACAGGCATCTTCAGCCCGGTCCAATTTTATGTAAACCCGTGGCATGTATACTATTAGTGTCTGGAATGGACGCTTATTGAACATCTGTGACTTAAGGTTTTGTTTTATTGCTGACAGAGGCGGCTTTACAATAACATTAAAAAATACATCCGGGTAGTTTTATTACCTTCTGGGAGACGGATTACTGGGATGCGTTAGGTGCGTTTATGTTTTTTTTTTAAATAATATCTATGGTTGCCAGCTTTATTTTTTACAGTTGGCTATTTTCAAATTAACTCTTTAATTTTTTACTTCGGCTGGAATTGATTAAATACTGAAAATCTCTCTTAATTAAAATAAAACCATTAGCTTCGTCGTGATTTTGCGCCGCGAGCATTTGAGACAGTTCCCAACTAACAAATAAATATTTTAGCAGTCAAAAGGGCAAAGTAAAGTGTGTTAAATTATTTGCAATTGTATTAAAAATGTGGAGATCCGGAAAGAATCAAGAAAGGGACGCTTAAATGGTTTGGGCATGTAGAGAGAATGAACGAAGAAAGGAGTGTGAAAAGAATGTATGATGCGAAAGTGAATGGAAGAAGAAGTCGAGACGCCCGAGAAAGACATGGCACGATCAAGTAAGTCAAATACTTGAATCGGGTCATGTTAAGAGTCAGAATAACAGAAGAGTATGTATGAGACGATGTATGAATGTGAATGAAGCAAGGAGTGTGTGCTAAGACAGAATTATACGGCGGTCCTTCTCCTCTGCTTACCCCTGTGGGGAAACGGCGTGATGGTTAGTTAGTTGGAACTGTAATAATATATTTAAAGAAATTTAAAAAATACTTCGGTTATTATTTTATTTTTTATGACTGACCGGTTTCGCTTAGCCTAAGCATCATCAGGGTACATAATTAAACAAAAAAAAAAAACAAAGTGTGCGGTTATATATACATACAGAGGGAGAACAAAATATAAAATAAAATAACAGAACAGTGAAAAAATAACAGAATAAAATTTAAATTATAACAAAAGAACAGGGAGAAGGAGACAGATAATATGAATTTAAAGAGACAAAACGTCAACTGAAAAGATGATTAAAGAATAATGAGAAATTTTATGAGTTTACAGGAAATATACTTAATATTGAACTACTGGACAAATTTAAAAAAATAAAAATAAAATATTCGTGGTCTTATACAAAGTTATTTTTTCATTTCTTCAAATATGTCAAACCACAAAGTGATTGCTTTCTACGAAAACATTTAAAAAAAATGTAATAATATATCTTAACATTTTCATCAATGTTGAATATATTTTTAATACTTTTTCGTACTTGTCTTGTGTACAAAGCTATTGGCCTGTCTGTTTACATCAACCCCACACAGGCTTTGAGGATTTTTTTTCAGGAATTATGTCATCTTAAGGGATGCTGTGTGGAGGGTCTTTTTAAGGAAGGAGTAAGCCCGGATCTTGTAGGAATCGAGCTGTCGATCACAAGAACGAGTGGTAGAAGCGACCCGTTCTCAAATATAAAATGTAAACCAGCTTAGGAGTCCAATGGTTTATGTAAATCGACGACATGCATTTTTTTTCGTAACGTTGCTTGAAATGAAATTTGCCGTGTTTGGTGACTAAATCTGAATAGCCAAGTACTTCCCATAACTCTAATTAGTAATGCCATGTTTTCTCTGGATTCGGGCTGTTGCAATTTTTGTGCGGTACTCGGTCTCCATGGTCGAGTCGTAAGACGCTCGACTACGAATCCTTCTATAACATTCAATAACTTTTATTTAATTAATATGTGTCATCACACATTTAATTCATATAAAATAATAAAAAAAGAAAATTTGCGTCACGTTTCAGATCTAAGTATCGCCCTGGTGAAAGACCACCATTCAGAATCGAAACGTTGCTTGAAATGGCTTTAGCCGTGTTTGGTGACCAAATCTGAATGGTCAGGTGCTTTCCAACCTTCCTCTTCCCCGTTTCCTTCTCATCCTCACTACCTTCAGCCTCACAACATACCCCGATTGGGGATGCCATAGTCTCACTGGCTCTGGACGATTTATTTTTTTTGAATTTTTTTATATGAATACCGCAAAAGAGTCTCAACTGCTCCCAACCGTCTAGAGCCAGTGAGACTATGGCATCCCCAAATAGGGTATGTTGTGAGGCTGAAGGTAGCGGGGAGGGGAAGGAGATTGGGAAGAGGCAGGTTGGGAGGTACCTGGCTATTCAGATCTGGTCACCAAACACGGCTAAACCATTTCATGCAACGTTTCGATTCTGAATGGTGGTCTTTCACCAGGACGATACGAGTATCTATCACTCTGGAAATATCTGTAGATTGGGAGCAGTTGGGACCCTTGTGCAGTAAAAAATCAAATAACAAAAAATCAGACTTTTAGAGATTTTCTGTTCAGTGCGTGTAGGCTAGTTCCAATTAAAGGGCACGCTCCACAAGCGGTTGCTGGTCCGCCCTCCGCGTCTGTCCATGCACGAAAAGCAGCCGACTCAAAAGAGGGAAGGAAAAATACCATTGTTAAACGGGAAAATAGGCCACCCGCAAGCCTTTCTCTGCTCGCATAAAACTTCCATTCGAAGTTTTCATTTTGCAGAAGGCATTGTCTCTTTTTAGAGAATTTACCATCCATTCAGTTAATTGCGTGTTTACAGTGGACGGTTCTTTTGATTAAAATAATTATTCCACGAACTCTCTTCCTCCTTTCCACCCTTTCATTTCCTCAAATTACACTGATTACGTCATTTCCACAACACATTACTCTAGTCAGTCTGAAACCTTTTCCACACAAAACATCCGTTTCACTAAAATAATTCACCTCTCCGAACAACCGTTCCGTAACCACACTTTACAATGGAAGGCGATTTCAAATTAAAAACATTTTACTTAAAAGCTAGTAGCCAAATATTCTTTTGCGATATTCAAATAACCACCTACGTTCTGTTTGTTTTTGTAATTTTATTCAGATGTATGCAAATATTTTTTTTCACACATCTAGTAAGAAAAACATTTATACATTTCACAATAATAGAACAAAGCACATAAGGTTCCTATACAGCAGATATAAATTGAAATCTTAGTAATCTTAAGAATCATAGGTTTTCTTCACAAATCCTACGAAAAGTGACTTGAGGCTTCTTTTAAGGCATTTGGAAGACTATTAAAAAGTTTTGGACCTTTGTAAAACACGCTGTTTTGAGTACACACAAGTTTCATTTTGGGAAGCCTAAAATCATGACAACTTCTCGTAGGATAATTGTGAATATTTACATTATATGAAATATTATTTAGCAGATATTTTGGAAGTATGTTATTTTTATGCTTGTAAATCATTGTTAAATTATTATGTATTATATGTTGTTTAGGTGTCATGTCGTGGCCCAGCGATTGATTTACTTGGCTCTGAATACAGAGGTCGCTGGTTTGAAACTGGGTGTACGCAAACAAAATAAAGCCGTAGTTATATTTGATGAGTAGTTTTTGTGCTTGATTTGTAGAATCAAATTTAATATTTTTATTATTAAATTCTGCTATTTATAATAACAACTGTTTCAGCGTACAACGTAATCATTAATACTTTCTTAAATTAATTCACCAAATAATAAAAAGGTAACAAAGGAAAATTAACAAATAATTTCATTTGATTCACATAATATATTTTCATAAACGGGAGAAAAACTAAAGTCAAATCACATGATTTTAATTTTACAATTAAGAAAAAACCTGCCTTATTAAATTAACGATAGTTTGTAATCATTTGAAGGCCTCCGTGGTTGAGTGGTAAGACGCTCGATTACGAATTTAGAGGTCACGGGTTTAAACCCGTAGTGCGTAAATAACTTTTTTTAAATTAATATGTGTCATAACACATTTAAATGAATGTAAAACAACATATAGTCTATTTGCGGCACGTTCCAGATTGGTAGATACTCTCGAAACTTTGCTTGAAATGGCTTTAGCCGGGCTTGGTGACCTGATTTGAAGAGCCAGGTACTTCCCAACCTTTCTCTCACCCGTCTCTTTCCCTCTCCACTACCTTGAGACTCACAACATGCCCCAATTCGGGATGCCATAGTCTCACTGTCTCTGTACGGTTGGTAGCTGTTGGGAATCTTGTGCGGTATTCACAAAAATAAGTTAATTAACTAACCACTACGCTGTTTCACCGCAGTGGTAGGCAGAGTGGACAGACTGCCATACAACTCTGTCATGGCACACACTTCATACATCGTCTCACACATACTCTTCGGTTATTCTGACTCTTCATATGGTTCGATTCAAGTATTTGATTCACTTGATCGTACCATGTCTTTCTCTGGCGTCCCCGACTTCTTCTTCCATTCACTTTCAGTCATATATTCTTTACACACTTCTTTTTTCGTCCATTCGCCCCACATGCCTAAACCATCTAAGCGTCCCTTTCTTAATCCTATTTAATGCGTTTCAATTCATTGCAAATGCAATCCGTTTACAAATTTTACTAAACCTACTTTCTTTGTTTGTCTACGTTCTTACTTTGTCTCTCTAAGGATATCCTCTGTTAATAGAGGCAAGTTTACATATATTTTAATTTTATTATTAAGTTATTCAATATCATTTGATAAAAAAAACAGAAATATTTAAAAGAGATACTTAAGAGCATTTTTAAGAGTATTTTTAAGAGTATACTAGGCTATATATATAAGGATATATGTTAGACCGGTTAGTAGCTGAGTGAACAAACGCGTCGGATCCCCATCCGGGCGTCGTGGGTTCAATTCCGCTGCTAAGTCCTGCATTATTGCATAAGCAACATCTTCCACTTATTATGACGGCCTGCGTAGTCGAGTGGTAAGACTCGACCACGAGTACAAAGGTCGCGGGTTCGAACCCGGCGCGCACAAATAAATTTTATTTAATTAACATGTGTCGTAACACATTTAGATATAAAAACATAAAGGATACTTTTGGCACGTTCCAGAGTGGTAGATACTCTCAGTATCGCCCTGGTAAAAGACCATAATTCAGAATTGAAACGTTGCATGAAATGGTTTGACCTGTGTTTGATGACCAGATCTGAATAGCCAGATACTTCCTAACCTTCCTCTTCCCCATCTCCTTTCCCTCCCCACTACTTAAGTGCTCAAAGCATACCCTAATTGGGGATGCCAAAGTCTCACTGGCTCTAGACGGTTGGGAGCAGTTGAGACTCTTGTGAGGTATTCACAATAAAAAAATAAAAATAGTTTCAATTTAAAATCAAAATATTGACATGTTATTCGTAGCCGGGAATGTTTAAAAAAAATAAAGTTTTTTTATATATAAAAGTCATTGAAATATAGAAATACAGTTGGAAGTACATAATGTTAGACTGGGGTGAGTTAACTGGTTATTGCACGACCTTAATTATTTATCTCGGTTCGTTCGGTAAGTTGTTGTATAATTTAGGAACAAAGTATCAGAACTTTCTTTGTCTAAATGTTGTCATTGTTTTGAGCTTTGGGAAGTTTTCTTTGAATTCATGTCGCGTTTTGAGTATTTTCATAATATTTGGTTAATTTGTTTTTAAAGAGGTGGGCCAAATTGTTTTGGCATAAATTTGTCGAATCGTCTAGTACTTGAAATTTGTTTTATATGTCCACAGTGCTTGTTGCTAAGGGGACTATGATAAATTTCATGATTTATTTTAGCAATTTCGATAGTGAATTCATTACCGAAAGTGTTTGATTGAAATGGTACTAGCAGTATTTAGTGACCAGATTTGAATAGCCAGGTGTTTACCAACCTTCCTCTTTCCTGTTTCCTTCCCTTCCCTGCTTTTCTCAGCCTCCCGAAAAGTCCTAGAATTAGAGATGCAATGTCTTCGTTAACATAAATATTTATATTTTTTCGAAGGAAGCAAAAACTTGGGGGTGTGACATTGTATTTTAAATAAAACAATAAACTTTGTAAAACACCAATTAATATGAGTTAAACGCCAACCAGGTTTCGATTTTATCAAGCTTTTTCAGGTTATATGTAATTATGTATAATTTCATGTGAATACCGCAAAGAATCCCAACTGCTCCTAAGCGTCTGAAGCCAGTGGGACTATAGCGTCCCCAATTAGGGTATGTTGTGAAGCTTAAGGTAGTGGGGAGAGAAAGAATATGGGATGTGAGGGTTGGGAACAACCTGACCATTCAGATTCTGTCACCAAACACGGCTGAAGCCATTTCACGCAATGCTTCTATTCTGAATGGCGATCTTTCACCAGGGCGATACTGAATGTATCTTCCACCAAGGAACTTAGCGAATACGAATCACACCAGGATGTTTGGTAAATTTTAATACCGTCACACTGATATTTACTTTAATATCATGATAATTATTTTGCTTCACATAATTAATTTATTAATAAATTAACTTACGTCCATTTTAATATTTATTTTCGGAGTATTTTGGAGTAGTTTAATAGTTCAAGGATCACTTTAGTGAGCCGGAAAAAAGAAACAAGACATTACAATATTAAAAGTCTACTGACATACGACAACATATAGTTTTTTAATGTATTTGTTGACAAAAAACTTCGTGCCGATGTTTTTATGTGATAATTTCTTCTCACTCGGCTGCATTCTGAATTCAACATTATCATTAAAATGCATTAATCTATGATTTGTCATTTTTATCTTCGAAAAGTAGGCTGTGTTTTTTTTATATTATTTTTTAGCTGTTCATGAATATTCTCTACTTATTTATTTGTTTATTCATTTTAAGTTAGATCACATCATTGTGTATTCTAATTGAAATATTAAATATATACGAGAATGCAGAGACGGTTATTGCAAGCATCTTTCTTTGATAAAATTTTCTAAACATAATTAAAATACAATATATTAAAAGTAACGGTTATGGCGAAACAAATCTCTTATTTCATTTTCAAATTGAAGAATATTGTCTATTGCAGTATTTCTATTGAAAATTTATTGTTTGGTTGGACTATCTGGTACATGGCCTCCGTAGTCGAGTGGTAAGACGCTCGACTACGAATCCAGAGGTCGCGGGTTCAAGCTTGGCGTGCGCACATACATTTTATTTGATTAATATGTGTCATAACAAATTTAATTCTTACAAAATTATATACAGTTTATTTGCGGAACGTTCCAGAATAGAAGAGACTCATGTTATCGCCCTGGTGAAAGACCACCACTCAGAATCGAAACGTTTCTTTAAATGGATTTAGTTGTGTTTGGTGACCAGATCTGAATAGCTAGGTACTTCCAACCTTCATCTTTCTCATCTCCTTCTATTCCCCACTATCTTCAGCCTCATAATAAACCCTAATTAATGCTAGAGTCTCACTGGCTCTAGACGGTTGGGAGCAGTTGAGACTCTTGTGCGGTATTAACTATTAAAATAAAATATATTTAAGATTTTCGTAGATGAGTTTTTCCTTATTGGCAATCTAATTAACGTAGCATTTCTCGTCCCGTGTACGTGTTTTGCGTTTTTATAATTTATACTTCCATTAAATTGCTTAGACATTATCCATATAATAATTTTATGTATAAAACTATAAATATTCAAATATATAGTTTGCTTTAACGTCGTAAAATTTTGTTTTTTTAACATAATATCTTTAATCCGTGTATATATTATAATATTTTGTGCTGCAATATTTTTTTTTTGCTTTATTTCGCAGTATTTCCATTTTTAAATAAAATTTTCATTGGAAAGAAAAATGATGCCTTAAGAATAATTAAAATGCGGCAATAATTAAATTTTATTACACATGATCTTACGTGTTTCTTTATAAACTTAGATTTCAATTCTACTTCTTTGTCTTATTTTCAATCCACTGATTCGCCTTTCTTTTCGCAAGGAAATATCTAGGAAAGCTTTTTTTATGGAGGTTTACGCGGTGAGTTTTTTTACAACATTTCTGGTCTCTCACCAGGAATGTTGTAAAAAAACCAAACGTTAGATGCATTTAAATCATTTGTTTTAAGGTGTTGCGGTTTTTAACCTTCTTGTTTTTAAGCAAATGGCTAGGTTCTCTAAAAGAACACTGGTCCAAATCTTCTACTCTTATTTATTTTTCTTTGTCTATCGATTTCGCTGGTCTGGTATTCTTTACAATACACAAGCATTTTATTTTTGTTCATATAGTGAATACCGCACAATAGTCCCAACTGTCTAGAACCAGTGAGACTATGGCATCCTCAATTGGGGAATGTTGTAAGGCTAAAGGTAGTTGAGAGGGGAAGGAGATGGGAAAGAGGAAGGTTCGGAAAAACCTGGCTATTTAGATCTGATCACTGAACCCGGCTAAGCTAAATCCATTTCAAGCAACATTTTGATTCTGAATGGTGGTCTTTCACCAGGACGATACGTGGAGTATCTTTCACTCTAGAACTTGCCGCAAATACATTATATATTATTTCATATAAATGAAATGTGTTATGACACTTTTTAACTAAATACAAGTTGTTTGCGCACGCCGGGTTTTAACCCACGACCTCTGGATTGGTAGTCGAGCGTCTTACCCCTGCAAAAAATATTATGACCTTGAGGAAGCCTTCATTAAAAATGGGCGGCTGATGATGTTAAAAATATCAGCCGATTTTATAGAATCGAAATATGGTGTTATAATGACATCTCTTTGAACTGTGTTAACGTAGGTTTATTTCCGTATTAAAAATGTCCTTTAAAAACATATCCTTCATACGAAACGTGCCAACGATGTGTAAAACTTACGCCCTAAGCTGAAATGTTAGACATCAGAGTTAAAAACAGAGGAGCTTTTAACCACCTAGAGAGTGTACGCCTACAGCAGGTAAACCGCATAGCATACGTGCTAAGCCTCTTGCATAGTTATCGTTTCGCAGGGAATAACTTGGAAACATATTTTTCACCAAAAACGTCAACAAACATTTCTTGTTACGATTTACAAAGCTTATATAAATAAACGGTGTTTAAAAGAAAGAGTACGCAAACGGCGTGCAATATAGTTGTGAATGATGAATACTTGGAGCAAGTGGATGAGTTTGTGTATTTAGAAAGTATGTTTACGAGGGACAGAAAGGCCGATAAGGATATTGAAAGAAGGGTGAATGCAGGAAACTACATCAATAGAGAGCTGAACGCTGTTGCCGCAAACAAGAAATTGTCTAAATAAGCGAAGCTAGCAGTCCACAATAGAGCGCTCATACCAACCCTGGTGTGTAATAGTGAAGCGTGGAACTGACAAAGGAAGGATGAAAGTACACTTAATGCTGTGGAAATGAGATCCCTAAGACGTATGTGCGTAAAATCACGTATGACCGTATTCAAAATGTGGATGTCCGGAAGGAATGCAAAACTGATGTACGCGTTATCAACAGCATCAAGAAACGGACGCTTAAATGGTTTGGGCATGTAGAGCGAATGAACGAAGAAAGGAGTGTGAAAAGAATATCTGATGCGAAAGTGAATGGAAGAAGAAGTCGAGGATGACCGAGAAAGACGTGGTACGATCAAGTAAATCAAATACTTGATTCTGGTCATGTGAAGAGTCTGCGTAACAAAAGAGTATGTGTAAGAAGATGTATGAAGCAATAAGCGTGTACCGAGACAGTTTTGTCATCAATCTTTTTTGCTTCAGGCGAAACGGCGTGATGGTTGATTTGAATCATTAACCTGTAAATTTGAAATACCTGTTTATAGGTATTTAAATATTTCGTTTAGCCTCAGGAAAATACGAGTTAAAAGATTCTCACCTTATAATCACGTATTTTCATTAGCCGATTTTAGTGGGAAGAAAAAGGTCTGAAATTCGTGCTACAAACTTGTTGATTCGGAAATATATTTAATTAGCCGCTTTTCTGAAACGTGTCATCGAATAATCAGTCAGTCTCGTGTTTTACCTCACCTCTCCTGAAATTGGATTAATTTTACCTTTGATCCTTGGCCCGGCCGTTCATCTCTTTACATTTTGTGTTTTATGACTCAATTATAACTTAAATTCCAGTTGCTTATGGCAACAATGTCTGAATCCGATTACAAATCAATCAAAATTCAAATGCTAATAAGTCATCAATTATTGTCATAATTTAAATTTTATTTTTATTAACCCCTCAAAGGCTTTTACATAAAATTCATTTTAGTTAAATAAAATAGTACAATAAATGAAAAGAATATACAAATTTAAATATTTGTTGCTATGCTTTTAATAATATACCGTCGCCGGAAAAGGCAAAAGGGCTGAAGTGCCATTTTGGGATGTTGACGTTGTTTTCCAGTACCTAGCTGGACTAAAAAAAAAGTTAACTCACCGAGATACTTAAAGCGACAAAAAGCAAAAAAAGTCCCAGACTTGTCAAGTCAAGTTGTGAGTCAAGTCTTCTCCCAAATGATTAATATATTTTAGATGGCTGAAGGGCCACAAAAGACTTCAGAATCAAACAAGAGTCGGAGCATTTGATGAAGAAAAAGAAACTGATCTCAAATGCATATTTAACTATTTTTTTACTAAAGTGGCGTTTAAGCCGTTTTGCCTTTCTTACAAGATATGTTTACTGTGATTTTTTTTTGAAGAAGCCGCGCAAAAATAGATTATAATAAGACATCAATGGATTTCAAAATAAATAAATTTTAAAAGCAGAGATAGTACCTACGTACATTATTAAAACCATATATATTTTATCAGTTAGTTACAAAATACGTTTTGTATGATGTTGAACTCTTAATTACTGTTGAGTAGTATGCGTACGACGTATTATGTCTGCAGTCAGAGTACATAAATGTCGTACGGAGGAGAGTAAGATTCAGGGGTAAATCGCTCTCCCAATTTTGTGTATTCTTTGAAGCTAAAAGATAAAAAGGTTATTGCTGGTATATAAAGGTAATGTTACTAGATCAAGTTTAGGAAATAAAAACATTATATTCTGGGAAAAAGCCTTTCGGCATAAAAAACCCAATTTATTAATATAAGTACAAAGAAAAATGTATTATGAGTATCTACTATGTATGGGTGTGTGTGTAAATAGTATAGTGCGAGCCGAGTATACTCGGCTTCCGGGATATTGATAGTCCCCGGGTCGGGGATACTGATAGTCCCCACGGGTCAGGGATACTGATAGTCCCCACGGGTCAGTTGGCCAAACTGCCCGCGTTCCTCGTCGCCACGAGTAATGTTTCTTGAGCTCGTAGCCACGAGCAAGAAATACATGGCACGAAGTGCCTGGCCCGGCCGAACTGGCATGATCAAGTAGATGCACACCAAGCTGGCTCACAGAGGCTACGAGTGTGGCACGATGTGCCTGGCCCGGCCGAACTGGCATGATCAAGTAGATGCACACCGAACTGGCATGATCAAGTAGATGCACACCAAGCTACGAGTGTGGCACGATGTGCCTGGCCCGGCCGAACTGGCATGATCAAGTAGATGCACACCAAGCTGGCTCACAGAGGCTACGTGTGTGGCACGATGTGCCTGGCCCGGCCGAACTGGCATGATCAAGTAGATGCACACCAAGCTGGCTCACAGAGGCTACGTGTGTGGCACGATGTGCCTGGCCCGGCCTAACTTGGCATGATCAAGTAGATACACACCAAGCTGGCTCACAGAGGCTATGTAAGATCCTAACGAATCGTGATATCCCGTGTATGTAACCATGGACGAGAAAAGGACGTGATATGTGCCCGCACGTGTGATGACGCGGCAAAGAAGGCCTAGAGGCGACCTCGTGGTAATATCATGTTTATGAATTTATTTCACTAATCCAAAAACGATGTGATTTAATAAGAATGACGATACTAAACAATATATTATGCAATACGATATGTATCACGTTAAACTAAATAGTTAGCAAAACAATACGGTTCAAAAGGAATGACAATATGATACAAATATGTTATGCAATACAGAACCACTGTAGAGTTATGAAATGTCGATCAGCTGGAGACGTCTGGCAAGTAGGCCCGTCGGATGGTAACTGTAACGTTATATTGGATAGTTAGCAAACTAATACGGTTCAAAAGGAATGACAATATGATACAAATATGTTATGCAATACAGAACCACTGTAGAGTTATGAAATGTCGATCAGCTGGAGACGTCTGGCAAGTAGGCCCGTCGGATGGTAACTGTAACGTTATATTGGATAGTTAGCAAACTAATACGGTTCAAAAGGAATGACAATATGATACAAATATGTTATGCAATACAGAACCACTGTAGAGTTATGAAATGTCGATCAGCTGGAGACGTCTGGCAAGTAGGCCCGTCGGATGGTAACTGTAACGTTATATTGGATAGTTAGCAAACTAATACGGTTCAAAAGGAATGACAACACGATATAAAAATGTTATGCAATACAGAACGCTGTGGCGTAATGAAATGTAGCGCCTGAACAGTAGGGTCGTCGGAAAAGAATTATCACGTTAAATTGAATAGTTCGCAAACTAATACGGTTCAAAAGGAATGACAATATGAACAAAATATTATGCAATAAGATAACCACTGTAGAGTAATGAAATGTCGATCAGCTGGAGACGTCTGGCCAGTAGGCCCGTCGGACGGTAACTGTCGATTGAGGAGATATAGCTCGGCTGGAGCCGTCCGAATCGTCGGCCGGTCGAAAAGTAACTGTGATACGATGCGCATAAGGCCGTACGAAAAGCCGAGGCTGCCGAATTGGCACCCCTGAATACAGATATTCAGAACTCAGGTTAAGAAACCCGAGCGCAGAAGCGTGACGTTAGCAACATATTTCCACGCGATTAATTGATTACTTTTGTTATTTCCTATTATAAAGTGGTGAATCCTTGAATGTCATTCTAAACTTAAAACACATCTACTTGGGTGTTAAGGACTCAAGGTAACTACGTAACAATTACCGATAATATTTTGAAAGATGAGTACTTTACATATTGACGACCTCCATGGCAAAGCGGCTAGATCCTTGCCCCGAACCAATAGCTAAGTTCCCATCCTTCCTCTTTTTTTATTTCTTCGTTCTCTCCCCCATTTCCTTCTGCCTTACAGAATTATCCAAACAGGTGTACCAAAGTCATTCTGAAAAACTTTCGAAAATAGTGTGCGGTCTTCCTATACCGTGTCGCCCCCTTAGATCTGGCGTGTCAAAACAGCGGCCCACAAAAAAATTCTTTACGGATGCGGAGTAATTACCGGTGCGGGCAGTTATTTTTACACATGAAAGGAAATGAGTTTCCTGTCAGATCCAGATTTACTAACAGTTAATTTAATTACTAATTTCCTGTCAGTTATGAAAGTAATCACAGCAAACAAGATTTCACCTGAAGTAAGAAATATGGTAGATATCAATAAATTAAAGAATGCAGATGGCCTATCGTTTACTGTGCAGCTTTGCCGAAGCTGTTCGAGAAGTAGGCAACTCATACAATGGTGATTGGGGATTTTTTCCGACTGACCCCGCCTCCTATCGAAATGCGTTTCTGCGCATTAGTCGCCAGCCGCATTCTTTCGTTTGTCAGCTGCAAGTAAGAATATATACGGAGAGGTACCTTTGCGAAACGGTGTAGTCAGTATCGTTGACTTTATGGTCGGGTAGGGTTTTAGTTACCACCAACATGGAATTGGGACATTTTTAATAAACATATTTGAACACATTAAACAAAACAATATCAATACACCATTGAAATAATTTATAAAGTCAAAATATCACACAAACACTAATAACAGAAGGTGTAACTGAATAATGATGGAGTCTTTTTGTTGATTTTATGTCTTTATATCATTAAAATTCTTAAGTTCTGTCAACATTTTTAAAACTGTTGAAATACCTCTGAAAAGTGATGATTTATAATCTTTGTTAGGTCTTATTTGAACATTCGCGCTTAGCAAATATCAGCATCATGTTTGATTTATATGTAAAACCACTGTAAGTTTTTTAACCAAGACAAATATAGCAAATAACCTCAAAATCCGTTGACGTAATTTATGTGACTCGATGATGTGAAGTTAGCTCGGACGGAGAACATTCTTACATACTTATAAGTACTGCAATATTATATAAAGACTTTGCTTGTCTCTTCCTCTCTAATGGTATACGACGTGAAAACCCGGAGAAAGTGATTTATCTCAAATTCGTATTGGTTGGGTAAACATATTTAGCTCTCTCTCTATATATATTCTTACTCCCAGTGTGTAAGACTCCAGCAGAAAATAGATACCAAGTGTCAGGCAGAAAACATTATTTTTACTCTTCACTGTACTTTTTGAAACATATATACTAAACATTTTTGTAAAAAGCAATCACTTTGTGCTTTGACATATTTATAGAAATGTAAAAAGACTTAAATGCATTTATCATTATTCTTCAATCACCTTCTAATTTGACGTTTTATCTCTTTCAATTCATATTATCTGTCTCTATATCTCCGTTCCTTTGTTATAATTTAAATGTTTTCTCATTGTGCCGTTATTTGATTTTACATTTCTCTCTCTGTATGTAAATATAACAGCGAGCTTTGTATTTTTTGTTTAGTTAAATTTTGTGCCCTGATGATGCTTAGGCTAAGTGAAACCGGCCGGTCATAAAAATTGAAATACTATCCGTGGTCTTACACACAGTTATGTTTTATTTCTATAAATATTGAAAGTTTTGTTTTTGTTCGGCCCAAACGAACTCGAATCTTGTTTATTTAGCCCGCGAGAACTACTGATTTTGAAATGCTGGCCTTAGAATTTTATCATCTAGGTGATTGTAAATGCAAAATACAGCAGTATAAACATGATCTGTCTTTACATGATCTGTCTCTACATGATCTGTCTCTACATGATCTGTCTCTACATGATCTGTCTCTACATGATCTGTATCTACATGATCTGTCTCTACATGATCTGTCTCTACATGATCAGTATCTACATGATCTGTATCTACATGGTCTGTCTCTACATGATCTGTCTCTACATGATCCGTCTCTACATGATCTGTCTCTACATGATCTGTATCTACATGATCTGTCTCTACATGATCTATATCTACATGATCTGTCTCTACATGATCTGTCTCTACATGATCCGTCTCTACATGATCTGTATCTGCATGATCTGTCTCTACATGATCTGTATCTACATGATCTGTCTCTACATGATCTGTCTCTACATGATCTGTCTCTACATGATCTGCAAGATCAATAAAGTATCTCACGAAAGTGTACTTAAAACAAACAAGGTTTTAAGTGCGATAACATCAACGTGTTTGGGTGTTAAAATCTAACTAAAAGTGTTTCTTGCTGAAACTCCTATCAAAGTCACGTTTTTATTTTAACGACTTAAAGGTTATCACTTCTAAAATACTTAACTTCTCAACACCATTTTTTGTAAGTACCGTACCGAGAGATAAGATCTCTTGATCTTAACCTATATAACTGAAGCTTGCTATTTGCCATCAATTTGTGGCCATTAAAACTTCAGAGCTCTCCAAGGCATTATCTCAAAAGAAAATTCCCTTTGAAACAATTTGTTTCAAGAACGTGAGACGAATTCGTGGCGAAATCTGCTTGTTAATTAACATGGCGAAATATGCCCAGCAAAATTGACACAGCCTCTGTGAATTCTTGCAAGAATATAATTTACAATTTTCCATAATATTAGAGAGATCATGTTATTATAATTTGTTAACGTTCAACATTTAGGTAATGAATTAACTAACTAACCATCACGCGTTCCCCACAAGAGTAGGCAGAGAGGACGAAACGCAATACAACTCTGTCGTGGCACACACCCTTGCTTCATTCACATCCATACATGCTCTTCTGTCATTCGGACTCTTGACATAGCCCAACTAGAGTATTTGATTCACTTGATCGTGCCATGTCTTCCTCGGGCGTCCCCGACTTGTTCTTCCAATTACTTTAGCGTCATAATTCTTTTGAAGCTCTTTTTTTCGTTCATTCGCTCTACATGCCCAAACCATCTAAGCGTCTCTTTCTTAATTCTATTCATTACGCTTACATCACCCTTACATTCTTTCCAGATACCAACATTTTCAAAAACGCCATTCATGCTTTTACCGCACATAGGTCTCAGGGATCTCATTTCGAATTGAAACGTTGCTTGAAATGGCTTCAGCCGTGTTTGGTAATCAGATCTGAAAATCCAGGTACTTCCCAAACTTCCTCTTCCCCATCTCCTTCCCCTTCTCACTACCTTCAACCTCACAACATACCCCTATTTGGGGATGCCATAGTATCACTGGCTCTAGACGGTTGGGAGCAGTAAAGACTCTTGTGCGGTATTCACTGTAAAAAAAAGTTGAATCAATCTTTTTAAACAACCATAATACAATAAAATATGACAAACTCACTAATTATTTATTTTGCAGGAATCTAATATCAAACATGTTGCAGATAACATGCCAATTAATTTGACATTCTAGAAATGCGTGAATTGCTTAATGCAGCTACCTTACATGCGAGGCATGTTCTCCTACATAGGAATGCAATCTCAGACCAATAATATACAGGAAGGAGCGCTTCTGTAGTCAGTATTTATGATTTTTGCCTGACTCGGCTAGACCTGGGCGTGGCTAGGACTAGTAGTAGGGTATTAATAGATCCATTCATAGCACACGTTGACATTATGTTTTTTTTAAATTCATATAACCACTTTTCACAGTATTGTTATAAACGAAAATATAGCATATAGCCTAAAAAACCGTTGCGTTATGTCCAGTTATGTCGCATAACAAAACGTAGTGGGCGGAGTCGCCGGAGACGCGGGAGACGGAGAACATGCTTACATACCGAATGGTGGTTCTATATTATTTGAGAACTTGTCTGTCTCTTTCTCTCGCACGGTTTACGACGTAAAAACCTGGAGAGAGTGATTTATCGCAAATCTGTATAGGTTGGATAAAAATATTTAGCTATACCTCTGTATAATAATGCTATACCCTCAGAGCAATAATATACAAAAGAGAGCGTTGTAGAGAGAACTGAAGTCAGTTTATACGAGGTTTGCCAGACTCGGCTAGACCTGGGCTACCTGGCTAGGACTAGGGTCAGGGTATTTATACATCCATTCATAGCACATGTCGACATAATGTTTTTGTTTATTCGTGTAACCACCTTTTCACAGTATAGTTAAAAAAATATACAACATGTAACCTAAAAAACCGTTGAGTTATCTCAATTTATTTTGCGTATCATCACGTGTGGGCGGAGTTAACGGAGACGCGAGACACGAAGAACATTCTAACAATACTTTAAAGCGGTGTGATAATTTGGGAGATATTGTTGTCTCTTTCCTTCTCATGGTGTACGACGTATAAACCCGGAGAAAGTGATTTATTCCAAATCTGTATAGGTTGGGTAAAAATATTTAGCTATACCTCCTTGTATCGTTGGTCCAAGGATGCAATGCTGTACCCAAGTATATGGGATACCAGTGGCGTATGATTATAAATATCTTCCCGAGCTCGCAGCCTGATGACTATATCTCGTGAGCCGCAAAGTTCCGCCCGCCTGGGGCATATTGCTGTTAGGGGGAGAATTTTTAAAATTGAAAGCTTAGGGGATGCGGATATATCATAAACAACCCCACTGTTAAGATGAAGCTTATCACATAAATATGTAGAAAATCCATGCAATTGTGTGGAGTAGAGCGTAGTACCAAAAACGACAACCTTATCCAGAATTTTACGCAAAGACTTAAGACTTTTAATCACCACACTGCACAATATCACAATACCACTCTGGAACGTGCCGCCAATATATTTTTATTATTTTTAAATGAATTGAATGTGTTATGACCAAATTAATTATATAAAAGTTATTGGCGAACGCCGGATTTGAACCCGTGACCTTTGAATTCGTAGTCGAGCGTCTTACCACTCGACCATGGAGGCCGTGCGTGAATCATAAAAAAACATTTTCAAAAATGATTAAGTCTTTGCAAAAAATTCTGGATAAGGTTGTCGTTTTTGGTACTACGCTCTACTCCACACAATTGCATGGATTTTCTACATATTTATGTGATAAGCTTCATCTTTACAGTGGGGTTGTTTATGATAGATCCGCATCCCCTAAGCTTTCAATTTTAAAAATTCTCCCCCTAACAGCAATATGCCACAGGCGGGCGGGGCTTTGCGGCTCACGAGATATAGTCATGAGGCTGCGAGTTCGGGAAGATATTTATAATCATACGCCACTGGTATCCCATATACTTGGGTAGAGCATTGCATCCTTGGACCAACGATATATGGAGAGAGAGCTAATTCTTTTTACCCAACCTATACAAATCTGGGATAAATCACTTTCTCCGGGTTTTTACATTGTACACCCTGAGAAAGAAAGAGACAACAATATCTCCCAAATTATCACACCGCTTTAAAGTATTGTTAGAATGTTCTTCGTGTCCCGCGTCTCCGTTGACTTCGCCCACACGTTGTGAAAAAGTGGTTTTACGAATAAACAAAAATATTATGGCAACATATGCTATGCATGGACGTATAAATACCTTAGCCCTAGTCCTAGCTATGCCCAGGTCTAGCCGAGTCCGACAAACCTCATAAAAACTGACTACAGCAGCGCTCTCTCTTGTGTATTATTGTTCTGAGACAATACTGCTTCTAAAATTCAAAGCGGGTATTCCAGTAAATTCTTTAGACTATAACTATCTGTTAATGGTTTGAAAATGCTGAAGTGATTAAAAAATCAGGAATTTTAAATAATACATATTTTTTTAATTGCCAAGGCTGCGGATCGAACCCCGATCAACTGCACGGAAGTAACTACTATGCCCACCATTAAGCCACCAAATATTGTGAGGGCAGCGGCAATACATTCACTATACAGACTGAAAATAAGAATGATGTATGTTACGTGCTCACAACACAGCCAAAATTGTATTATTTTATTGAGTCGGAAAGACACGTTAGGCCAAGTCAAAAGTTGATATGACATATGAATACGTGTGAGACAATGTATGAACCTACCGAATTTCTTTTTTTTATGCTCTGAACATACAATCCAGAGGTCAGAACGGATGTGTACATTGCAACACATTTCTTCAGATTGATTCGTGGATGATCCGAAAACTCAGCTATCATGGAGAGCATTCATTTCTATGTTCCTGATGGTTATCTTCACCATCGGCAGCATAGATTGTTTTATCTCCCGGCCTGCAGGACCAACTTGCCAACGGTCATGCCGGTGGGGAGGGCAATCCCGTTGTTGAATCGAATCGCTTCGGATGTCGTTGTATTTTGCATAAATGAAGCTCCGTTCAAACGACAAGCATTCCTGGTATTTGTGTAATTATTCCTTGCTTTTTATACATCATTTTGATGAAATATTGTGATGAAATTGTTTTATTTTTTACTGTCTATACTTTAAATTCATTGTATTTTATATTTTTAGGATTGTTTGATTGTTTTGTTATTAATGACTATTGTAAACTTTTTAATTGTAGGATTGTAACGATGTAAAATGTATGTATATTTGTATCGTATCCACTGTCATTAATTATTTGATTTAGTGCCGTGCAAATTTACCTACTGTCAATGTATCTTATATGAAAAAATTAATGTATCAAGAGAGTTTTACGGTCAATGTCTGTTGTATCATCTAGCATTGTGGAGCAAATATCAACATATTTTATATTATTCTACTTGCACTCGCTGTCATCTGCCTCAGAACAGGTTCTAATGACCTAGTGAGGTAAGTAATGTAAAAAAACAATGTAAGAAACAAAAAGTTAGTAAAATAAAATTTAAAAAAATACACTTCTTTTACACTTATTTTAAAACGCTTGAAAATAAAAATTTACTAATGTTTTTAAAATAGTAAATCGTTGAATTGAATTGAAGAAGGAGTGTGCGTCGATACGTGATAGTGTGGCATTTCATCCTGTCTGCCTACCTCTGGGTTGGTTAGTTAGTAAGTTAGTTCGTTGAGAAGTATAATCTAAAATCAAAAATCACAGCAATGCGCTAAGTCGTCGCCTTAAAGAGAGTATTTTGTGGTTTAGAGAAAATGAGCCGTGCCAATGGTTTTATGCTGGCGAGTTCGCATTAATTCCTTTGTCGCAAGAATAAGCCGCACATCACAGAAGCTGTCATAATATCAAAAGATTATTCAAGAATCACAATTTCCTAAAACTCCCTTAAAATTAATAATTGGGCTATTATTAACGTAAATATCATGTTTTCTTTTCGTAAATGCGGGTTTCTTTTGCACTAACGTACTAGCAAATAAAATCCGAGAAATTTTCTGGTTACAACATTTAGCCTGGGGGCCAATTTAAATAAAAAAACTGCGTTGAAAATATAAATGTTTCTGTGAGTATAATAATATGCTTATTAGCAAAATTACATAATTTTCTTCATAATCAAGTATCCGATTCGTAATTAATTTTGAACAAGTAAAGGAAGCAAGATTAATTAATGCTTCCGCTCGGATATTGGTTATGAATACCTTCAGAAGGTATTGAATTATTGGTTTTGTGACCGAAACGAGTAAAACTTTTGTTAACGCTTCATTAATCCACAAAGCATTGATTTCGTTTAATTAAAAGAAAGTTAATCAAACGAAACAAAGCCCCCCTTTATAATTATTGGCGGTCGTTGACTTCAAAAACAATTTGATTCATTCTGAATATAAAATCATTTGCTTTAAGTGTTTATGGTGAGACTATTATTAAATTAAAATAACTATCTGACTTACTAACCATTACGCCGTTTCCAAAAGCGGGTAGGCAGAGAGGACAGACCGCCATAAAACTCTCTTGGCACACGGTCCTTGCTACGTTCACATTCAAATATCGTCTCATATATATTCTTCTGTTATTCTGACTCTTCACATGGCCCGACTCAAGTATTTGATTCACTCGATCGTGACATGTCTTCCTCGGGCATCCCCGACTGTTAACACTCCTTTCTTCGTTCATTCGCTCTACATGCCCAAACCATCTAAGCGTCCCTTTCTTGTTCCTATTCATTACGCTTACATTAGCTTTGCATTCTTTCCGGATATCCACATTTTTAACACAGTCATAGATGGTTTTACTGCACATTCAGAGTGGCAGATACTCTAAGTATCGCCCTGGTGAAAGACCACCATTCAGAATGGAAACGTTGCCTAAAAATGACTTTGGTTCTGTTTGGTGACCAGATCTGAATAGCCAGGTACTTATTTACCTTCCTCTTCCCCATTTCCTTCCCTTCCTTACTACCTTCAACCTCACAACATACCCCTTGAGGATACCACTGGCTCTTGACGGTTGGGAGCAGTTGAGACTCTTAATAATAAATGGATTACTTTTATAGCGCCGTTTTTGTGGGAAAATCACCTCAAAGGCGCTTTACACCGCCTCTTGTGCGGTAGGTACTCAAAACCAGATCTGATTAGTCAGGTAATTCACAACCCTCATCTTCTTTATCTCCTTACTCTCACCACATACCTTCAGCCTCACAGCATGCCCCAATCGGTGATTGCATAATCTGACTGGCTCTAGACAGTTGGGAGTGGTTGAGAATCTTGTGCGGTATTCAATATAAAAAAAACATGTGCATGATACAAAATTTCAGTTAAAAAAAATAAATTATAAATCAGAAACAATAGCAGATCACCAAAATTTTAATTCAAAAACATCTATGTGTATGAATTTACGCTTTCAACTGAAATTGAGCCCGTAATATGCCAACTCTATATGAAATGCGTGAACCACAATACTACGGAGTAATAATTCAAATAGTTTTGCAAGTATTTAAAAAAAATCACTGTATTTTTCAAAAGTTTCCAAACAAAAAATTACAATGTTTAAAAAAAAAAATGTGGTCACATAGAAAGGAAAAAAAAACAATAGAAAATGCAAAATAATGACAAGATGGGTGTTGTGAGAATAATTATTACTATGGTGATACCTCTAGGAAGACTAACTAGATTAATAAACTGCCTCGCAGGAAATTTTGATATTTTTCACACGAGCTACAACAAGTTTACGCAAGAACTAACTATTAAGTTTCAACTTTATTTTATACTTTTATAATTGTATAATTTAAGATAACATGTGTTCTTTTAATCGCTTTTGCATTGTAATTGGTTAATTAATTGGTCAATTAACATTTTCAATAATTGAACAATTATGTAAAATGTCTTCATTAGAAAAGCGCAGGAAAGACTTTGATTTAATTTTCATTTACAAAATTATTAATTGTTTTATTGACTCACCTTCTCTCTTGCAACTAATCAAGTTCAACATTCCTTGCCGTAGACTCAGAAACAATGAATTGCTGTTCCTCAATCATCACTCTACTAATTATGGGTATAATTCTCCAATGTCCAGAATGTCAAGACTTGTTAACTCAAGCCATAGTCTTGAAATTTTTGGTAGCAGTCAAAATGATTTTTGTCATTCTTTACGTCTCTACCAAAACTTTGACTAGACCATGGCTTGAATGTTCTATCTTATGTTTATTTTGCCTTATTTTTGTCATCGCTTCATTTATTATTATGTATATGCTATTCTTTCTCTGTTGATCTTTTTTCCATTTCGTGTTTTATATGTATTTTTTGTAATTGGACTTTAGTCCGTTAATTTATAAATAAATAAAAAAAAGCTGTTTTGCAGAATAAAATAAATAAATCATCGTACAAGTACGTAAATTAATAATCCTGTTATTTTACGAAATTTATGAAAGCATTTACATTTTGATTTAATTAGATTTTCTTTCAAAATTATACTACGTTAAAAGCTAGGTGTCTACGCGATAGAGGCAGAATACTCTAGAGCCAACGTTTAAATATGCTTTGACGTAATTATCCTTCCCTTGATGAGAAGATCTGTGAATCACGAGTCTCTTATGCGGTGGCATTTATTCACGGTAAATGATTAATTTGATTTGCAAAATAAAAATACTAACCTTAAAACAGTTCATCTAATCTCTTTTAGAGGAAGGTTACTACTATGGGCAGGTAGGAAAATTTGTTCTTATATTTATTAACTAACTAACCATCACGCCGTTTCTCCGCAGGAGTAGACAGAGAGGATGGACCGCCATATAACTCTGTTTTGGCACACACTCCTTACTTCATTCACATTCATACATCAGTGAAGCATGGAACTGGCAAAGGAAGGATAAAAGTAGACTGAATGCTGAGAAATGAAATCTCTGAGACGTATGTGCGGTAAAACCATGTATGACCGTATTAATAATGTGGATATCCGGAAAGAATGCAAGGCTGATTGAGACCGTTATGAATAGGATCAAGAAAGGGACGCTTAGATGGTTTGGGCATGTAGAGTGAATGAACGAAGATGAGAGTGTGAAAAGAATATATGTTGCGAAAGTGAATGAAAGAAAAAGTCGAGGACGCCCGAGGAAGACATGTTATGTGAAGAGTCAGAATAACAAAAGAGTATGTATGCGACGGTGTATGAATGTGAATGAAGCAAGGAGTGTGTGCCAAGACAGAGTTAAATGGCGGTCCATCCTCTTTTCCTACCCCTGCGGGGAAACGGCGTGATGGTGTGTTAGTTTGTTATTTTTTTATTTAAATTAAAAGATTTTTTTGGTTTTAAATTACTGCTTTTCTTATGATCACTTTACACATACGATGTTAGTAGACCGCCGCCAATAATTTAAAAAGCAGTTGGCCCGTAGTGATCAAAAGTTTGGCCACCCCTGATTTATAACCACACACTATGTGTTTTTTGTTTAGTTTAATTTTGTACCCTAATGATGCTAAAAAATAAAAATAAAACTTTGGTCTTATGCAAAGTAATTATTTCATTTTCATTTAGAAATGTATATACTAGAATGCACTTGCATTCAAAAATATATTAGACAAAAGTGCATTAAATTCATACGCTGATACACACATTAAATGCACGTGTAGCTACAGCAGATAGAAATCAAGGTTATTTAACTAAGTACCTGTTATAGCTGACGGTTACAGCACATTATAAGCACATATTATCAGATTGTCATCAATCTAACCGCCGCGGCCGCAATTAACTGTCGGATACGCAGCGTGCTATTAAAAAGATACGGTGCCAACACCAAAGGAGGTAGAAAATTTTGCAGGCGGTATTTTGTACCAATGCTCAAGTGAGTGTTTGCTTTCATCAGGTTTATATCTAAAATATAATTATATTTTATTGATAAAATTAAACATAATTTTTAAAGCACATAAAAAAATTGTGGTCCATTCAAATTGGGTATTTCATCCCTTATGTGACTGAAGAAAACCACACCTTTTTAAAATTGATAAGAAGGTTTCTTTTACAGTATACCATTTGCTGAAGTTTGCTGGACCACTTTCATGACGTAATATATTTCGACACAGTTCAAGACTTGGGGAAGTGGATAGGAATTTCACCCAGTATCACATATTCTTGGGGTTTTTAATTCAGTAGGTGTTTGAAAAATAGTATTTGGGATACAAATGATATACTTTGAATACAAAAGTACATCATATTTATGGTTTAAAAAAAGATTAAATGATTAATAAATACGAACAAGCTTTCAATTCTACATAAAACGCATGAGGGTACCCGGGCACCCTTTCAGTCATCATAAGGTGTGAATTATACTTAAGCGTTTTCTCCACATATCCAACGATTATGTTCAATTGTTAATTTTCACTATTGTGGAGAATTCAAATAGTATCAGCCGGTTAGACTTACATTAAAAGAATCTATGTTGAAAACCGAAAAGGGTACCCGGGTACCCTTTCAGTCACATAAAGGTTAAGGTGTAACTCTTACCACAAAGTGTCTCTTTCCACGAAAATATAATACGAAACCGCTATTAAATGGCGACTAAAGCCAACGACGCACCCCCTACGCTCTAATTAATCTCATGAATAAAACATGCTAATAACTCACGTGTGAAATCCCCCCTAAGGTCAAGACGCAGATTAAACCGGCGAGTAAATACTCTGATTAATGTGTGCGTACCCTTTCAAATATTATTGAGAAGTTGAATATTCATATGATTATATTGTGGTGAATGATGAATACTTGGAGCAAGAGGATGAGTTTGTGTATTTACTTATTTAGGAAGTATGTTTACGACAGACGGAAAGGCTGATACGGATATTGAAAGAAGGGTGAATGCAGGAAACTCCATTAATGGAGGACTGAACGCTGTTGGCGCTAATAAGACATTGTCAAAAGAAGCGAAGCTAGCAGTCCACAATGGAGTGCTTATACCTACTTTGATGTATGACAGTGAGGCGTGGAACTGACAGAGGAAGGATTAAAGTAGACTGAATGCTGTGGAAATGATATCCTTGAGACGTATGTGCGGTAAAACCGTGTATAGCCGTGTTAAAAATGTGGATATCCGGAAAAAATGCATGGCCATAATGCATAGGAACAATAAAGGGACGCTTAGATGGTTTGGGCATGGAGAGCAATAAAGACAGAATTGTGAAAAGAATATATGATGTAAAAGTGAATGGAAGAAGGAGCCGGGGACGTCCGAGGAAGACATGGCACGGTCTAGTGAATCAAATACTTGAATCGGGCCACGTGAAGAGTCAGAATAACAGAAGAGTATGTATGAAGCAAGGAGTGTGTGCCAAGACAGAGTTGTATGGCGGTCCGTTCTCTGCCTATCCCTGCGGAAAAACGGCGTGATGGTTAGTTAGTTAGTTGGTTAGATGATCCGTTTTTCTTTTTCTTTTGGTGCCCTCTCCTGATGCCGAAGCCTGGAACGACTTTGCAGAATCGCACTCGTAAAAGTCATGTAGATTGCAAGCCAGGAAGTGCGTCGTCGTACAATAATATTCTCTGGATATTCTTGTGGGTGGGGGACTAAATTGGTAATAAGAAAAGAAAGCACAACACGGCATAATAACTATACAATCATCACCATAAAACTTTTGGCCGTAAGAAACTTACATCATATCCATCTTTTAAATTGGTAAGCCCATGTATCTGCTATGGGTATTTTAAGGAGGATCCTTTATATCCACAATTTGAAGGTTTCTGTTTTCCGATTTAGTGCTCGGTTAAGAGTTCGGAAGATCTCTCAAGTCAGTAGATAAAAGATTAATGGTCCGTGTCATCATCATAATTTAAGGCAGTGATATAACCAAGCCATTTCAAATGCGAGGAAAATAATGACTATCGTGTTACAGACAAATTTATGATTTTGGTAGATAGCAAACGACCTGAAGTGTCGCAAATAAACGATATCAGGCTGTAATTTGGTTTATACTCTTGGTAACAAATGTGCAAGTGTTGCAGAGTCGACCTTGGATTGAGAATGTACATGGAGAGGTGCCTTTACGAAACAGTGTAGTCAGGTACTGTTGACTTTATACTGATTCGATAGAAAGAGACAAAGATATGTTAAAGTAAGTCGGATAGCCTGTTAGTTACCGTCTACATGGAATTTGGACATTTTTAATAAACATAGTCGTATTTGAATACATTGAACAAAACACTATAAATACCCCATTGAAATGATTTATAAAGTCAAAATATCATACAGACACCAATAACAGAAAGTTTGCCTTAATAATGATGGAAGCTTTTTGTTGATTTCATGTCTTTTTATCGTTTAAAATGTGAAAATTCTAAGGTTCAGTTAAAAAATATTTTAAACTGTTAAAATACCTCTGAAAAGAGATGTTTCATAATCTTTGTTTGGTCTTATTCAAACATTCACGCATAGCACATATCACCATCATGTTTGATTTGTTTGTATAACCACTGCAAGTATTTTAATCAACACAAATATAGGAAAAAACCTCAAATTCCGTTGACGTTAGTTATGCGATTCGATGATGTGAAGTTACGAGAACATTCTTAGATACTTAGAAGTTCTGCAATATTATGCAAAGACTTTTCTTGTCTCTTTTTCTCTCATGGTACGACGTTAACACCCGGAGAAAGTGATTTATCGCAAATTTGTATTGGTTGGGTAAAAATAATTAGCTCTCTCTCCATATATATTCTTACTCTAAGGTTGCAGATGTTTTGTTTTAACAGTGAACATTGTTATAGGTTATATCATACTAAAAACATAGCTTATCAACCCAATTTGTACACAGTGGACTTTTCTGTGAATAATTATTATATGAGGCAGGTACTATAAAATCTGTTTCCCCATTTAATGATTAAAAACTATTATTGGTTTACTAGATGCAGATTTTTATTAGCTTTTAATAAGGCTTTTACATTTACACACATTTCTATAGTAAGTTCTACAAATGTGTATAATAAATGTCAAGTAACTACCCATCTATTTTTAACAGTGGATACCGCAAAAGAGTCCCAACCGTCTAGATTCAGTGAAACTATGGCATCCCCAATTGGGGTATGTTGTGAGCCCGAAAGTAGTGGAGATGAAAGGAGATGTGGAAGAGGAAGGTTAGGAAGTACCTATCTAAGGAACGTTTCGATTTTGAATGGTGGTCTTTCACCAGGGCGTTACTTATAGCACCTACCACTCTGGAACGTGGCGCAAATATACTGCATATCATTTTATTTATTTTTTAAAATGTGATTTTGCACACCGAGTTTTAACCCGCAACCTTTGGACTCGTAGTCGAGCGTCTCACTATTTGTATCTAGTACACTCATTCGATGAATAAACTCTGTGTAAGTTTTCATACAGAAGCACCAGCTATAGCTAGATATATCAAGGGTTCGTTACATCCTTTTATGACAACATTTCTAACACATTTAGAGGCGAGTTTTGCTTGTACCCGATTCCTCCGTCACATGAGCTATATTGATAGATTTGGTACCTAAACGTAATAATGAATAATGTGAAACGTTAGTTGTGCTGTCAACTATGATTCATAAGTTCTTTGCAGACTTCGTGGGACGGAATCTACTTCGCAGTTCGCATGCTTTAGGTTTTAGATTATTTATAGGCGGTCATTTCGGTATCGCCCCCTTGATCCTTGATGGGGTCGCCCGGTGCGGTCCGCCGACCCCCGGTGACGTCGTTGACTGATGGCAACTATTTTTACTGTACCCCAAAAGCACGCGAGCCTCATTGATTTATGTGTACAGTATACACTTTCTTATTTATTTATAGTGTCCTCGTAAATAATGGTCACCTGGTTGTGCTGAGACATGTTGTAACAAAATAAATAATACAACAATTATGTACGTACTTACCGCAATATACAATTTTTAATGCACAACACCATTATGCATAGACGTCATCTGGTCAGTACGCAGCGAGCCAAAAACCAACTGAACGGTTGGCCGAAATTTTTTCATCACAGCAGAGGTGAGGGAGGAGAATTAACGGGTTCAATCCAGAAGATCGGAACTCTGAATTTTGTTGGAGGAAGTCTAAAGAAAAAGAAGTGTGTTCTCTAAAAATGAACAACTGAGGAATTGCAACAACTTCAAGGTACTCGAACTACCCGGCAATAGCACCAGAGACAACAAGACGACCAAGATGGTTTTCTACCATATGCAGCATGCCATTCTTAAAATACCAGCCACTGCAATATAAGCTGAGCTACGGCATGACCATCGCCAGGGAGGTGTTCTGCCTAATATCTCAGCCATTTTTTATCGTTCAAGAGGACCGAAAATGCTTAAGTACGTTTTCACCAAAACAAATTGTCGTAATTTGTGAATTAGTGTTCTCTGCACTCATATAAAAAAAATCATTCTTTAATGTTAAAAAATATACAGTGCGATTTTTTTACTATTTACAACCAAGGATCCCCCAAATATAATCATGTTGATATCTCACTTTCTGAAATAAATAGTTAAGGTTTCGTTTGACGCCCAGCATTATATTTGGCATCACATTTGGCGCACAACACTACATTTGGCGCATAACACTACATTTGGCACACAACGCTACATTGTACATTGAAATAGGTATAATAAATGATGTTGACATTTATTTTATTTGCACTTTCCTTTCTTCAGTACCTGATACTTTTGGTCCACTGCCTCATGTCAATCATTTTCTTTCCAACCATCAATTTAAAAACCTCACATTGTTAGAATTTTTGCTTTCCTTTTCATTTCCTTATATTTGTGTGTTCATTTTTATTCTTTTTTTTTAAGTTAGTTTTATTACTTTCCGTATGCAGTTAGTCCGGTTTAAAACATGCATGCGAAAGTAATGAGTTTTACCCATTGCTTTTTATTAAGCTTATTGTATTATTTTTAAGCATGGGGTTTTTATATGTGAATACGGTTTCAACTGTCCAGAACAAATAGGACTATGGCATCTCCAATTGGGTAATATTTTGACACTGAAATAAAATTTGCTTTTTATATCTAGAAGGGTTGACCCAAACTTAAATACGCAAAACCTAACAATATTTCGAATTAAAGCCATCCAGCTAGCCCTCAAAGCCTTAACATGGATAAAGGTTTTAAATAAAATCGTGACCCGGGAATTCCCCTCTAAAAATATACAACATAAATCTCGTAGAATCACTCTATGCGGGCATCCCTATCACGAAATCCTGTCCATAAATAGCCACATATATTATGATGGATTTTTCCAAACAAACCCCAAAAAAATCCTTCGGAAGTATCAGTCCCCTGCAGTGATTTCTGTAATTTAGTATGTTATATTTTATGATAACGAAACAAAAGTTTCTAAAATCAACACCATAAAATATTTCATCATTTTAAAGGGCAAGGGGCCTGCTTGGCTTGGCATTCTGTATGCCAATTTATCAAAAAATAACTAGATGATTGTATATCAACGTCCCGTTCATTTGGCTAGAAGTTGTCAAACGGGACCTCAAACTTTTCCGAATTATAAAGTGAAATGTGACCTCCGGGTCGGCATTAAGGCCCAGAGTTGAATGCTTAAGTTTTAATTGAGGTTCGGAACTTTACAATATAACCCTGGCCATTGGTGACCGTTTCAGTAATTTACATCGCCATGTTCAACTGGTGGTCGGCCTTGGAGTAAGAATATACATGGAGTGGTACCTTTGCGAAACAGTGTAGTCAGTATTGTTGACTTTATATTGACTCGATAAAAAGGGTCAAATATTTGTTATAGGAAGTTGGATAGCCTGTTAGTTACCGCCCACATGGAATTCGGACATTTTTAATAAACATATTTGAACACATTAAACAAAACAATATCAATACATAGTCAAAATGATTTATTAAGTCAAAATATCACACAAACACTAATAACAGAAGGCTTGCTTAATTAATGATGGAAGCTTTTTTTATTAATTTTACGTCTTTATATCATTAAAAATGTGAGAATACTAAAGTTCGGTCAAAAATATTTAAAACTATTCAAATACCTCTGAAAAGTGATGTTTTATAATGTTTGTTTGGTCTTATTTCAAAGTTGAAATCAAATGAAAATAGGATTTCGCAATTATATCAACCGGTAGATATGCGTGTACGTCACTAAATTCAATAACATTTTTTCAACGTACGCCATGGATTCGAGAAGTTGGTTGTTACTAACGATATCTGAATTTGATTTAGTTAACAACTATTTTTTTAAATAATTACATGTAGAACTGTGATGAAAACCAAGGTTTACAAAAAATTAAAAAAATTCACAACATGTTGCAATCTGAAACGATCTGAAAGTATGTTGCCTATTGTGTGCTGATGATACGGTGCTGATTTCCCACCGTATGGAAGATCTACAGTTTCTCGTGTCTAGGATTAACCAAGATTGTACTCAGAATGAGTTAGTGATAAATGAAAGTAAGTCCAAATGCATGGTGTTTGACAGAAAGAGTACGAGAACAGCGTGCAATATAGCTATATCTATATATATATATTTATATAGATATAGCTATATTGCACGTATATTATATATATATATATATATATACATGGCCTGTTCAAAAGAAAAGGTGAATTTTGAATTTTCGCGGGCTGTGTACATTCGATTATCGATTTTTTTTTGTTATATTGTACACATATGTTTATCATATGTTAGCATTATCAGTCATTTTGGATTAGTGGTTTGTTTTTGACAACTGGAAAGGTCAGTCACTTTTTTGTGTGTTCTTCGATTTTTTACTTTGAAAAAAAATGGATCAAAGAATAAATGGAAGAATGGTTTGGGCTTGTGGAAAAAATGAACGAAAAAAAGAGTGTAAAGAGAATATATGACGCGAAAGTGAATGGTAGAAGAAGTTGGGGACGCCCAAGGAAGATTAAACGTTGTTGGTGCAAAAAAAAACCAAAAAAAGCGAAGCTAGCAGTCCACAGCGAAGTGCTTATACCAACCCTGATGTATGGCAGTGAGGCATGAAACTGGCACAATAAGTTAAATATCAACTTATTCTTCATATTCCTACCATCAAAATAAGCAGAAATGTTGTTTGTGCAATGACGTAGGACTTACCTAGCAAAGAATTGAACCCGCGTGGAACTCGACCAAGTAACCAATCGATAGAATACTATGTTTTGTACGAAAATAATTAAAAGTGTGTAGATTAACAATTTGGGTAGTGTGGAATAGAATGCAAGGGTGGGAGTCATGAGAGCCCCGGAGCACATAGGCCGGTAGGGCGGCAAGGCGGCTGGGCGGCTGGGCGGCTGGGCTGCTACTCAGCTTACCTAATTTAATTTAATTACCCGCCCCATATCCGAGGGTGCCGCCGGCAGCGGCAGCGTACGAGGGACGTAATGAAATCACTAGCAAAATTTTACATCGCTTCCCTTCACGACATGATGTTTATACTCGTTAGACCTCGACGTACTTCATATTATTTTAAAGTACACCTAATAATTATTATCGGGCCGATTATGACGGCCTCCATGCTCGACTACGAATCCAAAGGTCACGGGTTCAAACCCGGCGTGCGCAAATAACTTTTGTGCAATTAATATGTGTCATTACACATTTAATTCAAATAAAGTATATTTGCGGCACGTTACAGAGTGGTAGATACTCTAAGTATCACCCTGGTGAAAAACCACCATTCAGAATCGAAACGTTTCTTGATTGAAATGGCTTTAACCGTTTGTTACCAGATTCGAATAAGCCAGGTACTTCTCAACCTTCTTTTTTCCATCTCCTTCCCCTCCCCACTACCTTCAGTCTCACAACTTACCCCAATTGGGGATGCCATAGTCTCACTGGATCTAGACGGTTGGGAGCAGTTGGGACTCTTGTGCGGTATTTACAACAATAAAAAATTAAACATTCCGGTTATTTTTTAAATTATAGAAAAATTATCACTCAATTATTAAATCAATGTGAGTTTCTTATTCACAATAATAATTTAAATATGTGTTAATAATAACTTTGTATAAGACCATAGATTTTATTTTTTATGAATGACCGGTTTTGCTTAGATTAAGCATCACCATACAAAATTAAACTTAACAAAAAATACATAGTGTGGGGTATTATATACTTATTCGCACAGAATGAGATTCATATTTGAAAAACTTTACCCGAATTTCACCCGAAGCAAGGAAAATTTGACCTTACTTAGGGCACACAGCACACTTTTATCTATTCAGTGTAACATATAAATCGATGAGATTTTATACAAATTTGACATGTATTATCAACAAGTGAATAATATTTATTTTATTTTAATCTTTAGAATCGCCAAAATCCAGCCTGCGTCCGAACTGGCTCGAGTAAGACTGCGGCCTTCCTCCTGCCCCTGCTGCATGCCTTGAAGGCCCCCCAGCGGTGGCCCCGAGCCCTGGCGCTGTGCCCCACCAGGGATCTGTCCTAACTTTGTGCCCAAGATCAGCCCTGAAAAGTTGGACCGCAAAAAGGCTATTTCGAAAAAAAAACAGGTGAGCATTAAGAATTTTACTTGATTCTTTAATCGATATGATAAAAATAGTAAATTTATCATACATTACAAACTGTTATTAAATATTTATATAACAAATGAGGTATGCATATTTTTTACAAAAGTTCTAGGTACTTAAATTTAAATTATGATTGAAATATAATACGATAATAACGATGAATAACAACAAAATACCAGAACTAAAAAAAAAATTAAAAAACTTTATAATATTAATTCAAATTGGAATTAACTTAAGAGCATTAATGCTTATTTAATATTAAAAAATAGTTGTAATCTAAAATACAAATTTGAAAAAGAAAAAAACCAGAAACTAAAAATAGCAATGGTCATGACCGAGACTCGAACTCGGAACCTCTACTCTATCCGGGAGTAACACTCTGCCAATTAAGCCATCAATACCTCAATGCGGCATTTTTAAACGATCTCATACTTGTATTGAAAATTATGAATATTTGAATTTTCTGACGATTTTAGGCTGCCATCTTTTGGTGATATTCAAAATTCTACCCTAACACATATTGAATATCTAGACGGTGTCTTGGATAAATATTTTGATTTCTTACCAAGTCAAGAAAAAATATGAAAAAAATTAATTGACCTTAAAGCATTAATGTTTATTTATTATTATTTAAATAATCAATATTTTTTTAAAATACAAAACATATTGAGGTTCCACAAAATAAATTATAAAACAACAAATTAAAGGTAGGAATTGTGGTAAATATTTTTTCCACCGAACTTAATAAAGAGTTTGGCATTAGCCTTTGCATTACTGAGTTGGAAAACTGTAATAAGAATGTGAATATTATTATTATTTCGGATTTATTAATCAGTACACCCAATAGGCTATCTTTTAGACCATGAAACTTCTCCTCTCAATTTAGAAAGGTGAAACGAGGCAAATCACACTGATAAAAAAAGAGAACAGTAAGAAAACAAAAGAATAACATTTAAATTATGACAAAGAAACATAGAAAAAGAGAGATAGATAATATGAAATGAAAGACGACGATGATAATTAGGCTAAGCGAAACCGGTCGGTCATGAAATAAAATGAAATCTGTGGTCTTATACAAAGTTGTTATTTCATTTTCATTAAATATATTATATTATCAGAAAAAGCAAACACTTTGTGGATTGACATGATTAATTAAATAAAAAACACACGTTGTTTAAATCCACTTTATTTTTGTATAAGTCAACTAGTTTCGACTCTGCTGAGTCTTCATCGGGACTTAAAAATATACTAATGAAATTAGAGGAATGTGCATATATATATATATATTGGTGAACATGGGGAAAAGGAAGATATAGTATTAGGAGGGAGACAACAATATAACAATAGGACAAAAGAAACGTATCATATAATGTATTTAGTTAAGTGGGCGAGGGGAAGATAGAGGGGGTAGCAGAACGTCAAGTTTGAGGGGAGGAAGAGGTGGAGGGGAAGGGAAACATGTTTAGAATAGGGCTATAAGTTAAATTCTTTTGGTTATTTAAAAGGTGATTATCATTAAGTTTTACTGATTTAGCTATTTCCAGGGCTTCTAAGTTGTTTAGCCGTAGGCCTATTCCATTTTTATGTAGAATATTAATTCCCGTATTTTGATCGAAGGAATGATTCTTGCTTATTAGATGTTCCGCAAATTCAGAAAAACCTACACTATTCAAACATCGCATATGTTCTTTAACTCTAACATTAAAATTACGGGCAGTTTTACCTATATAAAAAGAAGGGCAATTATTACATGTAAGTTTATAAATGCCAGAATGGCTCAAATTGTTTTCTTTATCTTTGCAGTTGATTAAAATTTTTCCTAAGTTGTTATTGGTATAATATGCGGGTTTTATTTCTGAAGGAAATTTAATGGTACTAAGTGAAATAGCTAAATCAGTAAAACTTAATGATAATCACCTTTTAAATAACCAAAAGAATTTAACTTATAGCCCTATTCTAAACATGTTTCCCTTCCCCTCCACCTCTTCCTCCCCTCAAACTTGACGTTCTGCTACCCCCTCTATCTTCCCCTCGCCCACTTAACTAAATGCATTATATGAAACGTTTCTTTTGTCCTATTGTTATATTGTTGTCTCCCTCCTAATAGTATATCTTCCTTTTCCCCATGTTCACCAATATATATATATATGCACATTCCTCTAATTTCATTAGTATATTTTTAAGTCCCGATGAAGACTCAGCAGAGTCGAAACTAGTTGACTTATACAAAAATAAAGTGGATTTAAACAACGTGTGTTTTTTATTTAATTAAATATATTATACCACAAAATGATTGCTTTCTACGAAAATATATATAAATAAGCTTTATTTTTTATATCGGATGACTACCAAGTGCTAGCTAAAAATGAACGTAGTTATGCAGAAAGCATCCAACCTCCAATTTTCTAAAATCGAATTTCATATGTTTTCCTTTAGATAAATATGATATTTACTCGTATATCTGCTGAAAACACCCAAGCTTCAAATTTGATAGATTTTTTGTAATTCAATTTTTTACCAACCCAAATTGCAGATATTTTACTTAAATTAAAATTTAAAAACATTAAAATGTAGAATAACACAGGAAATATAATTATTTTTTCAATAAATACAATGACAGATTATAAATAACTTATTTATGAAAATTCTAAGAAAGAAAAAAAACATAAATTTTCACTTTATAAGTGCCGTAATATACTTTTGTATCGTCATATTTTCAAACGCCTTTTTCTCAGTTCCATCTTTTTGGGGTTGGATGATGCATTCTGCATAACTACGTCCACATAACCGAATTAAATGTGAATAATCCGGTACTTTACAACTTCCCTTGTCCCTTTTTTCTTCCCCTCCTGATTTCCCTTCGGCTTACAAAATACATCATTCCTTAATTGGAGATGCCATAGCGCCCACTGGATTCCAGATTTCTCTGTTTGAAAAAATCACTAAAAATCTGCGGTAACATCGTTGTTTTCGTGACTATATGCTAGCTATATATTTTAGGTTAATTTCAGTAGGGTTAATCTGGTTGGCGAATAATTTTCCCTCAAGCAACAAGTGTCCAGAGGTCTGAAGAGAGGCCAGTACGAAAGTACAAGAGTACTAAAACTGTGTTTTTGTTTACGAAACATTTCACCCGAGAATTGTTTTAGAAACGTTTGTTTTTTTCTAGATGTTTCTTGGAAAACAAAACAACAGAACAGATTTGACCTTTATCTTCTTGGGAGATGTTTATCTTGAAAATACGCCTTATTTTCAATACCTGTAAATTATAAACAACTTGCGTAAAGGCGTTTGATGTTTGATATAATATTGTGGCTGGAAAGGAAAAAAGGGCTTAAGCTACACTTTTGTCAAAAATGAATTAAATATGCAGGTTTGATCAGTTCTGTTTTCTGCATCGAAAGTTCTGACTCTCGTTTGATTTTGAAGACTTTTGTGGCCCTACAGCCATCTAAAATATATTTACTATTTGGGAGAAGGCTTGACTAAAGCGACACAAGTTTGGGACTTTTTTTTAGCTTTTTGTCGCTTCATGTAACTTAATGATAGCATTGCGTTAGCCGAGCTTACTTTTTTTCAAAATCTAACCAGGTACTGTAGACTTATGAATTTTATTATAAAACAAACAAAAAAAAAGTAAAGTGCTCTGGTGTAAACTTCCCAAAATGGAATTTAAGCCCTTTTGCCTTTCCGGTGACGAAATAGTAGATAACTTTTAAAATAAAGTTTTAGTACTTGACTTCTTTATATTATTCAATGTACTGTAAATAAATTCCTTTGTAAGGACGTACGACCGTACTAATGTGAAGTTTTCAAATATAGAACTGATTTTTTTTGAAATTATGAAATTTTGAAATAAATCTTTTTAAATCCCCACCTACTTAATAAAGTGCCTACTTATAATATATTTTAGCAGGCTTTATTGCGTATTTGAAATGAGTAGATTAAAGCCACTAATATTGTTGAATTTTCAAAGCGATAATTTGTTAGGTTCTTACCTTCTTTTTTTCATCCAGTTCCTACCTTATTCAACCATTTCACTAAATTCGATTTCCGTATTCAGCAACACCGAGTTTGAAAACAAGTGATAATCAAGAAACAGAAGAGTTATGAGAAAAAAACGTGTTCGTTCGTTGGCGTCTCGTTTGGTCGTTCGGTTGGTAATAATATTAAACTGAGTGTTTTTTGCTGGGGTGTTTGTTGATAATACAATGTGTAAGAATAACCAAAAACTTAAACATCAACTTCATCGATGAGTGAATTGGTTTCCATACTTCCTTCACTCCATAATCTCTCCACATCCATAATTAGATACTTCCATCAAGAAGAATAATTTTATAGTTTTACAGTCCACTATTTCCCAAATTCATCTAAAGCTGAAAACACATTCGGTGGTTTATCGCAGCTTCGGATCCAACAAATATCTTTTTTTGGTGAGTCAAATAGATTCTGTGATTTTCCACAGGCAAAACAACCAGTTATACAATCATTAAGCTGATTCCATCACTATTTCACAAGTTTGTTCAATCTGAATATCTTTGTATTTGATTGTATTCTATTCTTCTACTTTTTGTCGTCTTCCTTTTTTCTTTCCTCTGTATAAATCTCCATATTGTTTGTTTATATCACGTTTTACCTAACAATCTAACTGCTTACTTACGTAGTTTTCAAATAGGGTTTTTGTTACTGGACTGTTCTCTCTCTTTCTCACATGTGAAAAACTTATTAATTATCAGCTTACTAACTAATCGTCACACCGTTTCTCTGCAGGGGTAGGCAGAGAAGACGTACCGCCACACAACTCTGTCTCGGCACACACTCCTTGCTTCGTTCACATTTATACATCGTCTCATATAAACTCTTCTGTTTTTTTGATTCTCCACGTGGCCCGATTCAAGTATTTGACTCACTAGATCGTGCCATGTCTTCCTCGAACGTCCCCGGCTTCTTTTTCACTTCATGTATTCTTTTCACACTCTTGTTTTTATTGCTCTTTATGCTCAAACCATCTAAGCGTCCCTTTCTTTAATTAATTACGCTTACATCTGCCTTGCATTCTTTCCGGATATTCACATTTTTAGCACAGTCACACATGGTTTTACCGCACACGCGTCTCAGGGATCTCATTTCCACAGCATTCAGTCAATGTTCATGCTTCCTCTGCCAGTTCTATGCTTCACTGCCATAAATCAAGATTGGTATAAGCACTCCATTGTCGACTGCTAGCTTTGCTTCTTTGTAAAATTTATTATTAGCGCCAACAGCGTTCAGTCCTCCATTAATGGAGTTTCCTGCATTCATCCTTCTTATCGAGCTTTCCGCCTTTCTAAAACAAACTTCCCAAATACACAAACTCATCCACTTGCTCCAAGTATTCATCATTCACAACTATATTGCACGCTGTTCTCGTACTCTCTCTTTCAAACACCATGACTTTGGAATTACTTACATTCATTTTCAACTCATTCTGCATACATACTTGGTTCATTCTAGACACGAGAAACTGTAGATCTCCCATACTGTCATACCGCATCGTCCGCATACCATAGGCAACATAGTTTCAGATTGTTAATATTCGCGTCCAATTCCACATCTTTCGATTCTTCCTTACAATTATCCATGTACAAATTGGACAACCGCGGTGACATTACACAGCCTTGCCTCATACCTTTTGTGATGTTAAACCACTTCGTAAAATCACCGTTCACTCTAACACATGTAATGATTCCCTCGTACAAGGACGCGATTGCTTGTATAAGATTCGTGTTAACTCCATACATGGATAATACCTTCCACAATTTGTTCCTATCAACTCGATCATACGCCTTTTGCAAATCGACAAAAGCTCAGAAAAGTTACTGGTTTTTTGCCCAAACTTTTCTGTAAGCATTTGCAATGAAAAAAAATGATCCACGCACCCCCTTCCACTCATGAAAGCACCTTGGATGTACCATATTTTGTCTTTTGTAAATAAATACATATCTAAAAACTTATATAAAAATACATACAACTCGGGAAAACCGTGACGGAGACCCTCGAAATGATTAAGGACACCTACGGGGATGCTGCCATGAGTCGCTCAACAGTGTTCGAGTGGCATAAACTGTTCCGGGAGGGGCGGGAGCTCGTCGAAGACGACCAGCTCGCCGGTAGCCCGTTAACTTCAAGGATTGATGAAAATGTGGCCAAAGTAAAGGCGCTTCTGAACTCCGACCGGCGCACAAACATCCGTGTGATTGGCGATGAGTTAGGGATTTCGTACGGTAGCATCCAAAAAAATATTATCGAGGATTTGGTCATGCGAAAGGTGTGCGCCAAGTTTGTGCCAAGAGTCCTGAGTGATGAACAAAAAGTACGCTGCTGGTGAGAGAGTTTCTGACCAAGCACAGGGTTGCCACGTTGCCTCACCCCCGTAAAGTCTGGATCTGGTACTGCCGGACTTCTTCTTCTTCTTTTTGGCTCAAGCGGGACCTCAAGGGAAACCGATACAGCTCCGTAGAAGACGTCCAAGGGGCTGTGACGGCGTCTCTGAAGGGATTCCGGAAAGCAAGTTCCAGAAGGCGTACGCGCTGTGGAAATCGCGTTATACGCGTTGTGTCGAAGCACAAGGGTGCTATTTCAAGGACTACTAAGAATTTGTACCGATTAGTTCAATATAAAAAACATCAGTCCTACTACTTCTTGATCCTACCCTGTATATAAAAACTTTAGCAAGTTACTGGAACACAAATTCATAAGATATTCGCAAATTTTCAATCATTAAAATAGTATGAAGGCTTACTGGGAATCAACGAGGGAAGTAAGTACACTCTATTTAACTAAGCCCTCGCTATTTGACTGATAACATATTCGCATGTATAAGTACTTAATCTGAATATGTGCCCGTGTTAACTTATTAATTATTCAACGTTTCTGAATGTATTATATTTCAGGTGGGTTAAATGGATACATGGCCCTTCAGAGTGAACAAACAAAGGTTTAACACGTTTCGGGGAATGAAATCATAGAATCAAATTCAGTTCCTTGCGACACCTTTATTATAAGGGATCATTTTGACAACAAAATAATACAAATAAAAATTAAACCAAACAAAGGTTAAAATCGTTTGTAAAAAAGTCCATACTTTGTGTGAACTTTTCTAAAATCTGGTTCTTCTGGGGTATGTTGTGAAGCTGAATATAGTGGGAAGGGGAAGGTCACCGAACACGGCTAAAGCTATTTCAAACAACGTTTAGATTCTGAATGGTGGTCTTTCACCAGGACGATACTTAGAGTAGGAAAGGAAGAAGATGGGGAAGAGGAAGGTTAGGAAGTACCTATCTATTCAGATTTGGTCACCAAACATGGCTAAAGCCATTTCAAGCAACGTTTCGATTTCAGATGGTGGTCTTTCCCTAGGGCGATACTTGGAGTAGAAAACGAAGGAGATAAGGAAGAGGAAGGTTAGGAAGTACCTGGCTATTCAGATCTGGTCAACAAACACAGCTTAAGCAATTTCAAGGAACGCTTAGATTCTGAATGGTGATCTATTACCAGGGCGATACTAAGAGTATCTACCACTCTGGTATGTAAATGAATTTCCATTTATTCGTGGGACCTCGAAATCGGCTTTTAAAATATCAGAATTATACCGTGATTCGGACGGGATCCTAAACAAACATCCGGTGGTAGAAACAAAGTTAGCACTTGCTGGTGACTGGTTACCCTTTTAAGGACTTAAGTGCTCCTCGAGGGAGGCTAGAACAGAGATGGGAACTTGAAAGGAAAAATATTAGTGGTTTAAATATTTCAGACCTTGAGAGGCTTGATACAAAAATTAAAAAATGACTGTCTGATCCGAAGCTGCGATGAAACACCGGATGTGTTTCCAGCTTCAGATGAATTCGAAAAACAGTAAACTGTAAACGATAACATTTCTGAATATTATAATATTTGACGGCCTCCGTGGGCGAGTGGTGAGACCCTCGACTTTGAATCCAGATGTGGTGGGTTCAAACCCGGCGTGCGCAAATACATTTTATTTTTTCGCAGAAAGCAATCACTTTGTGGTTCGACATATTTAAATAAATGAAAAAAGAACTTTGTATAAGACCACAGATTTTATTTTATTTTTTATGACAGACCGGATACGCTTAGCCTAAGCATTATCAGGGTGCAAAATTAAACTAATAAAAAAATACAAAGTGTGCGGATATATATACATACATACAGAGGTAGAACAAAATATAAAATAAAAAGACAAAACAATAGAACAATATTTAAATTATAAAAAAGGAACAGAGAAAAAGAGAGAGATAATTTGAATTAAAAGAGACACATTCATATAAAATAATATATAGTACATCTGCGGCACGTTCCAGAGTGGTAGATAAGTTTCGCCCTGGTGAAAGAACACCATTAAGAATTGAAACGTTGCTTGTGGTGGTTTTAGCCATGTTTAGTGACCAGATATGAATATCCAGGTACTTCCCAACCTTTCTCTTCCCCACTACCCTCAAAACATACCCCAATTGGGTATGCCATAATCTCACAGGCTTTAAACGGCTAGGAGTAGTTGGGACTGGACAAAAAATATTTTAAAAAGCATTTGAAGGAAGACGCTTTGGGAAAAATTGGTCTTGATATAAACGAAAACAGTGCGGTCTGCAAAAAGAAAGTTATTCATTAAAGAAAATTGAAAGAAATTGAAGGTTATATTTAAAGAAAAACAGCTAAATTACTTATAACTTAATATGTTTGCTAGATATTAAAATAACATTCAAATCTCAAAATTCAACACTATGCATTTTCAAAACATCTACCTCTATCTATGAATAAATCATTTTAATAATCTTCCTGTTAATCTGAAAACTATGGATAATATTCATGAATTTCAGCTTGAGTTGAAATATTACATCAAACAACTTTAACAGTCCTTAATAATTGTCATTGCTATTATAATTTTTCTATCTTATTCTGCACACCTTGTGTTATCATTATGTACTAAAATTTATAACCATAAGTAATTTTGCACAAATACTTCGTATTTTCTCTGCTGTATTGTAAAACTTTTTTATTATTTGGGTGAAATTCTCCCACCACTTGTTATTTACGGCGTGGATCAGTTTATATGTTAATTTCGTAATACATTATGCGACAAATTGTTACAATTATCTTATTTTTTATTATAAAAAACTTATTTTACAATGAAAAATTAAAAAAAATATCGACGTCGTATAGAAGGGAGAGAATGAATGGTATAAAATCTACTGGAAACAAGCTGAACGAACACTACAGATACGCCGACTCACCGTTAAGGTTACCGTGGTCGTAGACATCGCGTACACGCTTGAACCTCGTTAGTGTGTCTGCAACGGTTCCAGTTACAGCTCGCTAGTGAGTACCCGAATCAATATCCAGTTGGTACAGAAATTGAAGCTACCAAACCATGATATTTGTTTATTTAATTACTAACGGACTACTAATACGTGGAAATATTTATTGATCTCAGGAAGGCCTTCGACAGTATTTGAAATCAAAGAAATTGAATAATATTGGTATAAAATATAGCTCTACACCAGTGGCGGCTCGTGAGTTTTTAGTGTGCTAGAGTGCTAAGATTGAAAAATACGACATCGTTAGTGTTGCTGTAGCCGAAAATGATTTTTAATTTTTTTTTTCAAGATTTTATTTTTTGTATGAAAATTTTCAGGATTTTTCAGTTTGGGTGGTGCACCGCACGGATTTCTGAAAAATCTTCATACAAAAAGTTGAAATTTCGAAAAAAAAAAAATGTTTTCAGTTACAAAAACATCAATGATGACGTTTTTTTTCAATCTTACCACTCTAGCATACCAAAAAGTCACGAGCCGCCACTGCTCTACACTGTGAAATAGAAACTATATTAAAATTTGCCAAATTAATATTTTTTATAGCTATCAATCAAGATACATTGGATGTTAGTATCCCCCAAGGCACTATTCTAGGACTAGTACTATTTACTCTATGTGTAAACGACTTTCTTCAATCAATACACTGTAAAACTTCTCGTATGCTGACGACAGGGTCTTAATAATTTGTTTAGTTTTATATTAACGGACCAATGTCCAATTACAAAAAAAAAACATAACACTAAATGTGAAAAAAAAAAATAACAGATAAAGAACAGCACATACATAATATTTTAATGAAGCAATTATAAATATAGGACAAAAATACAATTAGAAAGAACATTCAAGTCAAAGCCAAGGTCAAGTCAAGGTTTTGGTAGAGTCGTAAAGAATGACAGAAATCTTTTAGACTGGTATCAAACATTTCAGGACCACGGCTTGAGTTAACAAGTCTCGAAATTCTGGACAGTGGACAATGATACCCACAATTAGTAGAGTGATGATTGAGGAACAGCAATTCATTGTTTAAATGCATCATTATTTTTAAAATTAGGCTCTAGAGTAGTTGAAACTAACATTTTTTATCGAAACCTTGTGTTTAGCGATGAGGTTCATTTTTGGCCTAACGGGTTTGTTGATAAGCTATATTACCAAATATGAATCCAAAAAAGATCCTACGGACTCCATTACATTCATGAATACGCACCATTTGGTGCAGTTTACACGCAAGTGACATCATTATGCTAGCACTATCTGATCGTCCAGCTTTCCAACTCCCAACAGTTGGAGGATTGTGTAAAGGGGTAGTTCGAGCGCATTGGCTCGAGTTCACTCAAGTTCGGGGGAGTTGGCCCGAGTGCGCTCCGGTGGCGGTAAACAACACCACATCAAAGGAGTTTGAACAAGTTTGCTCGTTTTGTAGCTACTACACGATCATCCAAGCCTCCAAGCGTTCAACCGTCCAACTAAGTTTGAAATTGGACGGATGGACGATCGTATAGTGCTAGCATTACACTTTATTTACAAACTGCAGCCGAAACTCACGTTTCAGTCAACGGAGAACGTTCCGGACCACGATTGATGATTCGTTTGTATAAATATGGATGACATTGATCCGGATGAGACGTGGTTTCAACAAGATAGTACTACGTGCCATACGGCGACCGCAACCAAATCAAAGATGAATTTGAGAAATTGATCTGTTAATTTACCAGCAAGGCCGGATGATTTGACACCTTTTGATTATTTCCCGTGGAGCTTGGTGAAGTTCCTGGCTTTTGTTGATAAACAAGCAACAATTTACACCGTAAAAGCCAACATTGTTCGTATTATTCGTGACACATGACGATCAGTACCTACTAAAAAAAACAAAAATTGGACGTCCAGAAGGCATTCCTTCAAAAATAGCTGAAGTGGCCATCTGTCAGAAATCATTTTCAAGTCATGGTGTTGTGAATTATTGTGAAAGAGCACGAGAACAGCGTGCAATGTAGTTGTGAATGACGAATACTTGGAGCAAGTGGATGGGTTTGTGTATTTAGGAAGTATGTTCTAGAGAGACGGAAAGACTGATGAGGATATTGAAAGAAGGATGTATGGAGGTAACTATATTAATAAAATACTGAACGCTGTTGGCGCAAATAAAAAAAAATGTCCAAAGAAGCGAAGCTAGCAGTTTTCTGTTGATTGGAACTGACAGAGGAAGGATGAAAGTAGACTGAATGCTGTGGAAATGAGATCCTTGAAGTCGGTGCAGTAAAACCATGTATGACCGTGTTAAAAATGTGAATATTCAGACAAAATGCAAGGTCGATAAAAGCGAAATGAATAGGATCAAGAAAGGGCCGCTTAGATAGTTTGGGCATGTAGAGAAAATTAACGAAGAAGAAGTCGGATACGTCCGAGGAAGACATAGCGCGATCAAGTGAATCAAATAGTTGAATCGTGCCATGTGAAGAGTCAAAATAATAGAACAGTATGTATGAGTGTGAATAAAGCAAGGGGTGTGTGCTAAGAAAGAGTTGTATGGCGGTTCGTCAAAAAACATTATACATTGAAAGTGAAATATAAAATTCACCTTTTAAATGAAATTGAATTTATTTTTATTTATGAAACAAAATATTTATACAAAAGCATCAAACAAAATATATTGTATACAATCGCGTGTAAATAACTCTTATAAATGTGTTTACAACATGCATGGTGTACTCAATATAGCTTATGAATTATTTAGTTACAAACATCAATGTTTATGTTGCAATGCTGATTCTTACTCAACGAAGACGTACGTAATAATATGGAAGTTGCAACATTCTCTTAAACCTTTATTTTTCTTGCAGCTTTTACTGTGCTAAGAAAATATACGTTTCATTCCATTTAAAACGACAGGTAAGCAAAGCATTCCAAGAAGGCTTTCAGCCGTTTTCCCTTCCTTTATACATTATGAAACCACTTCAAAACCTCTTCACAATAATTATACTTTTCGCTTAAAGAATTTAAAAAAATGGTAGCAAATAAGAGCTTTGTAATCATTTTTTTTTATATATTCTCTTTTACGAGGGTCATCCAAAAAGTAAGGTTACAGCATTCACGGAGGATCGAAAAATGCTTGTTTTTAATTGAAATTCACAGGATACTTCACAAATATATAAGGTTGGGGAAAAAGGAATTTCCTATTTCGCGCCCTTTTTTCAACTAAGTATATCTCATTCATTATTAGTTACATCGGATTATACAATACGGTTTTGTAAAGGTGTAAGTGTATACTACAAACGCTTCTCTGACAGTATTGCACTTTGTCGGTTCAGTCGTGAACTATCGTGCGTCGAGTATGGAGGTCTCAAAGAAATAAATTCGCCATATTTTACATTTTTACCACCTGAAAGGGAAAAACGCGTCGAAAGCGACCAAAAAAATTGCGATGTATACGGGGCCAATACTCTTTTGGTTAGTGCTGCATAGCAGTGGTTCAAGCGATTTCATTCTGGTGTAGTGGAGGTGAATAATGCACCACGCTCTGGCAGGCCTGTCGTCGAAAATGTCGATAAAATCATGGAAAATATCGAGATGGACCGTCATGTTAGCAGTTGTAGCATCGCTTAGGAGCTGAATATTGATCATAAAACCGTTTTGAACCATTTGCGGAAGGCTGGATTAAAAAAAATTCGATGTTTGGGTGCCACGCGAGCTGACGCAAAAAAACCTCATGGACCGAATTTCCATCTGCGAATCGCTGCAGAATTGCAACAAAATCGACCCATTTCTGAAACTCATGGGGACTGGTGATGAAAAGTGGGTCACTTACAACAATTTCGAACGACAGAGATCGTGATCGAAAGCCAACGAAGCGGCCCAGACCGCGGCCAAGCCAGGACTGGCGGCCAGGAAGGTGTTGCTGTGTGTTTGGTGGGATTGGCAGGGAATACTCTACTATGAACTGCTCTCCTATAGCCAAATGCTCAATTCTACCCTCTACTGTGAACAAGTTGACTGTTTGAAGCTGGCGATAAACAAAAGCGGCCAGCATTAGTGAATAGGAGAGGAATCGTGTTTCATCAGGGCAACGCCAGGCCGCACACATCTTTGATGACGCGTCAGAAGCTCCGGGAGCTCGGATGGGAAGTTCTTATGCATCCACCCTATAGTCCGGACCTGGCACCAAGTGACTACCACCTGTTCCTGTCTATGGCTAACGTGCTTGGGGGTACAAGTTTGGCCTCAATAGAGGCCTGTAAAAATTGGTTGTCCGAGTTTTTTGCCAATAGGGACAAGGGCTTCTACGAGAGGGGCATTATAAAGTTTTTTCTCGTTGAAAACAAATTATCAAACAGAACGGTGTATATTTGACTTAAATCGGATGATTGTAACACTTTTTATTAAGCATTGAAATAATTAAAACGCTGGTTGCTAGTAAAAACCGTTCAAAGAAGCGAAGCTAATAGGCACAATGGAGTGCTGATACCAACCCTGATGTTTTGAGAGGCATGAAATTGGCAGATGAAGGATAAAATTAAACAGAATGCCGTAGAAATGAGATCTCTGAGCCGTATGTGGGGTAAATCGTCTTTATAAAATTTAATTTGGTCGTTATGATGTAAATAGTGTATGGTACATTAATTTTAAAGGTGAAAATACCCGCTCCCGTATGTTTTATTTGATGAACAGAACAGGATTTGTCTTTATTTACTGAATAAAATCATTCGAATCTGTTTACTTTATCGGAGATTTCTTTAATATCAGGTATGACTTGTGCCATTATAGTCTTACGACTTATGTATGACGTACTAATATTTTAAGGAATTTGTGGTACCTGACAGAATCGATATTGACTTGTTGGCGGTCAACTTTAGCAGCAGTGAAATTCATGTAAAAGTGTTAATGATAATAATATTAATAATTGTTTTATTTGGGGCTACATTCAGAGATTGCGCAATGAAATATTATCCATATTGGCATTGTATAAATACAGTATTTAAAAGGAAATAATCGATTAAAATAGAAAAGTAAACGTAAGGTAACATAAGAAATTTATATTTAAAAATATTGTATGGTGATGATGCGGTTCTAACTTCTAACAGTTTAGAAGATCTACAGTTTCTAGTTTATAGAATATACCAATAATGTATGCAGAACGATTTAATGATTAATGTAAGTATGTCCGAAGTCGTGGTGTTTGAAAGAGAGAGTACAAGAACAGCGTGCAATATAAGTATGAATGATGAATACTCAGGAGCAAGTGGATAAGTTTGTATATTTGAACAGTATGTTATACGAGAGACGGAAAGGCTGATAACGATATTGAAACAAGGGGAATGCAGGAAACTCCGTTAACGGAGGACTGAACACTGTTGGCGCAAATTACAAATGTCCAAAGAAGCGAAGCTAGAAGTCCACAATGGAGTGCTTATACCAACCCTGATGTATGGCTGAATGCTGTAGAAATGTATGGCTGACTGAATGCTGTAGAAATGAGATCCCTGAGGAATATTGGCGGTAAAGCCGTGTATAACCGTGTTAAAAATGTGGTGATCCGGAAATAATCCAAAGTTGATTTAATGATTGATATTAAGATAGGGACGCTTAGTTGGTTTAGCACTTACAGCGGAAGAATGAAGAAACGTATCTAAGGATAATATACGATACGAAAGTGAATGGTAGAAGAAGTCGGGAGTGCCCGAAGAAGACATCAAGTCGATCAAGTGAAGTAAATACTTGATTCGGGGCATATCAAAAGTCAGAATAATAGAAAAGTATGTGATACGATGTACGACCTTATAGGTGGGTGCTTTATTAGGTAGGTTGGAATGGGAAAGGACAATTTTTAAATTTGATGATTTCATTTAGTATAAGTTTCTAATTTGATAAGTTTACACTTGTACGTACGTACGCACATACTCACGAATGAAAGTATTGCAATTTTGTGTGGTAAATAATATTATTTTTAATTATTTTTATTTTTTAACCGTTGGAATCGAACCCAGCACAAAAAATCGGTCATCAACGATTTTACACAAATCTCCCAATTCTGTCGTATTTGTCTTTATCTTAAATTCTGAGAAAATGAGTATTAAATCATTCGGAGCTTGTAACAGGAAAAAAATTACTTTACATTTCAATCTAATCGTATAAAACGAAAAACATATAAAAGCTTATGATGGAAAGCTAACATAATAATGTACACTATAAATACAAACACAAACTGTTTATTTTTTTGAAAACATTTCCACCTAGTAATTACGTTCGTTACTGAAGCTTTTCAGGAAAATATCTGAAAGCATTCCACAAGAAAAATATCCTTTTGCGAGATGTAATAATTTCGGTATAGAAACATGTGGTTCTGAACGTGATCGAAATACAAAAGCTTACGAACACAACGTCGAGTCATTGCATCCTCAGGCTTTTGTAACGTAGGAGGGAATCCACGTCGATTGAAAAAGGAAAGTATATAATTCACACCAGCAAACAAGTGTGTAACATAATAAATTATGTAGTATGAGTACTTACTGCACTACATTATTATACGCACAGTTCTAATTATGCACGGACATCACTTATACCATAAGAAGCTAAGGGCTGCGCATTCTTGAATATTTTAGAAGACTGAAGGAGCACAAAAGTCATCAGAATCAAACAAGCATTCCGCGGAAAACAACGGACAATTAACTGATCAACAAACCGATAGAGGTGAGGGAAGAGATGTTAACGGGTTCGTCCAAGGAATCGGAACCTTTCATTTCCTGGAGGTGGTGAGTCTAGACTGGCAATACCGCCAGGGACAACAAGGCGACAAAGATAATTTTCAGCCATATGCAGCATACTACCCGCAACGCCGAAGAGCCTTACATAATTCTTTTACGGTAAGGACCATATCGGCCATTCTCTATCACTTCAAATGACCTAAAATATAACGTACGTGTTTTCACCAAAACAAACATTTAAATTTTTTATAAATTATTTTTCGGTTCCTCTCATATAAAAAAAAACCCATTCCTGAATACTAGGGTGTATTTTGTGTGATTATTATCAGTAATTTTATTATGTACAACCAAGGAACTCCCCCAAATATGATCGAGATGACATCGCACTTCCTGGAGGCTGTTCGAATTGAAATTTTGCCATTGCACAAAGGTTACATTTTTGACGTCCAACGTTTTATTTGAAATAACAAGGATTCAAACATTTTTAAAGGTTAATTGGCTCAGTTTAGGTCGCACCGTTCAATTTTAATTATACTTAAACTAGGACATAAAATATTTTCAAATTCAAGCCTCGTAGTTTATATTTCAGAGTCATGCGGTGATATCCAGTCTTAGTCATGGTAACATACACGTTATGGTAATATACCGCTGACGAGATAAACCATAAGAAATAAGTTGTAGGCTCAGAGCAATAATGCACAGAAGGGAGCGCTTCTGTATTCAGTATTGATGATTTTGGCCTGACTCGGTGTGGCTAGGACTAGGGCTGGGGAATTTATATATCCATTCATAGCACATGTCTTGTACGCATTTTCAAACAACTTTTTTTAGAGAAAAAACTGTTTGGAGATCTTTCAGGAAAGAGAGAACAAATTTTATAAAGAAAAAAAATTGCGGCTTGAAAATACTTACCGTATAATATTTTTTTACGAAATGTGTCATTTTATTATTTTGTAGCGGTTTCGGAATATTGTTTAATTCATTACGAAAGCAATAATCCACTGGTATTATTATGCAAATGGGATTTAAGGCAGCAACGGAGACAATATTGTAGTCTGACAACCTACTTGATATTTATGTGTTTATAAAGGTAAGAATATAAAAAAAGTGTTGGCTATATAAGTTCTTTCAAATCCTCATTATTTCAAATGTATCCCTTAAACCTTTTCTCCACTAGGAAAGTCTTTTCATAAAAAACTGTGTTTTTTACTGTCGCGTTGGCATTACCGAGCCTAAATTTCAGATGCAAAAAAAGGTAATAAATAAACCTAGCTCACGCGATCATGAATACTGTATTTACTGTGCTTGTTTTCACATTGTTCAGATTGTATGAAACCTACACATTATATAAGTTTTAAGGCAAATAATCTCAACTGATTGGCGTAATTGAACTAGTTGGCGTATGTAAATAACACTTGTTCTGTAACCTAAAAACATAGTAAAAGTGACGCACATACAATTATTGGGTTTTCAACGTAAATATTTTCATTATCGAAGGAAGCAAACACTTTGTAGCTTGACATTATAATTTAAAAATTTTGTTTTTAAGCCACTTTATTTATACATATCATCAGGAACATTATAAACTAAGATTAAATATAGGCACAGTAGACAAAGAAATGAGTGAAAGAGACAAAACATTAATATAAACAGGACAAGGGATTTGGAGTAAGGCATAGGAACGGAGAAGGGGAACATTCTTAAAATCTTTTAGTTAATTCTAATTGTTTGTTTAAAATTTGGCAATTATTATTATTTGATTTTGAAAGGTTCTAATTGTTAATAAACCTATTCCAAAAAGTATTTTTATTAAAAGTATGGTTAGTTTTAATTAAATGTTCATCAAATTCAGAAAACCTATACTTGTTAAACATCTAATGTGTTCTTTGACTCTAATGTTTACATTTCTCGCGGTTTTACCTATGTAAATTGCCGGGCATTCGTTACAGTTAAGTTTATATATGCCAGAATGGCTTAAGAATCTTCTTTATCTTTAGAATTGCTTAAAATTTTTCCTAAATTATTGTTGGTGTAAAAGCGTCTTATTTCTGATGGGAGTTTAGATGTGCAAAGGGTAGAGAAGTCACTTATATACAAAATTCTGCGCCATTTAGGAGTTAAGTTAATATTATTATTAGATGGTAGATCATTATAGATAAATTTATTTGTTGCAATTCGGCGAAGTTTTTTTGATAAAATTTTATCAATTATATTATGGTCGTATCCGTTATTATTAGCTATTAGTTTGATTGAAAAGTTCATTGGCACATTATTATTAGTGTTGGGATGGTGACTAAACGGTGAATCATGCGAAAAGCGGATGTTTATGGACCTAGGATGGTTTGAGGTGTTATGGATTATGGTGTCGGTGAATGTAGGTTTTCGGTAAATGTTGAAGTTAATTGTGTTGTTAATAATAGATAAAGAAAGGTCTAGGAAATTTAAACAGGAATTTATACCTATCTCTAATGTGAACTGGATCTGTTTATGGAAGGAGTTGAGGAGAGATAGGAAGGTATTTAACTGACGCTCTGTACCTGTCCAAATGCAAAATATATCATCGACATAACGTTTCCACAGAAGTACATTTTTTAGCAAAGGGGATTTGCATTCAAAAATCTTATTTTCTAGGTTGTCCATAAAAAGGTCAGCAAAAGTCTTCTTACTTCTAATACAAATTGCATCAGACGTGTACGGGTCTAGAACGCAAATTGTGTTTTTTATGCACGTTTTAGATTTTAAATTAATATAATACTAGCACAAATCTGTGAAAAATCATGGAATTTCATAATGAAGGGTTTGAGAAGCTGAATGTATGCACATATCTTAAGAATACAAAAAAAAAACTATTTTTTCTCCCCTAGGAATTTCTTTGACTGGAGTTTTAAACAAGCTGTATACAAGCAATGTATTTGTTTGAGTACTGGGTTTGCGTTAAATCTGGTTGCGATAGCTGTACGTGTTTGTGATGCAATTGTATGACAAATTGCATTTTTTTAGTTATTTTTCTCCCTTTTTCCTGAATGCAACACTGTAGAATTTTCGTTGCAATGTCAATCAAAAAACCTATAAAACTGTCATGGCTGCACCCGGGCTTTAGACAGTTCAGACAGGGGAACTCTTGTGGGACGTCGCACAAGTAAATAAATAAAAAGAAATACGTTATATTTCTGAAGAAGAGAATATTTTACCATGCACGTACTATTCGTAAAATATTTCAAACATCTCAACATCTGCCATTTGAGTTTATCTCGACCGTATACATTTGGCGGGGACAGCACTATATTTAATTTATTATGCAATACCGTATCTGATTCCCTACCCTTTGCCGAAAATATCTCTTATGTGATCAAGCTGTAAAAGCATCATGTTCAGTTGCTATGATATAGCCTTTAAGTTTTCATGGCCAATTTTCGAAAACTGGACCATGACTATTTTAATGTTTACAGATGTCGAGAATTAACATTAAGTTTCGGTGATAATTACTAAATATCCCGTTCCACAGTTGTAAATCTAAGTTAGACATTTAATATAACTCAAGGTTTTACTAACTTCTTATTAAGACCTGCTAAGAAAAACATAGACGCAGATTAAAAACAAAGAATGTCATTACTTATGAAGTTATATTACTTTACCTAACCTAATTAACTTAGATATTGACACTTGTTTTTGAAGTAAATATAAGGCGCATGCTAACTCGGTCTGTTTTTTTCCATATTTGTAGATCTAGAGTCGTTGTAAATACGAACTTAATAAAGGAAGTGTTATCAATAATTTAATATCTATTTTTTAAACAATTACATTACATTGAAGTCATATATTTTAGAAGAAAACCAGAAAAGGGTCGGTATTGATAAAGCAAAGGCTTAGATGCTTGATAGATCTTCTCCGGAAAGGCGAAAGGGCTGAAGCGCCATTTTTAGAAGCTAACACCAGAGAACTTAAAAGTTTTGTGGGTTTTTTTTATAATAAAAGTCATAAATTTTCAGTACCTTGTTGAATTTTGAAAAAAAAAAAAATCAGGCAACTCAATGCTCTCACTGAGTTGTCTGAAGCGACAAAAAGCTAGAAATGTCCCAAACTTGTGTCGCTTGAGTTCAGTCTTCTCCCAAATGGTGAATATATTTTAGATGGCTGAAGGGCCACAAAAGTCTTCAGAATCAAACGAGAGTCAGAGCATTCGACGCTGAAAAAATAACTGATCAAATCTGGACATTTAACTCATTTTTAACCAAAGTGGCGCTTAAGCCTATTGCCCTTCCAGCGTCGATATATACATACATAGTGAAATTATATCTACTCACTGAAAAGGTAAGCCGAGGCATTTATGTTGTGGGCGTATCAGTGTGCCAGAAGTAAGGTCAAATTGTGTCCTACTTCCGGTGAAATTGATTTAACATTTTAAAACATCGAAATTCCTTCTTGAAAAGACAGTCGATTTCTTTATCCTGTCTGGGGCCTAGGAGTCAAACGGTTTTATGGAAGTTGGCAAATGCGTTATGTTTCAAATCTGTATTATTTACAAGTGTAACGTATAACGCTTCTTGATAACTTCCTTTCTAGATAAAATTTCACTAAAACGGTCACTACGACACAACAGTACTCCCCTGTGTTTTATGCAGTGGCGGCTCGTGACTTTTTAGTGTGCTAAAGTGCTGAGAGTGAAAAAAAACGCTACGATTGGTGTTTGTTGCAGCCGAAAACAGTTTTTTATTTTTTTTCCGAAATTAAAATTTTTTCTTTGAAGATTTTTCAGTAAACCACCAAAACTGAAAAATCCTGATTTAAAAAAAAAATCGTTTTCGGCGGCAAAAACATCAATAACGTCGTATTTTTCAATAACACCACAAGAATAATGGACAGAATTTATTATTATATAATGTTGCATGGCAAAAACCATAGAAGTTTTATCGCTTATTTAATATAAACGTGTTTGAACCTTTGTCAAAAAACGTTTTGAGTATATATATGAGTATATATAAAACGAAACGAAACTTTGCTTGTTTTTTCGTACTTACGCAATGTAGGCATATCCGAATTTGATTTCTTTGTCGGATTTGCTTGTATTTCACTCCCAACCTTAAAAACATTACTCGTATTAATATTTTCGGAAGGCTTGGGTCGCCTTTTGAATTTATTTTTCAAGCTGCTAAGGAATACGCTGCGCAGAAAATTACATTCGTTCATTTTGGTAACATCGTAATGAAATACAAACATTCATATTTCTATCCTTTCTGACCTCGCTCTCTTACTTCAATAATAATACATTTTATGCTAGTTCAGATTTTGATAACTGAATAACTAAGCTATGACCGAAATATTTATTTTGAAATATGTTTTTTTTTTTGTAATATGAAAAAGTTTGATTAAAATAATGAAGAAAATTAAAGAGGCGTGCACTCGATATAGAAAAATCAGCACTACCTACCCTGCCGTAGTCGTATAAAAATATAAATCATAATAATATAATTATAGACCGGTCGTATTGGATTACGTGTTTGTCTTACTTAAAAAAAAAAAAATTAAAAAAAAAATTTAAAAAATTTAAAAATTGGATTATATACACTTTAAAAAATACGCGCGAAATTTAGCTGATCCACCGCCGCGAGCGCCTCACCATCTATACTATAACGTGTCAAAAGCAGTAACTACATATCTCCAAACGCTGCCGCCAAGGTTAGAATAGATTATAATGTGTTCATTAGACTACACAAAATATGTTTGTATGTACACTGTGAACTATTGTGAGTTTTAGTGGCTCGTTTGTGTTAGTATCTTTGTTAGTGTCTTGGAAGAGCTTTTACAAAACAAATTCAATGGCAATAGTACTTATCTGTATTATTAATTAATCCGATTTTTCTCCTACTGCCTACCCTGATCAAAAACTCTGTGTACGCCAATGCCTTGAATCTAGAGGTCACTGGTATATACTCTCACTAGCGCCACAATGAAAGACGACCATTCAGAATTGAAACGTCAAATCATCACATTTGGTGACCAGATCTAAATGGACGGGGATACCCCAACCATATTATTCTCCATCTCTTCTCTCTTTCTACTCCCTTCAGCCTCACAACATACTCAAATTGGGGAATGCCATAGTCCCACTGGCTCCAGACGGTTAGGAGGAGTTGTGACTCTTACGCAGTATTCACTTAAAATTAAAAAAAACGCCATAAAGGTATTTTTATTATCTCGACCCTAATGATGACGTTTTGATTGAAGATCAGCGAGAATCAGATATCGAAGATAAGCTTGACGACTGAATACATTTTGAACAAAAGCTGAAGCAGGCCGAGGATTGTCGTTTAACGGAGACCATCCAAATGCGAAAAATTCTAAATGGCGATGATCATCGATTTAATCGCGCCATTACACCGATCGGTTTATAGATATTTGTTTGTAAATATAAATAATCTGTATTAGTCCCCCTGGGATCGGGCAGTGGAGACTTCTATGCGGTATTCACATAAAAAAAAAATAAACAAATGTTTATAAGCAACGTAAAAACTCCGAAGTATCTACACGTTTGCATAATTTTAAGTGAAAAAACCCTTCCTTTGTGATTTTTTCAATGTACCTGCCGAGGTAATCCAGGTGTGTGTGCCCAGCGTGGTCACACTTTTTACAGTACAGTAATTTGGGAGACTGCGAAGAAGGTGACTAGGCGATGATATTGCTTAATTGATCGTGACCTACTTTGACGGTGCCCATTCATTGATCCTTCTATTAAAAAAACATGACAGTGTGCAATCTGAAAAGGGCTCTTTTCTGGAAAATTATTTCAATGTTTGTACCAAAGTCAACGATTTATGTGTCATTATCATCATTCAAGTTGAAAGTAAAAATAAAGTATCCATTATAACCTTGAAATAACAATATATGGAGAGAGGTTAAAAACAAAGTTTTTACCCAACCTATACAGATTTGGGATAAATTACTTTCTCCGGGTTTTTTACGTCGTACACCATGAGAAAGAAAGAGACAGCAAATTTTCCCGAATTTTCACATCGCTATAAAGTATTGTTAGAATGTTCTTCGTGTCCCGCGTCTTCGTTGACTCCGCCCACACGTTATGATACGTGAAATAAATTGACATAACTCAACGGTTTATTAGATTATAGTATGTAATATATATTTAACAATACTGTGAAAAAGTGGTCATACGAATAAACAAAAACATTATGTCGACATATATATATATATATATATAATAAATTTAACCGAAAAAAGTGGTTGTACGAATAAACAAAAACATTATTATGTCGACATGCCCAGGTCTAGCCGAGTCCGGCAAACCTTGTAAAAATTGACTACAGCTGTCTCTACAGCGCTCTCTCTTGTATATTATTGCTCTAAAATTATAACTAATATGTGAACCATGTACATAAAATACAAGACGCGTCATATTCATACAAATCGAACGATAAATGTGGCACGGTCTTGATTTAAGTTTTAAAGGTCAGAACGCTTATGAAAAGGATAGCAATACTAAACAGAATGTGTGTGTACGAACGTCCCGCGTTACTGCTATAATCTCTTTTCCCCGACGAACTTACTGAGCGACTAGCCAAGTAGAGTACGAACTACGGAAACGGTTATCTTCCACACACCTATGTATATCTAGATTCGCTATTTCACATTATTTCGGTTGAAGAGCTCCCGTTTTCCCGTGGCAGCTTGTCTGTTGAACGAATGTTTGTGTGATATTAAACGCAATAAATCTCAGGTATGTCTCGCGGACTCGGTTTAGAGCATTCACGCGCGTTGTCTCAGTAACCTATCTACATTATTTACTTAATTTTTAAATTTTTTTTTTTACATGAATAGCGCACAAGAGTCTCAACTGCTCCCAACCGTCTGGAGCCAGTGAGACTATGGCATCCCCAAATCGGGTATGTTGTGAGGCTGAAGGTAGTGAGGGGGGGAAGGAGATCGGGAAGAGGAAGGTTGGGAAGTACCTGGCTATTCAGATCTGGTCACCAAACACGGCTTAAGCCATTTCAAGCAACGTTTCGATTCTGAATGGTGGTCTTTCACCAGGGCGATACTTAGAGTATCTACCACTGTGGAACGTGCCGCAAATATACTTGTTATTATTTATCTTAGATGTAAACGAATATTTTTGTAGACGTTAGCGCCCACTCGGCGAGTAATCGAACCGTGAACGACAGATGTTTAACGGTATTAACTAACTATCCATCACACATTTTATCCACAGGGGTAGGCAAATAGGACGGACTACCATACAACTCTGCCTTGGTACACACTGCTTGCTTGATTCACAATCATACATCGTCTCATACATACTCTTCTGTTATTCTGACACTTAAAATAGCCCTACACAAGTATTTGGTTCACTTGATCGTGTCATGTTTTCCTCGGGCGTCCCCGACTTATTCTTCCGTTCTACTTTCGCGTCATATATTATTTTCACACTCCTTTCGTCGTTCATTCGCTCTAGATGCCCAAACCATCTAAGCGTCTCTTTCTTGATTCTATTCATTACGCTTCCATCAACTTGGCATTCTTTCCGGATGTTCACATTTTAAAACGGTTATTTATAGTTTTGCGCACAAATGTCTCAGAGATCTCATTTCTACAGCATTTAGCATACTTTAATTTTTCCTTTGCCAGTTCCATACTTCACTGCTGTGCATCAGGGTTGGTATAAGTACTTCATTGTGGACTGTTAGCTTCACTTTTTTAGTCATAGTTTTGTTTGCGCCAACAGCGTCCAGTCCTCCATTAATGGAGTTTCCTGCATTCACCCTTCTTTCAGGCTTTTCACCTCTCTAAAACATACTTCCCAAATACATAAGCTCATCCACTGCTCCAAGTATTCACCATTCAAAACTATATGGCAAGCTGTTCTCCTACTCTCTGTTTCAAACAAAATTCATTTTAATATTACTATTCAAAATAAAATTCTTATGTGTTTTTCTAATACATATGATTAAATGATTGAAAAAAAAAACATTTCAAATATCAACTAACAAGTCAAGTCTAATTCTAAAATTTGGCAAGTCGATTAGTCTGTGAAAATTGGAAAGGAACTACTAACACCGCCTAGCGGCGACTTAGTGATTCAACCAAAAACGACTTGACATACTTAACTTGGCAGGCGTATAAAAGAGGAAGCAACACAGATTTTTTTCTTTCCCAAATATCTACAACCCAATAGGCGAATATTAAACAATTTTTAATATTCGACAATTTAATACATTCCTGAAACGATGACTCTCGGCCCATTTCAGCTTTTGATCAAAATGTTTTCATTCGTCAAGCATAATGGTCATGCTAGGGATATTTCAAGACAATAGTATTGAATATTTTAAGAGTCCCAACCGTCTGGAGCCAGTGAGACTATGGCATCCTCTAGTGGGTTATGTTGTGAGGCTGAAGGTAGTGGGGAGGGAAAGGAAATCGGCAAGATGAAGGTCGAGAAGTACCTGATTACTCATATCAGGTCACCAACCATGGTTAATAATATTATATTAGTTATGTGTAAAATGACACATTTTTATCAAAACTCTTCTTTAGTTCGTAGTCAAGTGGAATGTATTTTTTTATCTGGTTCCCTAACTATAAAAATCCACCCCGAATCCATAAAAAAATCTAACACAAATTTCTTAGGCACGCTAACTATAAACTTAATCTACCCATTAAAAAAAACATAAACTATAACTACTTGATGAAGGAATTAAAGCTTATTAAAACTTTCAGATCGAAGAATTATTTTTAAATATTATTTATAAAATTGTCAATGGTATTATAGATACCCCTGATTTACTGAACCTTATATCCTTTCACATACCAACGATAACTACTCGATCCAAAATACTTTTTAGTTGTAACAATAATATCAGGACTGAGTCTTTCAGATACTCGCTTGTACCTAGATTGCAAGCAGTTGGTAATACATACGCAGAGGTGGCTGATATATTTAACTGCACGGAATGTAGATACAAGAAGGCTTTAATTTAATATGTCTTCAACCAATATTAATTTAATGTTCTCAAAACACTATTTTACAACTATTCTTTTTTGTATGATCAAATAACCTTATTTTTTTCACTTTGTACATTAAAATAAATTTTTTTTTATTATTTAAAGAATATTTGCACACGCAAAGATTTGAGCCCGCGAATTTTAGATTCGTAATAGAATCGCGTCTTAACCACTTGACCACGGGGGCCGCCAAAGCGTGGACGTTTATCTAGTTGTTAACATGTCTAGTATACGAATTCAACCTGATTTATTGTATCAATAATATTTACTCACTATTGCTGCTATAATTCACGTACGAATTTTTCATGACGGCATGTATCTATTTTAAAAAGGTGTAAACCTAATATTGAAACGTTAATTTGACCGTTTGGGCTCCAGGCTATATGAAAAATAGTTTAATTTAAATGTTTATGAACGAATCTTTAACAAGTTTAACGCCGGGGCAACAAGTTAGGTTGGTGTGTTCAAACCTCCGTCACATTTGTCATCGTCACAATACAACGCGCCATCTTGTTTTTTTTTGACATACTAATGGTCCCCGTTAAACGGCGATTCCAGGCCCGTTTCAAGTTTTTAACAAATTTGCAATCAGCTGACAAGCATCATAACATGACCGTTAGCTTTTATCTCATCACAATTTGTTAAAAAGCTGGACCGAGATTCGACGTTTAACGGATACCTTTCAAGTGTCAAATAAATATAATAACGCTAAACATTGAAATTTGAAGATGTCAAATGTGACGATGTTGATTGTAACGATGACAAATGTGACGATGTCAAATGGGACCATGTCGAATGTTATGATGTCAAATGTGACGATGTTTGTCAGAAGTGACGATGTCGAATGTGACCATGTCAAATGTGATGATGTCAAATGTGACGATGTCTAATATGACGATGACAAATGTGACGACGTCAAATGTGACGATGTTTGACAAATGTCACGATATTGAATGTGACCATGTCAAATGTGATGATGTCAAATATGACGATGGCAAATATAACGATGTCAAATGTGACGATGTCGAATTCGACGATGTTAAATTGGACGATGTCAAATGTAATGATGTCAAATATGACGATGACAAATGTGACAACGTCAAATGTGACGATGTTTGACAAATGTGACGATGTTTGACAAATGTGACGATGTTTGACAAATGTGACGATGTTTGACAAATGTGACGATGTTTGACAAATGTGACGATGTTTGACAAATGTGACGATGTTTGACAAATGTGACGATGTTTGACAAATGTGACGATGTCAAATGTGACGATGTTTGACAAATGTGACGATATCGAATTTGACCATGTCAAATGTGATAATGTCAAATATGACTATAGCAAATATAACGATGTCAAATTCGACATCGTCTTATTTGACGATGTTTAATGTGACGATGACAAATGTGACTACGTCAAAAATGACGATTTTCGACAAATGTGACGATGTTTGACAAATGTGACGGTATCGAATGTGACCATGTCAAATGTGATGATGTCAAATATGACGATGGCAAATATAACGATGTCAAATGTGACGATGTCGAATTTGACGATGTCAAATGTAATGATGTCAAATATGACGATGGAAAAATGTGATTATGTCAAATGTGACGATGTCATATAATAGTAACATTGCATTTATATAGCGCTGTTTTGTGATAATTCACCTCGAGTGCGCTCTAATAAGACAAGCTGTTGAAATTAAGATTTTGTGTTTGGGGGCCTTTTCGTAAAATTACTTCCACAGTGCTCCTTATATAGACGATAAATTAAAATAATATTATTCAGATAACACAGATGCCGTCTTACTTATTTGATATCTACGGCCTGTTCAGCGTTGGCTTAGTTACACCGGACGTAGGCTATTAAATTTAATGCATAAGCCGTGGTTTTTAAGGCAAGTTTTGTCGCTGTTCCGACTTTACACCACGTTTAACATTTGCACCTCGTTTATAAGTAAGAGGGCTAAAATAATTAATCCTAGTCCAATCACGCAATATAAATGTAAGATTTTAGTTAGATATTACTAAAATATAAAACATTAACAGGTAACAGAAAACAGATATGTACTCGTATAATATATGAACATCATAATTTAAAAATGTGAATGAAGCAGTGAAGGTGTCAAATGGTATACGTACGGAAGAGATGGAAAGTATTTGGAAAAGTAGTTTATGTGACGATGTCAAATGTGACGAGGATTTGAAACAACCCATACTAAGTTTCTCAACATAGCTGGATAATAAAAATTATATTTTGACAGTTCTAACCATAAACATAAAATACAAGACACGTCATATTCATACAAATCTCACGAAAAATGTAGCACAACTAGTACCGTCTTGTTGTCCGTCTCACCCGCTTATGAAAAGGATAGCCATTCAAAGAATATGCGTGTACAGATGAGATAGCTATATGAACGTCCCACGCTAGTGTTATAAATCAGGGTATCGCGCCACTAGCCGTGGTTGTCTTCCACACACTTATGTATTTTTGCATTCACTATCTCACACTGTTTTTGAGTAGCTAAGAACCTTGTGAATAATTTTATTTATTTAAATAATAAGAAGTGATTTTTGTGGGTAATTATCGAATGGAAAAAAACTCCATGAGATATGTTTTTTGCTCTTGAATGATTTTTACACCTCTCAAGGCATTTTTTTCTCAGAAAGGAGCCTACAGCGACGCGTTTGTGATAACTGGTGACAGCTTGTCTGTTGAATAAATGTTTGTGTGATACTAAACGCAGTAAATCTCAAGTATGTCTCGCGGACTCGGTTTAGTGCATTCACGCGCGTTGTCTCAGTAACGTATCTACATTATTTAATACATCTAAGGTTCTAACATAATAATACTTGGCTAATTTTTATAGCGCCATTTTCGTTAAATATCACCTCAAGGGCGTAACATATTGGATCTGTCTAAATTTTACAATTATAGGCAAGTATTAACTTAGGCCTGAGAACAGATTCATTACTTGTACGTGAGAAGTTTATAAAAACGAAATCTACAGATTTAATATAACCTTATTGATTCTCGACACTAGCCACTAAATTCTCGTATAAACATTCCACAATTTGTGATTCGATTGAAGATTTAAACGATAAATCGTAAAAAATAATCGAAAATGCAGCTCTGCTTTCTTCGTGGTCGAGTGGTTAAGACGATTGACTACGGATTCAAAGGTTTACGGATTCAAATACAATAATAAAAAATATAGATACTCTAAGTATCGCCCTGGTAAAATACCGACATTCAGAATCGAAACGTTGCTTGAAATGGTTTTGTCCGTGTTTAGTGACTAGATCTGAATACCCAGGTACTTAACCTCAACCAACCTTTCTCTTCCCCATCTGCCTCCCCTTTCCACTACCTTCAGCCTCACAATATACCCCAATTTGGGATTCCATAGTCTCACTGGCTGGTAGCAGTTTGGGACTCTTGTGCGGTATTCACTATAAAAACAAAGATTAAAAAAATATATAACATACAACGACCTCAACACAAACAATAACAATAAAAACAATTTTATTTTTGTAAAATTAAGCAAATTGTGTATTTTTGGGTGCTAACCCTTAAATAAAACCTAAGCCAATCAATCTTTTAAAAAACACTTGCTGTTTTTAAATTTATTTAATTTACTTAAAAAGTTTATTTTTATCATGGTTCCTTGTGAAATATTACATTTTTAAGATAAGAAATAGTAATAAAAAAATAAAAAAATAAAATCCATAAAAGTGGCTACCAAGCTATCACCTCAGTTTCTGTACACCACCATTAGTCCTTATCAACCAGTTCTAAAGTCTCTAAAGTCTTCGTTAAAATTATTATTTCTTTACTTTTTCCCCACATAAAATGTCCTAAAATTATGCGGAGTACATGTAAATTCTTGACGGTTTTGTTGAAGACGAAAACTTTAGCAGCGAAAGAAAACTCTGCGAGTAAGTCAGTAAAAAGTACCTACCGGATGATTAGACAATACTCTCGGTGCGCGAGGTAGAAATTTTAAGCACCGTTTCATTTGATTTTTCTCATTTTCACGCCTTGCAACATTGATTTCTCCACGGATCGGCCTATAAGGGTTGTCCCGATAAAAAAAACATTTCCGACAGTTGCAAGCTCAAACATAAAAGATCGAGTCATCACTATTTTATCGAGGCATTAATGAGTGTATTTTTGGTTATGTGTTTTAATTTTGCTAGCAACTTTTCTCATTTCTGTCGCAGCGTGGACCGGCTTAAGGGCAGTCAGCATTGCACTCATCGTTTTGCTTCAGTGTTTCGCCGGCCGTCGTGCGAATGTGTCGTGTGTCGAGTGTCGATTTTCGCTGAATTGCCGTTGAAAGTTGAAAACTTGAAGTCGTAAAATATTTTTAGAAAAGTGATTGCCCACAGCTGTTTTCTGATTTGGGTGGTACTTTTTCGTCCAGTTTGTTGCGATTGATCGTTTAATTGTTGTGTGTGATTCCGTGCAAAGTTTTTCGGATTGGACTTTGGGTAGAGCAGTTCAAAATAAAACATTGTTTTTAAGGTAAGCCTTTGATTTTCTCAATGTTTTATTTTTCTTAGAGAATGCGTATTTGTTTTTCATATGAGGGGATTAAAAATAAAAAGGGAAGTGTTTGAACAAGTCGTTATACTACAAAAAAATGATTTAAAAAAATAAATATTGTTTCTGTACTAATGGGATATTAAAAAAAGGGCGATACTGTTTAAAACGTGTGGAATAATTAAAAAATATTTTTATGATTCTGATGTTCTCACTAAAAATGTAAGATTTTATTATTTCTATGAATAATGATTCATTTTAAAAACGTTCCAAAACCGGCAATTCTTAAACGAAAAAATTCACGCAACGCGCTTGTTATTGTCAAAATTTTATGTTTTTAAGTGATTTAGAATCAGGTAATAGAGTATGCAAATACGTTTATTTCAAGAACCTATAATATTTAACCACTTTAAATTAGCCGGGGATCTCTAATTGACCCAGTTTTAAGTATGTCATTTTATCAAAATGTGAAAAAAATACGTGAATACAAATTTCACAATGTTTATCTTGTGTTTACAAAACAACATGAACAATTTAGTACCTGCATGTCATCTGGAAATGACAATAATAATTTAAAAAATTTAAAAAGAACGGTTATGTTTAATATGCAACTGCTAGTAAAATAAAACAAAACATTGTTGGAAATTCATTTGCTTGCAATTTTTCTACCGCTCAATCGGGCATGAGGTTTGTTTCTTTTTTTGTTTCCTAGATAAACAAAAACATTTTTTTCTGTACACAATGTGTACGCTAGAGACTTTTGCGTCACTTCATGTACGTTTTACTTTCGCAATTCTTGATTTTATCTTAAAGGGATTTCGTTACAGTGAGATTTTTTCTCTCGACGAAAAACTTTTGACTTTCTTTCAAAGCATGTCACCAAACAATTCAGTAACTTTACTATCGTTTTAGGGAAATAAACTATTTTTTCTTCATAAACAAAATACATAAACTTTGTTTATAACCACTTTATTATTTAATATTACGTCTACCGGTTTCAAAAGTACCCTTCCATCATCAAGGACAAATTTTAATATTGTCCTGATGATGGAAGGGTACTTTCGAAACCGGTAGACATAATATTAAATAATAAAGTTGTTATAAACAAAGGTTATGTGTTTTATTAATAAATATGGCAAGTCACAAAGTAAATGTTTTTAAGATTTTTTTTTCTTCTTCTAACAATTATTGTATAACTGTGAACCCCCTCAAATAATCACCATGCTCATCTCTTGATATTCTGGCTGCAACAAAGCATTAAACTCATTTGATCTATCTCATCAGTACAACATTTTGTTGGTTGTATTTAAAAAAAATCAGATTTTCGGGCAGAGATATTTATATTGGATTCTTCTACACATGTAGACAGAACGTGAACCTACTTTTCGGGCTTTGTTTTGTAAAAGAAACTAAATTGTTTTCTTAACAAAAACTCTCGAAATTTTTTCGATGCTAAAAATCTAGCAAAATTGCTGCCCTAATTTTCTTAATTTTCACTGTCAGAACTCTGCTCCAAAGTACCAAACAATTTTTCATTGTTGAACTAGGACCGAAAACACTAAAAAAAATAAAATTATTTTCATTTTACTTTGCAGAACTCCGAAAGAAATGGTTTTATTTTTAGTATTATGCGAATATCGAACAAGAGCTTCAACTGTTCGGAAACAGTGGGATTATAGCATTCCAAAAAGGGGAATGTTGTGAAGCAGTATAAAAAGGAGAGAAGAAATAGGTGGGGTAGAGGACGATTGAGAAGTCCCTGGCCATTCATATCTAGTCACTTAACACGGAAAAAATCATATCAAGCAACGTTTCTAATTTGGAAAATGGTCTTCCACCAAGACTGAGAGTATTAACCACTATTTAAATAACGTAAAGTACCTGCTTGTACTATTTCAAAAAGTTATTTGATGTTTAGACAATTCTTTCCCATGGCAATGAAGCTGGTAGAAGTGACACAAACGTACCTTGCAAATTTAGTCGTCTTTATTATTTACGAGAAAGACATGTCACGATCAAGTAAACTAAATACTTGAATCGGGTCATGTGAAGAGTCAGAATAATAGAACAATATGTATGAGATGATGTATGAATTTGAATTAAGGAAGTTTGTGTGCCAAGACAGAGTCATATAGCGGTCCGTCCTCTCTGCCTACCCCTGCGGAGAAACGGCGTGATGGTTAGTTGGTTAATATTTAAAGTAATTTACAATTTATTTGGAATTTATTCGCTTTCTTAAAATAGTAAATAAATATATATTTTCGTAGAAAGCAATCGTTTTGTGGTTTGACATATTTAATGAAAATTAAATGATAACTTTGTAAAAGACTACAGATTTTATTTTAATTTTTACTACCGGCCGGTTTCACTTAGCCTAAGCATCATCAGGGTAAGAAATTAAAATGAACGAAAAATACAAAGTGTGCGGTTATATATACAATTTTTGTTTAGTTTGATTTTATACCCTTATGACGCTTAGGCTAAGCGAATCCTGTCGGTCATTAAAAATAAAATAAAATCTGAGGTCTTTCACAAAGTTGTAATTTTATTTTCATTAAGAATACAATGAATATATTTGCGTGTTGACGACGTTTAAAAAAAATACTATTAACATTAATTTGATATTATCTTTTAGAAAAAACCTTTTTATCTCTATTGTATCTGAAATTCTACCATATCCATAAATTAATGCCACTTACTGTTAAGGCTAATGTTTACTCGGCATAAATCTAAATTTAATTTATTTCGAATAATATTGCGTGACCAAACATAATAGAGATGGAAAGCTGCTTTGGCAACACACAGACTTAATAAAAATCCCACGTTGACACTTTCCGCGTAATGTTTATCACCCAAAACTCGAACCGATCCAAACAAAAGCACTAAAAATAAACAATACTTGCAAAACGCTACCAAAAATACAAAAAAAAAATATTTTCCAACAAAATCTCATCCAGAGAATGAGATTTATTCGAATGTTTTGAAGTACAGATATACAAGTACAGGTAGATGACGTCCTCTAAAATATTAAATCAAATCAAATCGTAACCGTCCTCTAATCTTTTTTCAGTCACACGTATTTTTGTCAGCACCCACATTTCATTTCCCTTTTAAGTAGTCAAACCATATAACGTGTGGGTGACCTACCTGTATGTTGTTCATTACCAACCAAAGACGCCATAGAACGATGTTTTAATAAACAATAATTATAATAACACGGAATTTGTATAGCGGAGTTTTGTGATAGTCCGCCTCAAGTGCGCTTCACACTAAATTACCTAACGTTATATACAAAAGAGAAAAATAAAAATAACAGATATCTATGCATCCAGATATTTACGCAGATATATCTATTGACGCCTCCGTGGTCGAATGGTTGGGCGCTCGACTACGAATTCAGAGGTCGAGGGTTCAAACCCAGCGTGAGCAAATAACCTTAATTCAATATGTGTCATAACACATTTAATGAATGTAAAAATAATATACAGTATATTTGCGGCACAATCCAGAGTGGAAAATACTTTAAAATATCGCCTTGGTGAAAGACCACCATTCAGAATCGAAACGTTGCTTGAAATGGCTTTGGCCGTATTTGGTTGCCAGATCTAAATAGCTATGTACTTCCCAACCTTTCTCTTCCTCATCTCCTTGCCCTCCCCACTACCTTCAGCCTCACAACATACCGCAATTGGGAATGCCATAGTCTCACTGGATCTAGGCGGTTGGGACTCTTGTGCGGTATTAACTATAAATAGGGGTGTTAAAAATCCAGATGAAATGTATAAATATGAAAAAAATATGATATAAATATGTCAAAGTTAAGAAAGGGAAATAATATTGAAGACATTCTACTTGTTGGTATTTAAAACATCAATATCCAAGTGTTATAAGTTCGGAAAGAATGCAAGGCTGATGTAAGCGTAATGAATAGGATCAAGAATGGGATGCTCAGATGGTTTGGGCATGTAGAGCGAATGAACGAAGAAAATAGTGCGAAAAGAATATATGATGCGAAAGTGAATGGAAGAAAAAGTCGAAGACGCCCGAGAAAGACTTGGCAAGATCAAGTAAATCACACATTTGAATCCGTTCATGCGAAGAGTCGAGAATAATAGAAGAGTATGTATGAGACGATGTATGAATGTGAACGAAGCAAGGAGTGTGTGCCAAGACAGAGTTGTATGGCAGTCCGTCCTCTCTGTATACCCCCGCGAAAAACGGCATGATGGTCAGTTAGTTATAAGTTAACGATTCTAAAAATGCAAGCAGTGTGAATGTAAAACATACCGAAAAAAATCTACCTGTCGTCTGTTAGTTTCGCCATCTCAAAGATCCATTCTTGTGTGGAGATTATGACAGTGAACATGTTTTATGAAAAATATATCTATTGAATATTTGGTTTGAATATAAGGGTACTTTTCCTAATGTACCCCAAACGCTGAGGGTGGAAAATAGCCCAAGCCCTGTAAAGTGGTTCTTTATGAGAACTGTAAATGCGATGTTGAAAGAGGTCCACGTTACCAGTGTCAAAAACCTTTTAACCGGCATTATTTTCCTCCCTACCTTCAATTGTTAGGTAAGTGGATATCTCGGTGTCCCTCCCATGTTTGTAGGAGCTATAAACCGCAAGATTTATTATAGAGACCACAGGGTAAAGAATGTACCTTTTTACCAACCGCAAGTTATGTTGAAAATCCATTAGATTCATCCAACTATTAACGAAATGACAAACCCATCTCATAAATTTATTAGTATTAAAATCTCTTTAGATTAGTATTTTATAGGGACACGTTTAAATCAATATTTTTAATAAATATTGTAATTTATTTCATCGTCATTAATTCCACAATATTATGTAAAAGGTTTTACCAATGGTTTACCATCATCTATTTTTTATGTGTTCATACTCGGCAGTACCTTGGGTTTTGTGATTTTGTATTATCCTTTTTTTTCTTCTTCTCTCGTGTACAATTTTATTGTATTTCTTTATTACATACTCGTTTGTAAATAGGGCATGTTGTGTAGTAAAAAAAAAACAATAAAATAAAGCGACATAAGATAAAATTCCTGGATCTATACTGCTTTGGAAGAAAACCTCAGGCGCCGTTTTAAATGAATATTTTTGACTCCTAGGCCCTAGATTTATAAATAATTTCGAAATTTGAGTATGTTTGATCAAATTCACACGGAAAGTAAGGGTTATGCGTTACAGATCTAAGATATGTTAATTATTTGTCTCTATTTTCATTTATACACAGTATGTTGTGTTTATTTTTATTTATTTATTTCTTGTTTATATTAATCATCTTGGGTTACATTCTCCATAACTTCATACATAGGTATAATTCTTATTTGTTTATAATTCTGAAATTATTATTATTATTTTGAATTTTTCATTCTCCATTTTAGTTAAAAAAAACATTAGCGGAAACTTCACTGGTTAATGCAACATAGTAATCACTTTATTTATGTTTTGTTGTAAACCACTGTATGTTTTTCTCAAAAAAAAAAAATTTAAGCTTACTTCGGGCACACAGATACGCTCACAATACACTTTGTATGTTTGTTTTTTCAATGCATAAAGCTATCGATGATCTCTATTATCTTATTCTTATAAAGTATGCCATTGCATTCATATCATGCCTCAGGCTTGTTCCTGATAATATCTAAAATATTTGTGATGTTATTATGACATCATCATTCTTAAATTCACAGTAAAATTACAACAGCCCTAATTCTGAGATGAAAATATGAAAAACTTCAAGTTAATAACTCACAGTACTCATAATTACAGCAGCTTTCTGAAAAGTATATTCAGGTTGTCCTATTCAGATGAACGAGAAATTTTATTTAATGTATGTATTGATGTCCCTGATGTATAGCATTGAGGCATGAAACTGGCAGAGAAAGGGTTAAAGTAGACTGAATGCTGTAGTAATGAGATCCTCGAGGCGTATGAGCGATAAAACCATGTGTGCCCGTGTTAAAAATGTGGATATCCGGAACGAATGCAAGGCTGATGTAATCGTAATGAATAGAATCAAGGAAGAAGCGCTAAGATAGTTTGGGCATGTAGAGCGAATGAACGAAGAAAGAAGTGTGAAAAGAAAATATGTCGCGAAAATGAATGTAAGATGAAGTCGGGACGCCCGAGGAAGACATGGAACAATCAGATGAATCAAATACTTGAGTCGGGCCAGAATAACAAAAAAGTATGTATGAGACGATGCATGGATGTGAATGAAGCAAGGAGTGTGTGCCAAGACCGAGTTGTTTGGTGGTCCGTCCTCTCTGCCTACCGCGGAGAAACGGCGCGATGGTTAGAACATGTTATTTATATTCGTGTACAAGAACCATAATACCTAGTGCTCATCGTCGAATTCCCCAACTACATAATTTGTTGTTTACATTTGATGAACTTATTGTTACAATACGAGTTTTAAAATACTTATTAGCATCGTTATCGTTATTCAGGTGCAAATTTATTATATCAGAGATTAGGTCATTCCTTACAAACTAATATTCTTTTTATATGAATAGCAAATACAAAATTGAATAAATAGCATGCATCTTGGAATAATAAAGGATAGCATGTGCCTTAGATGTCCCTTTGACGGCCTCCATGGTCGAGTGGTAAGACGCTCGACTACGAATCCAAAGGTCGCGGGTTCCAACCCAGCGTGCGCCAAAAACTTTTATTTTATTAATATGTGTCACACATTTAATTCATACAAAAATAATAAAAAGTATATTTGCGGCACGTTCCAGAGTGGTAGATACTCTAAGGATCGCCCTGGTGAAAGACCACCATTCAGAATCGAAAGGTTGCTTGAAATGGCTTTAGCCGTGTTTGGTGACCAGATCTGAATAGCCAGTGTTCATTCTGGAACTTCTTCTTTTGATCTCCTGCCCCTCCCCACTACCTTCAGCCTCACAAAATACCCTATTTTCGTGATGACATAGTCTCACTGGCTCTAGACGGTTGGGAGCAGTCGAGACTCTTGTGCGGTATTCATATAAAAAAAAGATTAATAAAATAATGTAGATACGTTACTGAGACGACGCGCCTGGTTGCACTAAACCAAGTCAACGAAACACACCTTCGAAACACGCTTCGTATAGCTATCTCTTCCGCACACACATATTCTTTGAATGGCTATCCTTTTCATACGCAGGTGTAACATTTAGTGGTGCAACATTAGTGGCGCTACATTTTTCGTAACATTTGTATGAATATGACGTGTCTTGTATTTCATGTCTATGGCATGTGCCCTTGTAAAGTAAGATTTTTTTTGTGAAATAATTGTATCGCTCATAAAACCATTCAACAGTAATAACAAAACATTTCACCATGTGTTGGCATGGAGTAATATCTATGTGTGCTGGTAAGGCTATTGTTTCCCAGCAATTCATTTAAACTGGATGATGGAATTATTCTGGGATTTAATTATATAGAATTCAGTTACGTCCGTTAGAATATTAGTTGCATCTTTTTCACCGCTTTATTCTGTAAAAACAGGTGTATTTCCGTAATTTGTCTGTCAAATTACGGAATGAATTAATAATTAACGAACAAATTGATATTAAGTAGAAATTAAGATTTGTACAGCGCCCTTGAGGTGATTTTTCACAAAAAGGGCGCTACACAAATTATTCAAATATAATTATTATTATTAAAGACTTAAAGAGTGTGTTGAATTCGAACCCTTATGCCATGAACCCAGCAATATTTTTTCTTTCATTATGGACAGCATCCAACACACTTTTTGGCTTTCTAACACATACAATACTACAAATGATTTATCTGTTGATTCTACACGGGTAGTTAGAAAAATGTCTAAGGTTTCTAGTTGATTCAATTCTTAAAACAGTTATCCTTTAATTTTTTTACGAAATGCATACTGAAATTTTAGGTTAATTGTTCAAAAATGCCATCACTGGTTTTCTGATTGAACCTATTACTACTGACATTTTTGTATGTTTTTCATAGAATTTAAAAGATTGTAGTCTTAAATTTGTATTCACCAAAAATCTTTAAATTTTTTAATTTCCCGACCTTCCTCTTCCCCATCTCCTTCCCCTCCCCACTACCTTCAGCCTCACAACATACCCCAACTGGGGATGTCATAGTCCCACTGGCTCTAGACGGTTGGAAGTAATCGGGACTCTTATGCGGTATTCACTATTAAAAATAAAATAAAACTACTCTTAGAAAATTTACACATGAAAAATTTTTGGTATTACACATGTTAAAATGCTACATGCAGTGACGTTTCGCGCATTTTTAATGTATGTTATATATTTGTTTTTTTTTATTATTTCGTCTGTAAGCAGTATCAATAAAAAAGGCCAAAAATTAAAAGAATGTCTGCAAGTTTGACTGGCTGAAGCAATAAGCCACCGCAGAGTGGTGAAATAACAACAATATAATAAAATTCTCGTAAATTCTCGGAATTTAAGGATGGAAAAAACGTAAATTATCGTTGCTTTCTAGACAAACCGAAAATATTTTCGGGCGTCCTCCACTATCATTCATGCGGATCGTTTCGTTAAAAAAACCAATAAAACATTCAGTGCTTTTACTGAAAACAGACCGAATTAGACATGAAAGTCGAAAGGGACATAAAATACTGCTAGAGACGATAAATCTAGCCGTCTATGTTGGAAAGGAGTGAAAAAACACACCGAATTACCGCCGTTAGCAAAGTCACATTTCCTAATGCGATTCCAGGCCCTGTAGCCTATAGTCTAAAGTCTACACCATAGTGGAAACGCCTCGTGTCAATGGGCACAGACATGCAATATAAGGGTTGGTTCGTGTCTTTTACTAACTAGCGGACATATCCATAAACACACCGGTAGTTAAATTGGTACAAATTACACACCTAAGGTTTTATCAGTCGGTACGGCCTGGTTCAATTGGGAGTTAATTCTTTGACATCTACTCGCTTGGTAGTATTATTATTTGCAGCACTCGTTTAAAATTACAATCATGAAGTGTCCTCAGTGTAAACCAGGCGATGGTGAAATTGCATATTTTTTTGATTTCTTTATTTTCTGTTTATATTAACAGACCATTGTTCAATTATCTAAAATACACCACACGAAATGAGAAAAAAGCAACAGAAAAAATAACAGAACATAAATATTATTTGAATGAAACAAAAATATACATTTAGGGAACATTTAAGTCAAAGACTAAAGACGTTTTTGAGTCAATGAAGTCAGACATAATAAATTGTATTTTTCAAAGATTGTTATCGTAAAAAATGACAAAATAGAAAACGTAATACACACGACCCTATTAAATTTTGGTGTGAAGACTGTGAACGCGTTTTGTTTACGTTAAAATTGTGTAAAATTAAAATTGCAATTTTAAAAGTATAAAAAGAAATTATTATTTTAAAATTGTCTGTTTATAAACCAAAATAAATTGATATTATGCTAGAAAATTAAGTGCAAATCTATATTGGATTTATTTTATTTATTTAACTTACACCTTCCAGTTTTATTTAGATGTGAATTTATCTTCAAGTCATATTAGAATTTTGAATAACAATCGAACAGATCGTTTAGTAACCGAGTGGAGAAAAATGCATCGTGATCCCAACCCTTGTTGTGAGTTCAATTCTCTGCTAACTAAGTTCAGCATCATTGCGCAATCAACCTTTTCTACAAACTTTAGAAAGACAAACATTCCCAAGTTATTTTATACCGAGGGTTCTTAGTTTATGTATGAGAATATTATGTTAGACTTTTTCGAAAGCCTTACTAAAGTCAGTATACACTACATCAGTTTGAAGACCCTTATGCATATATTAAATAGATGTTCCTGATAAATCATTAAGTTAATAAGAGTGGACCTTTTTACCATGAAACCGTGTTGTTGATGAGAGATGACTTTATTGATCACAGGCGAGAGTATAGTATAATGTCTTTCTAAAAAAAAACGTATACATTACCAGAGTTCAGATTGGCAGTATAAGATCGATGAAAAGCAAACTTTTTAATTGAGGTCTAAATAATTTAAGCCCTACTTACTAGAAATAAAGGGTTGGATAGATCCCGAAGAAACTATTTAATGCATTTGCATTGTGGCATTGTTAACTTTTGAATGATTATTATAAAGAAGCAGATAATTTTGTTTATCAAAATGTTTGTGTACTTAAACGAGGAATAATTTGAAACAATAATCTTTAAATGTCTCAACACATTCATTAAAGAAAAGTGTAAAAGACCGTTTATAAACTTTTCAAGAAATGATTTAAGATGAAAAATAGTGCCTTTGCTTATACTCGTATACCTTATAAATATATATATTTTTAAATATTTTAACGAGAATAAATAAATAAATACCCCCCATTTAACATGTACTTAATCGTGTACAAGAAAATAACATTTTCTTCTTTTAAAGCGAAGCAAACAAAGGCAAATAATTTGTTTTTGACTGATGGATTTGAAGGAAAAACAGTTTTATTTGAGATAAGGATCTCAGAGCAAGAATATACTCTTATATGGAGAGAGATCTACATATTTTTACCCAACCTATACAAATTTAAATTTACGATAAATCAATTTTTTCGGGTTTTTACTTCGTAAACCGTAAGATAGAAAGAGACAAGACAAGTTCTCACATAATTTACCACCACCATTCGGTATGTTAGCATATTTTCCGCCTCCCGCGTCTCCGGCGAAACCGCCCACTATGTTTCGTTATGCGATATAACAGGACATAACTCAATGGTTTTTTAGGATATATCCAATATTTTTGTTGATGACAATACTGTGGAAAAGTGGTTTTACAAATAAACAAAAACATTATATCGACATGTGCTATGAATGGATTTATAAAACCCTAGCCCTAGTCCTGACCACGCCCGAGTCAGGCAAAAATCATTGATACTGACTACAGAAACGCTCCCTCCTGTATATCATTGCTCCGAGATAAGATTTTAAAGAAATCATATCACTAAATAACCGTATTCTGTATAATCATAAATATCGAAAGCATAAAAAATGAACATCGTTTTTCAAAGTAAATAGTTACCTACGCAAATATTTATTTTTTATCTTAATACTCACAATATTATGATTTCGTTTAAGATTTTTTTAAAGTGGAGTACGAGGACCATTCAAATATGTTTACATTTATTTACACAGCTTACGTTTCCTGTGTAAATACCCTTTCAAAAAGCAATACGACGAACCAACATTTCCCGTTGAATTTTGAATAATGTCGATTTTGAATTCACAAGGAAGGGATTTCTTTTTCTTGATACGAGTCAAGTCCCGGAAACGATTTGCAAGTGCGCATTGTTTGGAGATGTCTCTTCGCAAGAGTTGAAAGGTATTATTTATTCACTGATATTTTATTAAAGCAAAAAAGAAACCTTTTCCATTTCCTCGGAGCAGATGGTTGAGTTGTGAAGTATGTCCGCTGAAGACGGTAAGGGTGATTTTCACATAAGGGTGTGTACATAAAATTCACTTATTTATGAACTGAATACGTTCATGGATAAGCAGTCGTTAGTGTTATCGGTGCAAGTAGAAATAATGTGTGCTAAAACCACGTGCGACTGTTTTGCAAATAAGGAAAATATTGCAAAGAGAAAATATGTAAGTCCATGAAAAAATAAATATCTAAGGAAGTTACGGTTAGATAGCTAGATGGTAAGTTATCTTACCATCTAGCCATCTGGTTAGATGGTAAAATGGTTAGATGATTTGACGTGAAATTATGTTAAGCGTGTGAAAAAAAGGTGAGAGTATTAGGAAGGCATGGCATCCAAGTGGATGTAAAAGAAGAAGTGGACATCCCAAGAAGATTTGGCGCGAGATATGACGTTATAGTTAATAACTAACTAACTAACTATCAGGCCGTTTCTCCGCAGGGGTAGGCAGATAGGACGGACCGCCATACAACTCTGTCTTGGCATACACTCTTTGCTTTATTCATCGACTCATACGAGCACATATTCTTCTGTCATTCTGACTCTTGATATGGCCCGACTCGAGTATTTGATTCACTTGATCGTGCCGTGTCTTCTTCAGGCGTCCGACTTCTTCTTCCATTCACTTTTGCGTCAAATATTCCTTCAAATACTCTTTTCTTCGTTATTCGCTCTACATAGCAAGGTACTTCCCAAACTTCCCAACCTTCCTCTTCCCAATCTCCTTCCCCTTCCCACTACTTTGAGCCTCACAACATACCCTATTTGGGGATGCCATAGAACAAAAAAAAAAATAAATATAGACTCACTGGCTCTAGACGGTTGGGAGCAGTTGAGACTCTTGTGCGCTATTCATATAAAAAATATAAAAAAACCTACCCAAACCATCTAAGCGTCCCTTTATTGATTCTATTCACTACGTTTACATCAGTCTTGCATTTTTTCCGGATATCCGCATTTTTAACCCGGTCATACATGGTTTTACCGCACAAACGCCTCTGGGATCTTATTTCTACAGCATTAATTCTACTTTCATCCTTCCTCTGCCTGTTTTATGCCTCGCTGCTATACATCGGGGTTGGTATGAGCAATTTATTGTAGACTGCTAGCTTCGCTTTTTGAAGAGTTATTGTTTGAACAAACGAGAGATAAACTCTTCGAAAACCAAGTTACCTAATGCAGAAATCTCGATTCAGTCGAATGCTGATTTAAAATAATTGTAACAATACAGAATGAAGAACTTTATTTGATTGCTGAAATTTGCGTTACTGTCCCTTTAGGATTTCATTTTCGAGGAACAAGCCCGTCAACGTGAATGCACCCTCCGCATTCGCTTGGTATAAATAATTTCACGGTCCACGTCGTCTACGCGGATGGTAAGTGCTGGTGCATATTTATAAGGCTCTATGGCGACCAGCCTGCCGCGAGCCGGAGTACTGCCTTTTGTCTGTTGTGCAGTTATTTACATTTTAGTCAAATAGCAGAAAACTGAAAATCAAAATATGGATTTTGAAAGAAGAGTGAATGCAGGAAACTCCATTAATGGAGGATTGAACGCTGTTGGCGCAAATAAGAAATTGTCCAAAGATGCGAAGCTAGCAGTCCACAATGGAGTGCTTATACCAACAATGATGTATTGCAGTGAGGCATGGAACTGACAGAGAAAGGATGAAAGTAGACTGAATGCTGTGGAAATGAAATCTTTGAGACGTATGTGCGGTAAAACCATGTATGAACGTATTAAAAGGAACAAAGAAAGGAGTGTAAAAATAATATATGATGCGAAAGTGAATGGAAGAAGAAGTCGAGGACGCCCGAGAAAGACATGGAACGATCAAGTAAATCAAATACTTGAATCGGGTCATGTGAAGAGTCAGAATAACAGAAGAGTTGTATAAGACTATATATGAATGTGTCAAGTGAAGAGTCAGAATATCAGAAGAATATGTATGAGACGATGTATGAATGTAAATGAAGCAAGGAATGTGTGTCAAGACAGAGTTATATGGCAGTCTGTTCTCTCTGCTTATCCCTGCGGGGAAACGGCGTGATGGTTAGTTACTTAAAATGAAAAAAAAACTTGATTTTTAACAATCGCCATGAGAAACAATGTACCAAACATAGCTTTTGTAGAGTCCCAACTGCTTCCAACAGTCTAGAGCCAGAGAGAATATGGCAACCCCATTTGAAGTATGTTGTGGGGTTGAATGTAGGGGAGAGAAAAAGGTGATAGGGAAGAAGAAGGTCGGAAAGCACCTGCCAATTCAGATCTGGTTCCCAAACACGGTTAAAGCCATTTAAAGCAACGTTTCAATTCTAAATGGTGGTCTTTCACCAGGGCGATGCTTGGAGTATATACCACTCTGGAACGTTTCGCAAATATAAGTACTATTTATTATTTTATATAATTTAAATGTGTTATTACACATATTAATTAAATCAAATTTATTTTGCACGCCGGGCTAAAACCCGTGACCTTCGGATTAGTAGTCGAGCGTCTTACGACTCGACTGCGCAGGCTGAAAAGCTGTTTGTTAAGACACAATAATTCAGAGAAGAGAAGATCATGTTCGAAATTAAGAAGGGACGGTTGTATAGAGATTATATATTCGATATAGAAAGCAATTAAACAATATATGTAATAATAATAATAATAAATGCATAACTTTTATAGCGCCGTTTTTGTGGGAAAATCACCTCAAGTACTTAATAGAAATACGATTGTTGGGTCAGTTGAACTCTGAAATTAGTAGGGATGAAGCCATAGTGTGGTTATCGTGTTTTTAGGGGCGTAAAGGTTACTTTTTTAGATGTTTTCAATATTAATTTTGGTTCTTTTGGTTTGCCTATTGAGTTATACACCTGACTTTTGCTGCTTTTTTTGGAAAATTAACTCATTTTTGTCTAAAGTGTCGCTTAAGCCCTTTTGACTTTTTAGCTACGATATCATATCATTTGCGTCAAATGTTTGCAAAATTTTAAATTTTACCCATAAAAAACAACATTTTCTCTCTGGGACAGTTGTAACACGATGGTAGAACCTACCCAGTGTTTTTTTTTCTTTATCTTTTTTATTATAGCTTATTAAACATAACTTTATCTTTTAAGTATCATCCATGTATTTTTATAATTGGACATTAAGTTTGTTTGTTTCAGAGTGCCTAAAAACGTATTAGAGCCACGTAGTATTTAAACTAACGTGAAAAGTTTGAAGGTAAAATTGTACGTTAAGTGGCATCTGGAGCGATACCATTATACCGAATATGTCACTTAAGGTTGTGTGGGCTATTATACAAACTTTTTACTCGTATAGAATTTCTTTTCTTGTACGTTACCAATGCCTATCACAAAAATAACTCCTCCTGAACAAATAACAACACAAAGGTTTTTTTTTTATAAAGAAAGACAAACATTCTCGGGTCACGAATAACCTTACAATATTTGAAAAACTCTTTCTACCATCACAATAAGCAGAAAATGACGTTGTGCAATTAAAAAAAGAAAAATAAATACAAATGTTCCCCGGTTACGAATAGCCTAACAATACTTGAAAAACTCCTATTGCCATTATAATAAGCGAAAGATGTTGCTGGTGCAATGATGGAGGACTTAGCCAGAAGAGGAGTTGAACCCACGATGCCCAGGTGGGAATCCGATGCGTTTCTCCTCTCAGCTACTGATCAGTCAAATTGAATGAGCAATTTCACCTGAACCTGGTGCCTGAAGGACGTGCCTTAAAATAGTAGTTTCAATGGAACCCCTACATAAGGATGATTGACTTTAAAAAATCACCCCATCACCAAATTAATTTTAAAACCTTAGAACCTCTTTGTCCATATTCAAAAGATATACGAATAATGAAAAAAATTATCAGCATTTCTACACACTAATTAAAAATGTCATTGAGACTGACCACAAGCCAGAAAAATCCTTGACTCTGCAGTAGCGGGCGGTCCGTTTGATTGATTTTTCTATCTTAAAAACCAGATTGCAATCTTTGGAGAACATAGGTCAGATCCAATGTGGTAGATAATCTCTGTATCGACAACAACATTCAGAATCAAAACGTCGCTTGAAACGGCTTCAGCCGTGTTTGGTGACCAGATCTGAATAGTTAGATACTTCCCAAATTTTCTCTTCCCCATCTCCTTCCCCTCCCCACTTCCTCCAGCCTTACCACATACCCCAATTAGGGATACCATAGTCTCACTGGCTCTAGATGATTGGGAGCAGTTAAGACTCTTGTGCGGTATTCACTAAAAAAAAGGTGAAAATGCTGTCGTTGTTTTACCGTTATTCTAATGAAAGATGCTACATGCACTTGTGTCGTTGATTTTTTTGGTACCGGTGCTGTTTGTGGTACGGTTGGTACACGTTTGAAATTTGTCAGATGAGAACAGATCGTTTCAACGACTGATTCTTGTGTTCAATACCTCAATTTGCTCGTGTTTCCTTCCTGCTACAACATGGGTCTCTTTAAGACCCAAATTCACCTCTTTCCCCTCCAAAAAACTCCCTACGCAGCATCCTCAAAGATGACATAGGCCCTGAGGGTCTCTTATTAGGAGTTATTATAAATTTTTTTTTTTTTCACAATCTGTAAATCGACAAAAAAAACACAATGTGGAATAAATTTCACCTTTAGTAGAGGAGTGCTTTTACATTGTGTTGCAAAAGTTTATGCTACAGCCGTACTAAAGAAAATTTATTTCAATGCTTTGAATGCAAGAAATGGGCACATCAAAAGCTTCAACGTTTGTCATGATTGCGAAACGGGAAAAATCACCATATTTTTACAATGCCTTTGGAGTTTTTATATTAATTCGTAATAATATAATGTTTCAAAGAGCAACTAGAGAATTCGTAGAAGAGACTTTCATTTAAGTAAATAAATAAGTGTAAAATATACCCTACCTTGTATTAGAATCGTCCCTGGTTCCAGGGAGTAAGTAACATTTTTCGAGTACACTGTTCTTTGCCATATCTCATGCTTACTTAACGTATGTTAGATAATATATGTCATTATTTGATTAAAATGTTTGCATAGAATTGTAGAATACAAATGAAGACTCCAATGCAAGAACCTGTTAACTAACTGTCGAGTAATTCTGAGATATTTAGTCTTTTGCGTTTTGTTAAAAAAAAGTGTCACCATCACAAATCCACCAACTATTTTTAATGAACCATATAGCTAATATACTAAATTAAATATGTAATTTAGCATTATAATGCATTTCTGCAATGCAATTTTACTATTGTAAATAACATGTGTTTTTGCCATTGAAAATTTTTCAGCTATAACAAAATTTGCAGTCAATTTGTTGAACTCTTTGATTTTCCATGTTCGTGTAATTTTCACTACCTGAAAGTGTGTTCATTGGATAGAGCATAACATAATAAGTTTAGTAAGAAACTCTTTTGGCAAAAAAAAATAGTTTACAGGTTCTTGCCGTGGGGTCTTCATATATTCAAATACCATTGTTAAGTAATTCCAACTAAATTTTCTAAAAACCAAAAACCGTGCTTTGTTTCTTTCGTTCTTGATCTCCTCCACCTTTGATAAATTTAACGAAAACCATTTAAATAGTTAAAACTTCTACTTTTAAAATGTTTGATTGTGGCTAAAAACTTTTTAAATCAGTTATTATTATTTTTTAATTCGGTTGCTTCTACTTTTAACCGGCTTTATTGTGGATAAACACTTTTTAAATAATTTATTATTATTGTTTAAATCCGTTGCATCTACTTTTAACAGGCATTGTGGCTACAAACTTTTTTAATCAGTTATTATTATTGTTTTATTCGGTTGCTTACTGCTTACCGCTCACGTTTCGAATTTTTTTATGAATTGTTGATTATTTTTTTGACTAAGTAATCTGCTCTATTTTTAGGTCAATGTCTGGCGAATGTTTATCAATAATGATAACACATGTTTCATACTGACTTGATGATGACACGTTTTTAGCAATACGGATATAGCTGGCTCGTGTGTGACTTGTAACCTCAGAGCAATAATATACAAGAGAGAGCGCTGCTGTAGTCAGTTTTAAGAGATTTTCCGGACTCGGCTATACCTGGGCGTGGGTAGGACTAAGGCTAGGGTATTTATACATCCATTCATAGCATATATCGACATCATGTTTTTGTTTATTCGTATTACCACTTTTTCAGAGAATTGTTTTAAGCAATAATATAGCATGTAACCCAAAAAAACCGTTGAGTTATGTTCATTTATTTCGCGTATTAAAACGTGTAGACAGAGTCAACGGAGACGCGAGACAGAAGAACATTCTAACAATACTTGAAAGCGGTGTGATTATTTGGGAGATTTTGTTGTCTCTTTCTTTCTCATGATGTACGACGTAAAAACCCGGAGAAAGTGATTTATCCTAAATTTGTATAGGTTGGGTAAAAAAAATTAGCTCTCTCTCCATTTATTGTTACTTCAAGCTACCTTACTTGTATTTACATCTTTTTTGTTATATAATAGATATATTATTCAGAATTAAAAACAATCGATTTTTAATTGATCCACTGGGCCTTTACGTTTGCCAAATAATTATGTGAAACTGATAGAAAACTGTTATAAAAAAGTACATGATAACTTTATAGTATGCCATAAAAATGCATTAAAATAAACAACCGTAAAAACACCGTCTAAAAGGGACTATTTCAGTACACATGCAAAGTGAAATTTAATGTATTATTAAAAGATTAAGAATACAAATTTTATATCCGAAGTTCCATAAATAATATTGACTAGTTGTTACCCGTAAAAAATCACGTGATGTAACTTACTTGCCAAGAATAAATATTAGTTGCTTTAATCCACCCATTTCAAATATAGATTGATGTCTGCAAACATACATTATAAGTGGGTACTGTATTAAGGGTAGGCAGAGATTTGAAAAGTTCGTTTTTCAAAATTGATAATTTAAATTTTTATCAGTCACCAGAGTTGTAGATATTCTTAAAATCACCCTGGAGAAAGATCACCATTTAGAATTAAAACTTTGCTTGAAATGGGTTAAGCCCTGTTCGGTGACCAGATCTGAATAGCCAGGTACTTACCAATCTTCTTCTTCCCATCTCCTTCCCCTCTCGACTACCTTAAACCTCACAATATACCCCAATTGGGAATGCCATAGTCTCACTGGCTCTAGACGGTTGGGAGCAGTTAAGACTCTTGTGTGGTATTCACTATAAAAAATAAAACTAAAGTCCCATATTCCAAAAGTTCACACTCGTACGGTCGTACGTGCTCACCAAGAAATTATGTATTTATAATATCCATATGTAAATAGTACACACACATTTATATATTTAAAGGTATCAATGAAACGAATTGATTTAATTAAGCGAGATAATTTTAAATGCAATGAAAAAAATAATTGTTTACACACTGTTGTACCCTGCTTTCAAACATCTAAGGAACTAGCGATGGAAAAAAATTCAATGTTTCGTTAAGAATTCACATACTTCAAGTTCCTTAAAATAAACACTTCACGGTGAACGCTTCAATTGAAGTCGAACTGAAATCTCAAGGTAGAGATCTCGAATCAAAAAGTACTAGCAAATCGACCAAAGTTCCTCCCCTAAAAAAACTCCTAGTCGGTAGAGATTTCAAATCGCAAATCAATTAAAAAAATGGAACTGGGAAATAACTAGTTCCTCGTCAAATCTTTGAAATCGAGAATAACTAAAACCGCAATTGAAGTGTGCACATATTAAACCTTCGTGTGCGGCCGCTAAATGAAGTACTTATTTGTTCTTTGTGAACTACGAACTATGATCGAAGTATGAACTGCCGCAAAATAAAATTGTTAAAATCGCTAAATAAATTCGTGGTCTGCACATTTTTTTGTAACTTCAATTGAAGTATTCGCACACTCAAAAATGTGTGAAGTGTGAACTGCCACAAAATAAAATATATATTTTTTTTAATAACAGTTCACACAGAGCGGTTACAACGCTTTACGGAACATTACTGATCATTATTCATGCAGCCATTGAATAAGTGAAAATGCAAAAAAATGTAATTATTAATACAATTATCATTATAACCTATGTTGTATTGAAGTTTTTTAAGAGCTTCGTTTTAACGGCTGGCTTAAAACATATTTTTATGTATTCTTGAATCGGATCAGTGCAGGATAAAATACTGACGTGGGTAAATACGTGGGTGGGAAGATACGTTTATTGAATATTAAAGGAATTTGCTTTGTGGACCTTGTGCAAACAATCTTTGCGAACAACCTTTGTAAACAGAACGAGCAATTAAAATTTTAAACATAACTTACCATTACTCTGTTTTCTCGCAGGCAAAGAGGATGGAATGTCATAAACCAATGTCTTGGCATACAATCTTGCTTCTTTCACATTTATAAATAGCATCATATATACTCTTCTGTTATTCTGCCCGACTCAAATATTTGATTCACTTGATCATGTCATGTCTTACTCGGGCGTCCCCGACTTCTTCGACCATTCCATTTCGCGTCATATATCTACATGCCCAAACCATCTAGCCATCCCTTTTTTCTATCTCATTCCTTCAGCATTTAGTCTACTTTCATCCTTGGTCTGCCAGTTCCATACCTCACTACCATAAATCAGGATGGGTAGAAATACTTTATTATGGACGGCTAGATTTGCTTTTAAGGGCATTTTTTTAATATTTGTGCCAACAGCGTCCAGTCCTCTATCAACGGAGTTTCCTGCATTCACCCTTCTTTCGATATCCTCATCAGCCTTTCCATCTCTCGTAAACAAACTTCTCAAATACACAAACTCACTTGCTCTAAGTATTCATCATTCACAACTATATTGCACGCTGTTTTTGTACTCTCTCTTTCAAACACCATTACTTTAGACTTACTTACATTCATCATTAACTCATTCTGCATTCGTACTTGGTTCCTCCTAGGCACGAGAAATTGCTAATCTTCCGCACTCCTAGAAATCAGCACTGCATTATCAGCATACAATAGGCGACACACTTTAAAATGTTAAAATTTACATTTTTAACATTTTTACTCACTCACTCAACATAATCACCCCGTGTATGTACTTTTTCCTATTATAATAAGTGTTAAAATTTATATAGGGCCATTTTGTGAATTAATCGTCTCTAGGATGCTTTATATTGGTAAATATAGGTAGCTCTTCCTTAAAAAAAAATGTTTTCAAATTACTTTAAAAGTTTTCATAGCCAGTTTCTAACCCTACACTAAACGACAGGTTATTCCAAGAATGATGGCCCAACCTTCTAAATACTCTGTCCCTAAACTTTGCAACATTCATACAAACAGTGGCGTGCACAGAGTTCTTAATCAGGGTAAGCAGTAGGAAAGAAAACATATTAATTGATGATTAAGATAGGTACCACCAGACATCACTGATTGTTAGCGCATTTATTCTATAAAAGCACTGCCTAAACACTAACAAAGATATTAACCCAAACGAGCCACTTGAAGGTAGACACAGCTCACAGCATACATACACACATATTTTGTGTAGTCTAGTGATCATTGAATAATCAACTCTGACGTTGGCAGCGCTTGGACATATGTAGTTACTGCTTTTGACACGTTATAGTAGGATGGTCGGTGAGGCGCTCGCGGCGGTGTAATTAGCTGAACTTTCCGCGTATTTTTGGAAGTGTATATTTATTTTTGCGGTAATTTCATATAATTTAATGCAATATAATTCATATGTTTATGCGAGCCTAGCAGAGTAGGCAGTGCCTATGTGTCTATATGGAGTGCACGCCTTTGTGTACGAGAAAGTTTTGCCAGTCTATTCGGCACATCAGACTTGGCTGACCTGAGGGTGAGTTGCCTCGAGGAAGATTGTCCTTCAGGCAGAGGTTTGTCAAGTATGATGGTGCCAGCTCATTTGGTGCCTTATGTACCATATGTTTTTTTTAAACTGAACTATTTCTGTGACTCGAGGCCAGCGTAGGCAATCACGTAGAAGAGGGGTGATATGACAACGTGATACCGCATATTAGACGAGCTGCTGTGTTGAACACTTCTTGTAGCTTGTCCAATCTTCTTAAGAAATATTGAATATATACTTTTTTTTTTTTTTTTAATTTTATATTAGTTACTTTGTACATGTAAGTTTACAAGTATCTAATTATTTCATTTCCTTTTTGACTAATAATATTTTAACTTAAACACTACTTATTATTTTGGTTTACATGCATTTTAAATAATTTTTACAGGCTTTTTTAAATTTATTGATAGGCATAATTTTGATGGTTTCTGGCAGCGCATTAATTATACGATTTCATTCCCTTATATAGTAAGCTGTTTTGAGTGTTGGCTTTATTCTTTTCTGGTAGTCTAATTTATTTGCATGCCCTTGTATTATACTTGTGAATATCAACATTGTAGATAATTTTGTCAGAAAAATACTCTGGTAACAAGTTGTTCTTCATTTTATGTATAAACATCAATGTGTTCAATGTCAGCATCTGTTTAACTGTCAGCCAATTTAGTTCCTCTGACATTTTAGCTACTTTTGAGTAACTATTTTGCTCTCATTGCTCTATTTTGGAGAATTTGAAACCTGTTTTGTTCTTTGTCGTTACACAAGAAAAGAATCGTTGAACAGTAATAAAAATGTGAAGCAATAATGGAGTTGTATATGGTAATTGCTGTGTTAAAAAAAGAAATCTTCTTCCCAATTTTCTTCTGTGTGTACTCAGCATGTTTGCTAAAGGTTAGTTTTGCATCCAATATAACTCCTAAGTATTTCATATCACTTACATTTTCAATAATGACACCATCAATTTTAATGTTGCTTTTACTGCATGTTTTCTTAAATCCAATTATCATACATTTTGTCTTTTTTGTATTTAGTTTAAGTTTATTCATTTTAAGCCATCTTGATACATTATCTAGTTCATTATTCAAAATATTTACTAACTCTTCGGAATTATCTCCAATTATGTACTCGTATATGAGTGTATCATCAGCAAATAGTTGTACTTTGCACTTTGAAAATATTTTTACCATATCGTTAATATAAATAATGAACAACAAAGGTCCTTACATGGACTTTAAAAAAATTGTTCCCAGGTGTTGATGTTGAAATGCACTTAAAACATTTTTAACGTAGAATGTAAACACTTTGTTGGTGAGAAGTTTTTCTTGAAATACGGTCGCTTTGTTTTAACACCACATTTTTGTAATATTTAGACAACAGCAAAGTTCGCTTTCTATTAATCATTTTTTTTTGAAAGCTGTTGTATTTTATAAGAAAAGTTTTGGTGGGAGATATTAGCTATTAATAACCTCTTTTGTGAATACGTACAGCCGTAAGAGTGGGAACTTTTCAAATTAGAAGCTGATGTCAATTGATAAGTCTTCAATCATTGCACAACTAATGTTTGCCGCTTATTATTTATTTACGCCCGTCAAAAGCTTTTTATACAAATATTAACATTGTGTAAAAAACAGATTCTCAGTGCAATAAATATTGTACAATAAAATTAAAATAGTATTGAATAACAGGTACATCCAGAGTTAAATTAATAGTTTCTACAATTAATTAGCTCTACTAGATGAAAAAAAAAAACTGTACTTGGGTATAATTCATTATATTGTGATATTGATGTACAAAATATATCAACAACTAATTATGATGGTAGTAGGAGTTTTTATTTATATATTGTCAAGTTATTCGTGGGAATGTTTGTCTTTCTTTAAAACAAAAAATTTAATTTAAAATACATTTTTCAATTACCTGCCTTCTTAATAAAGTACCTACCCATAATATATTTCAGTAGACATTATTCAGTATTTGAAATGGGTGGATTAAATATTTTTTTTAAAGTCTTGATAAGTGAACGTACATTTTTAAATACAATTTATCATCAAAAACTTCTCAATATATATATATATTTTTTTTTTAAATTTGTTTTAATTACCGAATTAAATAAATATTTTTCAAAAATATACACTCAAAAGATCACTGACTAGTTAAATTAATTAAAATATAAAAAAAAAAACAATTCTTTTTTTTAGATTACCAACTTTACTACGTTATTAGTACTAGATTTTAAAACTTCTACTCACATGCTAATATATAAATTTCAAATAAATATTAATCGCGTTACATAATACAATTGGTTTGTATCTCGAATCAATAAAGTTATTTCTCGTTAGTTAATTTAACGCGCATTATTAATAAGGTAATATATATGGTATCATTAATTATTAACGCTAACAGATCTTGTTTCACAATATTTTAAAATAAATAAATAAAATCTTAAAATAAACAGCAATTAAATAATATATTAATATAATTTAGGTTTTTCTATTACGCGTTTCGAAAAAAAGGACCGTTCAAGTATCTTCAATACAGCGAGCTCTCCTTCCATAAGTTTCCGAACAGAACCAAGCAATTCAGCGGATTACAATAACGTAGTGGAATCCCGTGTTTCAGGCGCGTTCATTCAATAAAGGTGCATAGTAAATTCGTTAGCTACGTTTACGTCCTACGTCGCGCGACATACGAGTACGTGGTAATTTTTTCAATTACCTTTTAACATACGAAGCGGTCCATTGTACACTGTTTATTATGACTAGCGGAGTGGTGTCGAAAACGACTCTAGGAACAAACTACTTGGCTTATTGAGTTATTGTTTGCCGACAAAATACTGTGAAGCGCAATACATGAAAGTATTTTATAAAAAATATCTACTCCGTTTGACACTCTACATAACTCAAATAATGATAATGAAAGTGTAAAATTCTGTCATAGTTATAATTTGTTAATTTTATGCTTTGAATAAACCTCACAATAAGATGAGAGAAAAAAACATTGCGATAAGAGTTCATAACATAAATAATTCAAAACATAATATCGTAATAATATCAATAATATTTGGATAATTTGTATACACTCGTGTTTGTAAAAAATCACCCCAAGGACGCTGTACGAATTTCAATTTTTGGGCCCTTTCTATTTATTTACAATATATATGTATATAGACCACCATTCAGAATCGAAACCCCACCACCTTCAGCCTCACAACAAACCCCAATTGGGGATGCCATAGTCTCACTGGCTCTAGATGGTTGAGAGCAGAATCGAATCTTGTGTGGTATTCATTGTAATTTATATATATACATTACCCCTGCCTCCGCCCGGCGTGAGGCAGAATTTGAGGAGTGAGGTCCGGAAGGGCGCCTGCAACGCAGGGGCCCGTACAAACGAAACGTCTTTCCGGCTTCTGTTCGCGCAGGCCGTCGTTTCCCTCTCCACACTAGAGACTATGTCGTCCGTACAGGCAAAAACACAACACAGATTAATTTGATGCCATGACCAGAGTCACAAAATGATGCTAGATGGTTGACATATACATATATATATATATTATATATATATATATATATAATTTATATATATATATATATATATATATATATATATATATATATAGATTTATAATATATATATATATAAATATATGGAAAGGTAGGGGTTAAGCGACATTTTGGTCAAAAATGAGTTGAATATGCATTTTGATTAGTTCTTTTTCTCCATCGAATGCTTGGACTCTTGTTTGATTCTGAAGACTTTTGTGGCCCTTCAGCCATCTGAAATATATTTACCATTTGGGAGAAGGCTTGACTCAAGCGACACAAGTTTGGGACTTTTTTTAGCTTTTTGTCACTTTAGGCAACTCAGTAAAAGCATCGAGTTACCAGAGTTAACTTTTTTTTCAAAATCTTACCAAGTACTGAAGACTTGTGCATTTTATTTAAAAAAAAAACAATTTTAAAGTGCTCTGGTGTTAACTTCCCAAAATGGCGCTTAAACCTTTTGCCTTTTCAGCGACTATATGCATATAAATATTTAGTTATATTGTGTACGAAGATAATATATAGAGGCATACTTACCTGGCAGGTCAGTTGAGAAAAACAAAATTATTTTATTTATTTGTAGTTTGAAGAAAGATACAGTTTAGGACAAAATGAAAGTTGGTATTTATTAAAATTATTTGCGTTTTTCATTGTTCGATTTCAGGGTGTGAGAGCACATTTCATAATGGGCTTACTGAAATTGAAGTACAGTACGCGGATTTGATTAAAATGAATAATTCATTTATGCTCAAAATGGGTTGGAATAAACTTGTTACATATGAGAATAAAAAATACCTTTTGTACATTCAATTTAAAATTCACATGTTTGTGACAGAAAGAAATAGGTGTGTAAAATATAATGTTGATTGAAGAAAAAAACTGAAACGGACGAAAACGAGTCACAGTTGCAATTTGAATATGTTTCACCTTTATGTTTTGATATTCTTTCAGTGAAAAGTCTTTTGCGGCGTGTCACATTATTTTCAAATGATTTATTTTAACCATACATATTTGAATACATCAACTTTTTTGTCACCGGTTTCAGCCGCTGAAGCAATTTTCAACCTTAGTGTTAAATTTTAAAGCAATAAATTAATCATTGATATATTACGTTATATCTCATAGAGTAAATTCTAAGTTTAGTATGGTGAATAAAAAGCCAAGTTATACTTAAGAGTGGTAGGTCATAAAAAATAACTCAATTTGTGGTTCGTCCAATGTGGGCATTTATCTACAAACATAATTTTGTATTTTATTATATAAATTAAACCACAAAGCAACGTTTTCTGTTATTTATTACTTATTGTCTTTTAAAAACATTTGGATAATCAAAATACTGTTTAGATAGTAGTTTGGATGTAAACATTGTCGATTTGAATGCTGTAAGTAACAAGGAGATCCGATTTCATCTTGTGATCTCCGCCAGTTGAGAAAACTTTCATCTTATTCTGGGACGAATAAAAGCTTTCTTCGTCTTGATTAAAGCTTTTGGTTTTTGTTGGATTCTTAAGGACTGTTGAACTGTTAATTAAATAAAAAATGTTACTTATTACAAAATATTTTATCACTGTTGAGTAACTACTAAAGTTATTCAAATCTTATAGTTAGTTTGCCAGTAAAAAACACTTTATTTTCAATATTTTGTCGACCGGTTTCGGAAGCACCCTTCCATTTTCAGGACAATATTAAATTTTGTACTCATTAAAAATTATATTATAAATATTAAAAATTGTTCTGAAGATGGAAAGGTGCTGCCGAAACCAGTGGAAAAAATATTGAAAATAAAGTGGTTTTAAACAAATTTCATCTATTTTCTTAGTTAATTGAATTATTTCAATACTATTATGATTTATTTATCCTATTTTTAGTGACAGCTGTTTCAGCGTTTAAGGCCATTATCAAACTGTCTTTCTTTTTTAAGTTTATCTTTTGAGACGCTCGACTACGAATCCAAAGGTCGAGGGTTCAAACCCGGCGCGCGCCAATAACTTTTATTTAATTAATATGTGCCATAACACATTTAATTCATATAAAATAATACAAATAATATTTGCGGCACGTTCCAGAGTGGTAGATACTCTAAGTATCGCCCTGGTGAAAGACCACCATTTAGAATCGAAACGTTGCTTGAAATGGCTTTGGCCGTGTTTGGTGACCAGATCTGAATAGCCAGGTATTTCCCGACCATCCTTTTCCCCATCTCTTTTCCCTCCCCACTACCTTCACCGTCACAACATACCCTAATTGGGGATGCCATAGTCTCACTGGCTCTAGAAGGTTGGGAGCAGTTGAGACTCTTGTGCGGTATTCATATAAAAAAATATTTTTTTAAAAATCTTTTTGATTTATAAATATGTCAAGCCACAAAATTAGTGCTTTCTACGAAAACATAAAAATAGATATTTAATTTACGGGTAGCGTTACTCAGCGGTGGTGAAACAGATAATATACGTTACCCGATGAGTGGAACTAATCGACAGCTTACTTAGAAAAGGTGAAATACCCCCTTGCTATTCGTATTACGCTTCAGTTGTCGTGTTTATGTAGTAAAATAAATATACTCTCTAATAAATTCCACCTTGACGCCTTGGTTATGAAAATTTGATGATGATTGAGCTTAGGTTAACGATATTAATAAAAAAAATATAACTCCGCAGGCCGGGTATAAAACTGTTTATATTTACTTTTTATTAAATATCGTTGCTGGAAAGGCAAAAGGGCTTAACCGACACTTTGGTCAAAAATGAGTTTTTTTTATTATTTATTAAACTCTATGCAAGATAATTTTACTGTAATATTTGACATTTTGTGATATGGATATGTTGAAAAAAAATTTATTTTATTCACAGTTCTCCTCACTTAATCTAAATTATTTCTGTTCCAAGGGGGACTGTAGGTTGCTGCGTTGGTGTCACTGGTTCTATGATTACTTCATAATCTTTATAATTACCTCGTTTTTATGGTTATTAATCCACCTTTTTATGTTGCTCTTAAAAATTTGCAACCCCGTGGTATCTCTAATATAATTTGGGAGGGCATTGTATATTTTGGCCGCATGGAACTTGGTTTTTCTGTCCAAAAGATGTGTTCAATCTTGGAATGTTGATTTTCCTTAAGGTTTTTGTTCTTGTAGTGTGAGTGTGTTGGTCAGTAAGGTACTCACTTGGTCAGTAAGTTAACTGCGCAGATTTGACCAGGTTTTTTTTCTACATCGAATGCTCTGACTCTCATTTTTTTCTGGATAGTTTTGTTAACCTTCAGCCATCTAAAATATATTCATCATTTGGTAGAAGGCTTGACTCTAGCGACACAAGTTTCGGATTTTTTAGTTTTTTGTCGCTTCAAGTAGCTCAGTGAAGGCATTGAGTTACCCGAGTTAAGTTTTATTTTCAAAATCCAACCAGATGCTGAAGACTACAGAATTTTACTATAAAACAACAAAAAAACTTTAAAATGCTCTGGTGTAAACTTCGCATAGTGAACCTTTTGCTTTTCCGGCGACGATGTATATTTACAAGCTAGAAGTTGGCTAAAAAATGAATGTAGATTCTCATTTTATTTGTAACCGAATTCCAAGTATCCAAAACGTAGATAAATGTGAGAAAACAGTTCCCCTGGATTTAAACTGTATACAGGGGAGACTTTGTGGGGTGTCACTTATTACAAAGAAATCAAATTTATTGTAAAGTAGACGGCACGCAGAGTGCACGGTAACTTCCGGTGTGATGAAATTTTCAGTGTACATGTAGAAAATTCGGCATTTTTTGTTGTTTTTTGCTTATATTTTGCGTATCTTGCTACATGACAATCCTGATGAAATACAAAAACTCATTTTGGGACAAGAGATATTGACGTTATACGAGATGAGTATTTATTTGGTAGTTTGGAAAGGAAGGAGATGGGGAAGAGGATGGTCGGAAAGTACCTGGCTATTAAGATCTGGTCACTAAAAACGGTTAAAGTCATTTTAAGCAACGCTTAGATTCTGAATGGTGGTCTTTCACCAGGAGGATACTCAAGAGTATCTACTACTCTGGAATGTGCCGCAAATATACAATATATTATTTAACATGAATTATTTGCGCACGCCGGGTTTGAACCCACAACCTCTGGAATCGTATTCGAACGTCTTACCACTCAACCATGCTGCCCGTCCAAGTTAATACAATTATAAATATTTTTTTTAGAAAGATCAAACTTAAACATTTTACATAAAATACAGTATAAAAAAGCTTTAAGATTAAGAATTAAAAAATTCTTTAAGAAAACAAAGAAAACACTAAAGAAGTTCGACAATAATAAGCATAGGCCGAAAGTAGTAATTCATAAAAAAACAAAATTAGTAGAGTATGCATATGCATGTGTACGTGCATATAAGACAATCAATCAAGAGTAGCAAACTAATCATAAAAGGGTGATCATGTTTTAGTATTAAATAATCGAGAAGAAGAAACCAACACAAGTTTTTAATTATTCCTACCTATATCAGATATTTAATTGGAAGTTAAGTTATTATTTTTATTTTTTCGTAGAAAACAATCCCTTTGTGGTTGGACATATTTAATGAAAATTAAATAATAAGTTTAAATAAGACCACTTATTTTTTGAATTTTTTTATGACCAACTGGTTTTGCTTAGCCTAAGCATCATCAGGGTAGTTTAATTTTGTATCCTGATGATGCTCAGGCTAAGCGAAACCGGTCAGTCATAAAAAAAACTGTGGTCCCATACAAAGTTATTATTTTATTATCATTAGTAGTTTAATTAATTAAATTTATGAGAAAGAATTAAGAATGAACTCTAGCGTAAGAGCAGCTTTTAAACTTTTTTTCCACCCTTAAGAAGTACATAGACCAGAGTGGATACGCAGGAAACAAAAAAATACTCATTTTAGGAAGCAAAGCGGTAAGCAATCTACGGATTTTCACATTGTAATATTAGATGCGTGAAAATTTGATGCCTTGTTTCCTGATCAAATTTAGAATAAAGTTTAATAAGGACGTTAACTTTTCGTACAGAGTATAAAAATATTTCATCCCCTTGGGCGGTTCTGATTTTTTTTAAACGGATGCCGTTTTGATCAATCCAGTTTCTACTTGCCTGTTTTCAGCAAAGGATTTTTGTTTTAGCTTTATTATTTACAATGAAGTTCGACTTTCTGAAACAAACGATTCAATGGGCGATGATGAAGGGGGAGCGCGTTGTCAATTATCGAATGAGCGAATTAATTGATTGATTATACCGGAAGATTTATAATTATTGAGTTGTTCTAATTGGTTGAACTTTGAACATTAGGTCTATTTGAATTCACAAATTTCTCAAAGCAAAACTTCTAATTTATCAAAGCATGGTTTAATAGAAATATATAATTACTTCATCCCTGTATAAAAAAATGTTTTCGTTGACCTTTATTAATGTCGTCGAATGGGGAATAGATCTATTCAACCCAAATTTTTGATTTTCGCTAATTAAATGTCGAAGATTGAATAAAAATGTAATTTAATGGACTTAAAGTCATAAAATAATTCTAACGCTATTTCAAAATCAACAACGTACCTGCCTTTTTATAATGGATACCGTACAAGAGTCCCAATCGCTCTCAACCGTCTGGAACCAGTGGACTATGGCATCCATTATTGGGGTATTTTACAAGGCTGAAAGTAGTACCTGGCTATTTGGATCAAACCAATCACGATTAAAGGTATTTCCTGCTACTTTCATAAAGGCGTGACGCATTTATACTACACATTATTTTATATTAATAAAAATGTGAAAAAACACATTAATTTAATACAAAATGTTTGCGCACGCCAAGGCTTAAGCCTGTGACCTGTGGTTTCGTAGTCGAGCAAACATCTTACAGACTCGACCATGAAGGTCACCAAGGTGCAGCAACCTAACGATCATTGTAATGCCTTTTTTAAGGGTCTATCAAAAGATGCAACCGAAATCATCAACTAAAATTGTACCCTCCAACTTCAAATATCCTCCATACACCATTACTCTACGCAGGTCTACCCCAAAATAGATAGCTCTTCAATTTACAAAGTACAAAAAAAAATAATTTATTTATAAAAGCCTTCTACCTCAAAGGGTGAGTAAGAGAATAAATAATTTTTAAATGTAAATAATTGAGAAAGTAAAACATAAAAAAAAGTTTAAAATTTCGACTAGCGAAGAAGATTTTCCGTTTCATGGAAATATAATTTAAGTACATCCCTCGAGGCTGTTCGTGATTATAGAAAATGTTTTCAATATCGTGTTCTGTTTTAGGGTAATCAATTTTTAGAACAACATTTGAATGGTGAAATTATATTTTGATTAAATTAGTCTGGTACATATTAAGTAATAGGACACGCAAATCCCTAGTGTCTTTAAGATTTCAGCCAGGGAATAATTGAAATATTCAGGAAATTAACGGGTAATTTTCAAACCACGGAAAATATTTAAGAAATAATTTTATGCTTCGTTAAGAGGAGGAGTAAAACAAAACGCAATTTCCCCATCTTTGAGTGTGTATTGCCAAATGTTATGTTGGGCGTAAATGTAACTTAGCCTCTTTATCTCAGGAAGTGGGATGTCATCTCGATCACGTTTGGGGGGGATTTTTGGTTGTAAAAAAAAAAATAGTCATAATAATCACACTATATATTTCCTGTTTTTTTTTTTACGAGAGAGAGTGACACTAAATCACAAATAAGGAATGTTTGTTTTGGCGAAAACGTATTTTATATTTTCGGTCCTCTTGAACGATGAAACATGGCTGGGATGTTAGGCAGAATACCTCCCTAATGATGGTCATACCGTAGAACAGCTTGTAGGGCTCCTTCTAGTGGCGTATGATGCTGCATATGACGGAGAATGATCCTGGTCGTCTTGTTGTCCTTGGTAGTAATGCCGGTCGGTTCTAAAACTTTGGCGTAGTTGCGATTCCAGCTGTCCGTTTTTCCAAAATACACACACTTCTCTTTCTTCAGAGTTTCTCCAGGAAATTTAGGGGTTCAGATCTACTTGGTCAAACCCGTTAATATCGTAAATCACTTCTTGCTCACCTCTGTGAAAAAATCCCTCAGCAAGCCGTTGTCAGTTGTTTTTTCGACGGACTGTCTTCTGCGCCGCTTTTTATCAGTGACGTCTGCACGAAAAGTGTCGTGCAGATAAATCTGTTTTGTGCGATAAGCATTTTTTCAATTTTTGAATAAATCATTTACATTAGTTCATTGGAGTTTGTCGCAGCCGTTGAATAATAAACAATATAAATAAAACAAAGCACTATGAAGTTTCTTAAGTTTTACAATAAAATTTATAAATCTTCAGTACTTGCTGGATTTTGGAAAAAAAAGTTACCTTAGGTAACTCAATGCTCTCACTGAGTTCCCTGAAGCGAGAAAAAGCTAAAAAAAAGTCCCAAACTTGTGTCGCTTGAGTCAAGCCTTTTCCCAAATGGTAAATATATTTTAGATGGGTAAAGGGCCACAAAAGTTTTCAGAATCAAACGAGAGTCATACCATTCGATGCAGAAAAAAAACTTATTGAAACTGCACATTCAACTAATTTTTATCCAAAGTGTCGCTTAAGCCCTTTTGTCTTTCCAGCGACGATTTGCTAGAGGCAGAAGTTAACTTTATCAACTGTCATAATTTAAGTCTCATCTTAAATCAACAAACGATTTTCATGAAATGTTTTTGTTTACAGGAAATAAATGTGGAGTCCTATTATTTTTTTCTTTAATGTCATTTAAATTTCACTATGAAAACGATGTCATCGCGTGTATTCAAACTGTAAATGTCAGTCAAACTGACAAATTTCTTCCGCTTAGTGTGAATGGTCGAGTGCCAAATTTCACGCCCAAAATTCAGCGCCGATTTTCATTGATTGAGGCTTTGCCGTCGAAAATATGTAGATTTTTCAAATTCCAAGCAAGCTTAAAAGCGTTAGAGTGCGACAACATGTTTTTTATTTATTGCATCAAAATTTAAATAACACGTAACAGGTTTTATCGTATACAAACAAACATCGAACCTTTTGTACATTTCAAAGAAAGTATCAGGGAGCCCCTTTATAATTCATAAGCCAAAACGCCATCCCCTCGAAGCGACATGGTGAGACGCAAAATCCGGCACGTGTTTCGATAAATTATTTTACGATGCTAAAAACATCATAAATATAGGTGAATTAAAACATTTATTGAAGAATATGAAACCAAATGCATTGTTTACCCTTATATTTGAGTATTTAGCTGAGTAGCTGTATTCCTCTCGTACGATTCGTACAGCGCGGTAATAATTTCACTTTATTATTTTATTTTTATTGTTTATAGTCCCAACTGCTCCCAGTCGTCGACAGCCAGTGGAACTATGGCAACCTTAATTGTGGTATGTTGTGAGGCTGAAAGTAGTAAGGAGGGGAAAGAGATGGGAAAGATGTCTGGAAGTACCTGGCTATTCACATCTGGTCACCAAATACGATTAAATCCGTTTTAAGCAACGTTTTGATTCTGAACAATCACTATGAGAAACAATCAACAAAACGTAGCTTTGAAAAAATGTATGGTGAATACCACACAAGAGTCCCAACTGCTCCAAACCGTCTAGATACAATAGGACTATGGTACCCACAATTCGGGTATGTTGTGAGGTAGAATGTAGTGGGGAGGATAAGGAGATGGGGAAGAGGAAGGTTGGGAAGTACCTGGCTATATAGATCTGATTACCAAATACGACTAAAGCGATTTCAAACCACTTTTCGATTCTGAATGGTAGTTTTTCACCAGGGTGATACTTATATTATCTACCACTCTGAAACATCCCGCAAATGTACTTGTTGGATCCTAAAATCAACAATTTGATAGGTTATAACCTGATACCTTTTGTCCAGTTCCTACCTTCACTTTTGCCAGTTTGTTCTGTTGTCGCGCATTATTTGTATGGCTTTGTAAAGTATGTTATAACCAGCGACAACGACCCCCACCACCCGGCAACAAACACAAAGATCGGGACGTCAAGAGCGGCGCGTTTTGACTCAATCTTAGTCGCCTACAATCGCTCGTGCCTTCAGGGACGGCGCCTCGCTTCGCATCCGTCTCAGGACTCGCCCCACTCAACTTTTATCGCCCGGAGCAAACAGTCCGTGCCTTCTCGCTAGACATCTCAAGGTGAGCAAACTGGCATAAATTTACCTTTCTATTTATCCAAAATACAATCGAATCATTCACCAAGTATAATCGTTTTACAGTCCATTTTAATTCAACACTTTTTGTCCAAAACTGAAGCGCATTTGGCGTTGTCGCAGTTTCTGGATCGAACAGTACTGTACATTATTTTATTAGAATTAAATGTGTAATGACACATATTAATAAAATACAAGTTATTTGCGCTCGCTTGGGTTGAACCCGCGACCTCTGGATTTGTAGTCGAGCGTCTTACCAGTCGACCATGGTGCTCCGACTTATTGGCAAGCTTAAAAGCAAGTTATAGTGGTTGAAAAGTTATTGCTTACGCCATTTAATATAACCATCTTCTATACATAACTAACTAACCATCACGCCGTTTCCCCGCAGGGGTAGACAGAGAGGACGGAACGCCCTATAACTCCTTGCTTCATTTACATTCATACATCGTCTCATACATACTCTTCGGCTATTCTGACTCTTCACATGACCCGATTCAAACATTTGATTTACTTGATAGTGCCATGTCTTTCTCGGGCGTCCTCGACTTCTTCTTCCATTGACGTTCGCATCATATATTTTTTTTACACTCCTTTCTTCGTTCATTTTCTCTACATGCCCAAACCACCTAAGCGTCCCTTTCTTGATCCTATTCATTACGCTCACATCAGCCTTGTATTTTTTCCGGATATCCATATTTTTAATAGGTCATACATGGTTCTACCGCATATACACATAGATATAGTCGTATGATAATATCTAGTATTTATACCGAAAAAATTGTTTACTATAAGTATTTTAAAATGCCATTATCTAATGTTTATTTTAAAAAGTCTTTTGGAAGAACAGAATATGTTTTTTAATACTTGTATGGCATTATATCAATAAAAATACAATTAACGTACAATTTATAACTAAATAATAGCATCTATTCACCAAAAAAAAAAGTATGAATATTAATATTAAATTGAATATATATTAGTTTCTCTTGTATTTTTTTTATCCAAGCCTAGTGTATTGTCACACCCATGTCGAGTCAAAAGTAGAATTGCAAAAAGAATCCGGCTGCTGCAAGCACTACGTGTCGTTTTGAATTGTATATTAGTAAAATTGGAGGCTGCACACCGGCGGCGGAATAAAATAAAATATTCGATGCGTAAGCTCTTTCCATGACATTGTGACACGATGTCTGAAACAGCAAGAAAATACCATATTCATTTATCCATTATTCCATATCATCTTTAATCAGGCGTAACGTACAGTCTTTCCACACGATTTCCACCCTTTAGTATCACCTCGAGTCTACAGTCCTCTCATATTGGAGTAAGAATATTTATGGAGAGAGAGCTAAAGATGTTTACCCAACATTTGCGATAAATCACTTTCTTCGGGTTTTTACGTCGTATACCATGAGAGAAAAAGAGTCAAGAAAACTCGTCACATAATATTGCAGCACTTCTTCAAGTATACAAAGATGTTCTTCTTTCGCCTTAACTTCACATCATCGAGTCGCATAACTTACGTCAACGGGTTTTGAGGTTATTTACTATATTTGTGTTGGTTAAAAAACTTGCAGTGGTTATATAAATAAACTGAACATGATGGTTATATGTGCTATGCGTGCATGTTCAAAGAAGACCAAACAAAGATTATATCAACTTTTTTTTTCAGAGGTATTTCAACAGTTTTAAATACTTTGACCGACCTTTAGAAATTTCACATTTTTATTGATATAAAGACATAAAATCAACAAAAAGCTTCCATTTAGGAAAATTTGCTGTATTTGGTGTTTGTGTGATATTTTGAATTTAAAAATCATTTTAATGGTGTATTGATAATGTTTTGTTTAATTTGTTCAAATATGTTTTTTTTTAATGTTTGAATTCCATGTGGGCGGTAACTAATAGGTTATCCAACATCCTTTAATATATCTTTGTTTCTTTCTATCGAGTCAGTATAAAGTCAAACATACTGACTACACTGTTTCGCAAAGGTACCTCTCCATATATATTCTTACTCCAAGCCTCTTACCTACTCATTTGAAATTCAAAAAATTGAATGAAATTCGTTAACATTAAAATATTTTGGTATGGGTATTGTTTTGTTCACGTGTGTTTTTAGAGCCTATCTCCTCCATGACAGATAATAATAATATTTGGATAATTTGTATAGCGCCGTTTTTGTGAAAAATCACCTCAAGGGCGCGGTAATAAATCTTTGGTTGGTTATAAGTCGTTGGATAGTTCTTTGTCGTTGGTTCCAAGTCGTTGGTTGGTTCTTCGTTGTTGGTTCTAAGTCGTTTGTTGGTTCTTTCTTGTCGGTTCTAAGTCTTTGGTTGGTTCCGAGTCGTTGGTTGGTTCTGAGTCGTTGGTCAGTTTTGATTCGTTGGTTGCTTTTGAGTCATTGGTTGGTTCTAAGTCGTTGGTTGGTTATAAATCTTGAGTTGGTTATAAGGCGTTGGTTGGTTATAAGTCGTTGGTTGGTTCTTTGTCGTTGGTTCTTTGTTGTTTGTTTTAAGTCGTTGGTTTGTTCTTTGTTGTTGGTTGGTTCTGAGTCATTGGTTGGAACTGATTTGTTGGTTGGTTTTGAGTCGTTGGTTGGTTATAAGGCGTTGGTTGTTTATAAGTCGTCGGTTGGTTCTTTGTTGTTGGTTTTAAGTCGTTGGTTTGTTATTGGTTCTAAGTCGTTGGTTGGTTCTGAGTCGTTGGTTGGTACTGATTCGTTGGTTGGTTTTGAGTCGTTGGTTGGTTATAAATCTTTGGTTGGTTCTAAGTCGTCAGTTGGTTATAAGTCGTTGGTTCCTAAGTCATAAAATCCTCGACTATCAGCCGGCATTTGCAAAAAAACTTTATCGAAAAATCTATTTTAAACTGTTTCATGTTTGCTTGTTCCTTGTATTTTGTTATTTGATTCTATGTATGTATTTTTGTTATTCTTTTATTTTGTACTTATGTGTATTTATAGGAAATTGATAGTATGAGCTAAATTGTCGCTTATTGATTTTATTTTCTTATGTGTGTATTGTCCTTTGAAAGTTGTAGTTTTTAGATATAATTGTTTTCCATCGCAAGCGCTGCTTTTCCAATGGCGGAAGAAGCTAGAAGCCACAAGCCATTTTAATCTCTGACCCCGGGTTCTTCAGTGGCTATCTACTTTATCTTCTATTTCCGTTCACAATAAAATACATTTTACAAATATCTAAAATTGATCAGTTAATTACATATACGTGTATTTTTAATGATACATTTTGAAACATAACAAAACAAAAAAACATCGTAACTTTGTAATTTTTTTTCAAGACCCTCAAATTTTCAGTGGTTTATACAGCGTTTTTTAGCTGATTTAAATAATTACATATTAATAATGGTAATCGTAAATTGAAGTGCGTATTTTCAATATGTTCATATTATATATGAATGTATCAATCTGATAATATTAATACCGTAAAAAGTCTGTCGCAGAAACTCGCTATGGAAAAATCCACGTGCTAGCTACAAACGAAAGTGCTTCCATCTGTAATACTCAAAGTGAATTATCAATTTAGAAAAAATAAATAAACTTTGTATTAATTTATTATTTGAAAACTAATCTTCCCAGCAGAAAATAATCTACAAACTAAAACTTACCTTTAAACAGAAATACTGAAAATGACATAACAATTTTGTACAAGATTTTATTTATTTTTTTATGATCGACAGGTTTCGCTTAGCCTAAGCATCGTCAAGGTACAGAATTAAACTTAAAAAAAATACATAGTGTGTGGTTATATATACTCGTACATACAATGATAGAACACAATATAAAACAATATAAGAAAACAGTTATAAAAAAACAAAAGAATAACATTCAAATAATAACAAAATAACTGAGAGAAAGAGACAGATAATATGAAAAGAAAGAGGCAAAACGTCAACTGAGAAGGTAAAGAATAATGAGAAATTTCATTATTTGACGGGAAATACTATATACATACATTTATATATTCGTATGCCTGATATTGGATTACTGGAAAAATTTAACTGATTATTAAGAATATGACTATAATTTGAATGGCTTTCTTTATGATTGCTTCTAAATTATTTAATCTATTGCCAAGACCATTTAATATTTAGCGAATATTATATGGTCTTGGCGTATATTTGTTAAATAATATATTTGCTTAAATAATATACAGCGTATATTAAGCGAATATGAGCACCGGTGCTTTTATTGAAGGTATGATCTTTTCATATTGCCTAAAAAAAGTTGATGCAAACGTAGGTACTGTTTAAATAATAGCTTTCCATATCTGAATCATTCAAGTTTTGTTTATCAATTAAAAGTTTAATTTGAGCATCTGTATAAAGATGGCGTTGCGGTGTTAAAAAAAAGTCTCTCTCATGACAGTTTCCGTCTCTCAATTTTATATTTTACGGCACGTAACGTATTACAGAATAAATAGCTCCTTAAGTCCATGTGCGGCACATAATCGGATGTGAGATTTTCCAAAGAAAGGCACAAGACTTTCACATCTAAAATAAAGCTTCATCACTACAACGCTTATTGATTGATTAAGGCTATTTTTTTCACGAGTATTTTTAAAAATTATTTTTTAACAGTTAATACCGCATAAGAGTCTCATCTACTCCCAACCGTACAGATCCAGTGAGACTATGGCATCCCCAATCGGGGTATGTTATGAGGCTTAAGGTAGTGGTGAAATGAATGAGATGAGAATGAGGAAGGTTGGGAAGTACCTGGCTATTCAGATCTGGTCACCAAACACGGGTAAAACCATTTCAAGCAACGTTTCGATTCTGAATGGTGGTCTTCATCAGGGAGATACTTGGAGTATCTACTACTCTGGAACGTGCCGTAAATATACGATATATAATTTTATATTAAATGTGTTCTTAACCCACCCGCGCCCTTGGATTCGTGGTCGAGCGTCTTACCACTCGACAAAGAATTGGTTGTTTCTCTCGTGATTTTGTTTTTCTCCGTTAAATAATATATTTGCTTCTGTTTTGTAAATTTCGGATTACGCTTAAAAATTATTTAAATTTCCTAGATTATACCACGTGAATCTGAAAAATGATATTTTTGTGCTTTTTCAAAGACCAGGATAATTGTTTCGGAAGTGCTTTTCTTTCGTCCGTCTTGATTGATGAATTTTTAAAATATAATTACAACCTTTGAACATCAAGCCTACAAAGCTATGTAGTACTGCCCTTAAAGAAAAATCAAATCTTATGTCTTCTACTAAAATCCACAGTGTAGACAATGTTGAACTGAAATCTCCATATTTTTTTGATGTTCAAAATTACGTTTTTGTGTTGCTTGGGGTCTGCTGAATTCATATTTTATATTTATGTAGAAAGCACAGTGGTTTGACACATTGAATCAAAATTAAATAAAAAAAATATTTTAAGTACAGATTTTATTTTAACCTTTATGTGACTGAAAGGGTTCCCGGGTACCCTTTTCGATTTTCAACATAGATTTTTTTAATGTAATTCTAACCGGCTGAAACTTTTTGACTTCTACATAATAGTAGATATGAATAATTGAACATAACCGTTGAATATGTGGAGGGTGGTATGTTAGCGGAAAACGCATAAGTATAATTTACAATTTCTGATGACTGAAAGAGTACCCGGGTACCTTATATTATATTTGTGTATTTTATATAGAATTTGAAGCTTGTCCGTTTTTTTAAATCATTTTGTCTCATTTAAAATGATAAAAAATATGTACTGTTGTGTTCAAAGTACATTTGTACATGTATACTTAATACTATTTTAATCACCTATTTAATTTTAAAAAAAAACCTAAGAAAAATGGTACTGGGTGAAATTCCTATCCACTTCCCCAAGTATTAAACTGAGTCAAAATGTATTACGTCCTAAAAATGGTCCAGCAAACTTCAGAAAATTATATACTGTTAAATAAACCTTCATTTCAATTTTAAAAAAGAGTAATTTTCTTCAGACACAGAAGGGTTAGTAAAATCTGTGGTCTTATCCTCTGTATATTTTTTATATTATCTGTCTCTTTCTCTCTGTTCATTTGTTTTAATAAAAAAGTTATTCTATTATTTTCTCACTGTTCTCTTTTTTATTTTATATTGTGTTCTCTCTCTGTATGTATATATATTACCGCACACTTTGTATTTTTGTTTAATTTAACTTTATACCCTGATGATGCTTAGGCTTAGCGAACCCGGTCGGTCATAAAAAATAATTTTAATAGTCTTTTACAAAGCTATCGTTTCATTTTCATCATATTTTTACGTTTTTTAGCAGTTTTACCGTTTTTTCATGAATACCGCACGAGAGTCTCAACTGCTCCCAATCGTCTGGAGCCAGTGGGAATTGGAGTCCCCAATTGGGGTATATTGTGAGGTTGAAGGTTTTGGGGAAGGAAATGAGATGGGAAAGAGTAAGGTTGGAAAGTACCTGGATATTCAAATCTAGTCTCCGAAAACGGCTGAAGCCATTTCAGGCAACTTTTCGATTCTGAATGGTGGTCTTTCACGATGGCGATACTAAGAGTATCTACCACTGTTTGATTGTATTAACGTTTCTCTGTTGACAATTGGATAAAAGTTTCTAAAGGTATGAATTTGAAGCGCGTGGAAATAATGATAATCCAGCAGAACGTTTCATTAAGAATTTATTTTTAAGATTTCTTTGCAACCGTTTCAGCGGGAAAATTAGATTGATATTATGTTATTTTCAACCGCTATTTTCTTTAGTGTTATTATTTTTCTCTGAAAACAATTTAGAACGATTCTTTAATTGCGGATGATGAAATACAGCGACACAAAAATAATTTGATTAAATACTTTCGAAAATCTTGATTAATGTTTTCGCTTTGGATTATTGTTTAGGGATTTACTATAAAGCTACCATAAATACCGACTACAAATTACAAAAGATTCCCACCCTGATGTATGGCAGTAAGGCATGGAACTGGCAGAGGAAGGATGAATGTAGACTGAATGCTGTGGAAATGAGATCCCTGAGACGTATGTGCGTTAAAACCATGTATGACCGTATTAAAAATGTGGAAATCTGGAAAAAATGCAAGGCTAATTTGAGCGTTATGAATAGGATCAAGAAAGGGATGCTTAGATGGTTTGGGCGTGTAGAGCGAATTAAAAAAGAGAGGAGTGTGAAAAGAATATATGATGCTTAAGTGAATGGAAGAAGAAGTCGAGGACGCCCGAGGAAGACATGGCACGATCAAGTAAATCAAATACTTGAATAGGGTCATCAGAATAACAGAAGAGTGTATGAGACGATGTATGAATGTTAATGAAGCAAGGAGTGTGTACCAAGACAGAGTTAAATAGCGGTCCGTCCTCTCTGCCTACCCCTGCGGCGAAACGGCGTGATGCGTGGCGCGTTAGTTAGTTTCTATAAAGGTTCGCACTTTGCATTCTTTTCATCAATACACGGTTCATTCTTCAGATTGAAATTACACGAATTTTGAAACTTACTACGTAAGCGAGCTTTCTCCATGCATATCGTTGAAACTTACAGATGCATGATATAATAACTAGAAATCTACGTAACGAGCGATGAAATAATCTGTCGACTCTCGACATCCGGGTGGTGAAGTTGTAAGCCACTCAGGGTGGGAAAACTTGCTTGCGGCTGCGAGAGCTGATACTAGCGCAGTCTGCTCTAGTTGTGGGCTTTCTTGGTAATTTACGTCGTCGAGATTATTATAATTTATAAAAAGAACATTGTATCACACTAAAGCCTTTTTCATTTTATTTTTTGGGAAAATTAACAGCAAATCAACAATTAATACACAAATAAACAGAATAACAAACCGTGCCAATTATAATTTTTCTCATAATAGATCTGTTTTTTTGTTGATAATTGGAAAAATATAATAAAAACCTTCAAAGAAAATGACTTTGTCTAAACCTAACATTTTCATTTTAACTTCACAACTGAACTGCTGCAAATTGAAGTAATTCTTTGTAATCTAACTTCCGTTAAAGTATTTGTTCAATTAAATGAATTGAATGAAGTTAACGAAATGAATGAACGCTAAAATGAACTACCAACTTCAATTGAAGTATTTGTTCAATTAACAATTAATGAAGTAGGAACTGCTGCCAAAAGAAGTAGTTCTTTCAGAGCGGTCACAGCGCTAGTTACAGTCCTGCTGAATCACGTGTTCTTTAATCGAACATGTAAATTTCATCAAAAAGTTATTATTAACAAATAAATTATTAATAACATGTTGTGTTGTTACGTATAAAAAAAGGCACGCATTACTTATGTAAACAAACAATAAACACGTGCGTTTTTGACTTTAAACCAACCCCCTAACTCGTTGATATTGTGTTATAAATAATCTTTTCCCCGTTTAAAAAAAAACTTTGCAATAATTTGAGTTATATAACCTTATATTCTGTGAATGGCTTTTACCCCAAAGGGCGACTTTCGTGGGCAATACAAAAACAACAGTCGATTGAACTTAATTTAGCTCATACAAATTTAAAAAAGCTCATAAAAATAAATAACGTCCACATTGGAGGTCTTCTTCTTTAAACATAATAGTATGCTTTGAAAAGAATGTCCCTTTTTTAATACTCACTAATATGAAATTCAGTAATAAAAAATAAAATAAAAACGTTTTTACTTTTCCATTCTCTTGTGCGTACTACGAAGAAAACGTCTTTATTTTCTGAGACATAACAGTTTTCGGGAATGATAAAACCCGAGAGTGTAAGATAATAATATTTCTAAGTTAGGCTGACGTTCGAAGTAATTATGGGCGGTGTTTTTTAAATAAGAAAATCGTAGTCTCTGGAAATAATCCCCTGACGTCTTCCTAATCTAATTACAGTTCCAGGTTCAGAATACTTATTCAGTTTAAAGTATTTAACTTTCCAGCTTATGCACGAGATACGGCGGTAGCCACGTTTCGCCATTTCTTTATAGCGGAGATATTTTCTGGTGAATGTGGCTTAGGCCTTAAGCTTATGGATAGATTTTCTTTACTACGAAACTTTCCCCTTCCTTTCCATCCAATACGAAAGAAATACTTACGTAAGATTCTTATCTATTAGTTTTCTTACATTGTTGAAGCAATGTAATCATTTTTCTTCTCAAGCTTCAACCCTTGATCAAATCAAATGTAGGTATTTCCATCTTCCCCTAAAAAACATTTACGTATTTTAAACATTAGTGACTTTTTGATGGAAGTTTGTAAAAATATTTTTCATCTAGATTTGTTGACACTCTTTTTACACTTTTTTTTACACTTGGCTTCTGCAAATTGTTTGTTATCTATTGATGTACACATTCACTGTTTTACCCTGAGAGCAATAATATACCAGAAGAGAGCGCTAGTGTAGTCAGTATTAATTATTTTTGCCTGACTAGGGCATGGAAAGGGCTAGGGCTAGGGCTAGGGTATTTATACATCCATTCATAGCACATGTCAACATATTGTTTTTGTTTATTTGTATAACTACTTTTTCACAGTATTCTTAGCAACAAAAATATAGGGTATAGTCAAAAAACCGTTGAATTCTGTCCTGTTATGTCGCATAACAAAACGTAGTGGGCGGAGTCGCCGGAGACGCGGGAGACAGAGAACATACGTACATACCTAAAAGCGGAGTATATTGTGTGAGAACTTGTTTTATCTCTTTCTCTCTCATGGTTTACGACGTAAAAACTCGGAGAAAGTGATTTATCGTAAATGTGTATAGGTTGGGTAAAAATATTTACGTCTCTCTCCATATACTCGTATATTCTTGCTTTGAGTACCCATATCTGTCATTTTTTCATTACTTACGATAACAATCATAATTTAAGATAGTTTTATTTTGCAAAGATATCTATTATATATTATTTTCTCATTGTTATATTAGGTAAGGTAATTTATTGGGAAACGCACCATAAATAAATTATCACAAAATCGCGCAAAATATATTAGCTTTATTATTTTTATTAAATGAAACGCAATAATATTGTGTACCTTACTGTTTTTAATTAATATGCAAATCAGTTTTAGACAGAATCTAATATTGATTAACGATTCAATGCTAATGAAAAGTGAAGTAAATGTAAGTGCAGAAAAGTACTGTCACAAAAGTATTATTATCAATTATTATTTTTTTCTTCACTCTTAGAAAACTTACCATAACTTCACCATAATTGGTGAAGTATTGGTTAAAATAAAATTAATTAAAAATAAAACTAACTTTGTTTTACGACCGCTTTATTGGATATATACACCAACCGGTTTCGGTTGTACCTGAACCTTCTTCAGGATTGAATAAATATATATTTATTCACTAAGCTACTTTTATTTTTAATTTAATTATGTCTTACCACAAAGTGAGTGCTCCATGTCAAAGTTTAAGATAAAATGCTTAAAAAATATTTTCTTATGGTTTCAAAATTTTGTGACATTTGATTGAAAATATTATTATAACGTTAAGAGTAAAAAAAATCATCTGACTCTTAATATTTTTATCAACGTCTATTTTTTTAAAGTGAAAATGTACAAAGGTTTTAGTCCGGTTTTCCTCTTCGAAGCCAGTCTTATAAGAACACGATACTGACTCGACATAAATAAGGATCATTTGAACATAATTTGTAGCTTTTCCGGTTCCAGAAACATTATATTTATGAGGTTTATGTGGCGCACTTGGGGCGAAATTCACGATACCGAGCAAAAAAAACATCGACTAATTGACAAAAAAAAAACAGAGATTCGTAAACGTATCTTGCTGGGCAATAAAGTTCAAATGCCATGACACATAAGCCAGAAGAATTGTCAAAGTTTGTTATCAATATTAAGGTTGACAAAATGTATGACTATAACTAGTTGCTACCCGTTAAAGGTCTGGGGATGTAAGATGTACTCGTAACAAACAACTGATAATATAAATAAATCGTCTGGTAAATTATATCAAAGGTGGGTTCTTTGTCGCTTGTCTAAAGTCAAAAAGATTTATTGAAATTGGAATTAATTTTAAAGCATTAATGCTTATTTTTGTTTAATATTTATTTATTTACGCCCGTTAAAAACTTTTACATAAATGTTACCATATATTAAAAACAAAAAATAACCTCATTAGTGCAAAAAATGGTGTAAAATAAAAAAGAGTATTGAATAGCAGATATAAAAAATAACTACTAATATTCAATAAATAACAGGTTCAAAAATATTGCAAAAGAAAATGAAATAAAATAATATTAAGTAACAGGTGAGTTATTATTATTAGTTTAGCTCTACCAGATGACAACAACTGTACTAAATTAAACTTATAGTTCGATATTGACGTGTTAAATATATCAGCGACATCGAAGTATGTGTTTCCCAGCTGTTGCATTTGTCGCATAGGCGTGTTGAATTGTGAGGTTGAAGCAGAATTGCTACAATAGTACGGTAGGTACTGCCTTGTAACCGTCTTGCTAGGAACATGAAATGAAATCAAGTTTAATAGTTCAGGGCTATCAATCATTGAATTTATAATTTTGTATAAGTAAATGAAATAATATCAATAATCAATAACACAAATATTATACAGAAAAAGTCTTAAAATAAAAAGACAATGGTCACAACCGAGACGACTTCCGAACTCTGTAAGAAGGCAAAATTGGGTAGAGCTTTGTTTAGCATTGGCACAACATGGCAGCCAAAAATCGGAGAAACAAATAGAAGAAATAATATCAATAATCTTTAATGAAAGTATGAGATTGATTAAAAATGTCAGTTTCTCTATAAGGTCCTAATCTTGGAGTAACAATGTATGGGGAGAGAGCTAATTATTTTTACCCAACCTATACAAACTTGTGATAATTGTAAACCCCATACACCGTTTTTCTATGAGTATGTGGTTTCTAATACTCGACCATTTAGCTGCCTATAAAACATTGACATTATCACAAATGGACGATCGGCGCCATTTTGAATTTGTTGACATTTGTGAAATTCTCGCCCGTCCATTCTTAGCCGGGTAGCGAGCTTGTCAAATTTTATGTCAAGTTGTTTGATTTGCCGTTGATTAAGGCGTCAAATAAACGGTCATTAAAAAATAACTAAACGATGACATGCCGAAAATCTGCGGTTAACGAGGATCCTAAAATGTAAAAATATTAAAAATGGCACTGTTCGTCCATTTACGACGGTGTCAAATGTGAAGGTCGATCAGAAAACTGGCCCTATTTAATGGTATGAATTTAAAACTTCAAAGATAATAACTCAATTGAATAACCTCAATACGTAGTCTATTTATTCTTCAAAAACATTACAAAATAATTATTTACTCACACTAATAATTTATATAATTTACTATAATACAAATATGACGGCCTCCATGGTCGAGTGGTAAGACGCTCGACTACGAATCCAAAGGTCGCGGGTTCAAACCCGGCGTGCGCCAATAACTTTTATTTAATTAATATGTGTCATAACACATTTAATTCATATAAAAATAATAACAAGTATATTTGCGGCACGTTCCAGAGTGGTAGATACTATAAGTATCGCCCTGGTGAAAGACCACCATTCAGAATCGAAACGTTGCTTGAAATGGCTTAAGCCGTGTTTGGTGACCAGATCTGAATAGCCAGGTACTTCCCAACCTTCCTCTTCCCGATCTCCTTCCCCTCCCCACTACCTTCAGCCTCACAACATACCCAATTTGGGGATGCCAAAGTCTCACTGGCTCTAGACGGTTGGGAGCAGTTGAGACTCTTGTGCGGTATTCATGTAAAAAAAAAAAAAAAAAAATATATATATATATATATATAAATATATATATCACATTTTTTTAAATAAAATAACCATGATAAAACATAAATGTAAAAGTTGGTATTCTTTGTAAATTTTTAAAACATATAAAAATAATATGAAAACATATAATATAATAATCAATGTCCTCCACATCACAGGCGAACTCCTAGCGTGGAGGACAATATGTATAAAATGTTGTAAATAAACATGAAGTTAAGTAAATAATAAAATATATATAAATATATACTCGGATATAAAATATATTTGCGAAACGTACTAGAGTGGTAGATTCTCTAAGTATGGCTCTGGTGAAATACGACCATTTAGAATCAAAACATTGCTTAATACGGCTTTAGCCTCGCAATGTCCAAATCTGAATAACCAGTTACCTCTCAACCTTTCTCTTACCCATCTCCTTCCCCTCCCCTCTACCTTCAGCCTCACAACATACACTCATTGGGGATGCCATAGTCTCACAGGCTCTAGACAGTTTTTTTTTTTTTTTTTGTGTGTTACAGACTATATATCCATTTACAAAACACAAGAAGTAACAAAATTAAATTAAATTAAGAGATATTTTTAACATGTCTCTTGAAATCTTCAAGGTTTACGTTGAAGATATCAAGAGACATGTTATTTAGTAGTACCATACCCCGTGTCGTGCTGTGCTGAGCCAACACGTCTGTTCTGCCATGTGGAATGCACAGCAGATCGTGATGTCGCCCCTGGCAGTAGTTATTTGGCACAAACAACTCAACATTCCAGGAGGTATGGATTGTCAATCAAATTATTCAATATTTTGTACGCTGTTACTGCAAGGGCCCCACTCCTTCTCGACTGGAGACTTTGATAAAGCGTGTCGGAGAGCAAATCTTTATGATGCATACATTTTGGATAGACGCCGTGGATTCTCATATACAAATATCTGAGAAACTTTGTTTGGATCTGTTCCAATAATTGTATATATTTATTTTGGTATGGGGCCCATACAGCAGAGGCGTACTCTAGTTTGGACCTTACAATGCAGTTGAACATAGAAGTCATCGCTGCAGGCTTGGTAAATTGTTTGCTAGACCTTATAACAAACCCTAACAGTCTGTAGCACGATGTGGATAACTGCAATATATGGTCTTAAAACGTAAGTTTGGGATCAAAGACTACTCCTAGGTCTTTGATCGACCTTATAGATGACAATAAATCATTCCCTATTTTATAATTAAATTTGATAGGGTTTTTTGAGCGCGTATATGTCATAGATACACATTTTTTTGTGTTAAAATATAATTTATTTTCGTCAGCCCACGCAGTTATTGCATCTAAGTCTAGTTGTAATTTAATACAATCTTCGCCGGTGCAAATCCTCATGAGCAACTTCAGATCGTCGGCAAAAAGCAGGCAAGTGGCATGTTCAATGCATTCTTGTAGGTCATCGATTAATATCAAGAACAGAAGAGGCCCTAGATTTGATCCCTGTGGTATTCCGGAGAATGCAGTAAATTCTCTAGACTCATAACCGTCGATGCAAACATATTGTCGTCTGTTTCTTAAATAGGACACAAAAATATATGAGAGGTTCGTCAAACCCGATTTTGTGCATCTTCTTTATAAGTATATCGTGATCGACTCGGTCAAATGCCTTAGCAAAATCTGTGTAGATCACATCTGTTTGGTATTTCGCATCTAGTCCTCTTGCCACTCTTTGTGAGAGCTCAAGTAGGTTAGACACCGTAGATTTCTTTGGCAAAAAACCATGTTGATTTCCGCCAAGAAACGGATTTACCTGGTATTTTAATTTTTCACAAATGATAGATTCAAAGACCTTTGGAAGTAATGACAATACCGCCACTGGCCTATAGTTTTGTGAATCTGTTTTACTGCCTGATTTGTGTATTGGGCTTACCTTAGTAGGTTTCCAAGATCGGGGAAAGGTTGAATTTAAAATACTAATGTTAAATAAAAATGAAATAGGTTTATACAACTGATCTCCCAGATTAATAAAAATATACGGTGGAATGCCGTCTGGTCCCGTGGCCTTGTCGGGCTTTTGTTTCCGGATGCAAGTTTTCGTTTCCTCAGGATTAATTAGCCTTAGAGAAATTGAACCTGTGTTCCTGGGAACCTCTTGCCGGAGACTCTCGGCATCTAGGTTTGGGGACATTTGATTATACTGACTTGAAATATTCCGCAAATTTTTCTGAAACTAATAGGGGGCATTTTATGATTTCATCAGCGTTCATGAGTCCAATAGGAGAACCCCCGCCCGCTTTTTGTGATCTAATATATTGCCAGAAAATTTTGGAGTCGCCAGTTAGTAAATACCGTAGAGTCCTAATTGCTTCCAATCGTCTGGAGCCTGTGAGACTATGGCATCCTCAATTGGGGTATGCTGTGAGGCTGAAGGTAGTAGGGAGGGGAAGGAGAAAGAGAAGAGGAAGAATGAGAAGTACCTGGCTATTTAGATCTGGTGACAAACACGGCTAAAACCATTTTGATCAAGCGACGTTTCGATTCCGAATGATGGTCTTTCACCAGGGCGATACGTAGAGTTTCTATCACTTTTGAATAGAAAAAAAACGCAACACACATTAAGAAAAGGCTTAAATTTAGACTTTTGAAAGTCTAAATTCAAATAAGCAATACGGTGTGGTTTCCAAGAAACGTTCAATCAATCCCTTTCCAATCGAATGCACACAGAGCAATGGATACAACTCAAATCACGCGGATTCCGGAAATCGCACTGACGAATCCTTCACGCGATCGTGTGTGAAGGCTGATAGAATTTAAAACCACCCTAAATCGTGAATTTCAACACAACAAATCCGCTTGGTTGAACCTAACCAAAAATATTGAATTATTTTCAGTAAAAAGATTAATTCGAAAAAAAACATTTTACAATATTTTTGAGAAGGGGTTGATAACTCGCTGGTTGGAATGTTCTGCTAGCGGTCGGACGGATTAAGTTTGATACTCGTAAGGGGTAGCACTTACTCCCTTTTAGAACAAGTTGTGCTTATTGAATAGACCTACAATGTTACTCTAACAGCTAAAAGCTTTCCAAAAAAGATGTATGTATATTTATACTTTTGTGTTAATTTTTGATTATTATTAAAAATACCTTATTTTAATATAACGCTGAATACAATTTTGTAAAATATTTATGCGGAGGTGTATAGAATACAATTCCTCAGAATGGTTTTTTACAGCGCCCTAAGTGTGCTTTTTCACAAAAACGGCGCTATACAAATTATCCAAATATTATTATTACAATCTTTCTATCGCTTTGGAAAGAAACAAAATATGTTTTTCCAATATGTCAATTATTAAATGGGAATACATATAATGTTATTAAATTAAACAGTATTACTAAATAAAATAAAACTCTTAGATTTGTCCCAGAGACGAGTATTTTTGACATATTTTTTTAATATAAAATCTAAACGCATTTATTGTGTTTCCTGCTCTATTCAAACTGATAATTTTTCACATACCTACCAAAACCACTAGGCAGTACGTTTTTTTTCTCACTACGGCTACAAGAACTGACTACCAAATGTTTTTTACTATAAATATACTCCTAGTTCATGGTAATGAGTACTGTCAAATATTTGACCAATTTAATATGTCCCTGGGTCAAGTAAGAACCAATATATTGAAGCGTAATTTGAAATAAGTGAATAACTTAAATTTTAATGTTTTTTCCATAGGCATAAAATACAAGACACGTCATATTCATTCTAATCTTACGAAAAATGTAGCACCATCTAGCACCGTCTTGTTTTCCGTTTCACCCGCTTATGAAAAGGATAGCCATACAAAAAATATGTGTGTATGGATGATATAGCTATATGAACGTCCCACGCTACTGTTATAATACAATAAATTTCATGTGTGTCTCGCGAACTCGGTTTAGTGCATCCACGCGCGTTGTCTCAGTAATGTATCTGCATTATTAAATTCATCTAACGTTTTTTCCTACGTTTTGTATTGTAAGTTGCTGTAAACTGCATGCTCTTTGTTTTATTTTGCTGTATAATCACTGTAGCTTTTGTGTTTCTAGGATAAAGATTTGTGTATATGTATAAATATATTAATAATGTTTGTAAGTGGTTATTGACCGTAAAAAACAAGTAAATTACAGATTTCAGGAAGTAGTAAAAACTTTTACGAGGTTCACAAGAAGGTAAATACCGAAAGTAGGTCGAATCCAACTTTTCGTTTAAATGTTTATTAAGAATGTGATTTAATACCGTGGAACAGTCCTTGAAACTTTCTAGGCTTGGCAAAAATTGCCATTTACTCGGCGCTTTTAGAATCATATTTATTTTCATTGTTTAAATACATTTTGTTTTTTTTTTTTTCAATGTTACATACTGCTTTCAAATAAAAAAGGAAAAAATTGTCACAATATTATGATTTGTATTTTACTTAAAAAAACGTAAAAAAATGTATTATATTACCCTCTTTTATCAATTGACTTTTGTTTAATTAATAACAGAAAGCCCTGATTAGCTGATGCTAATTGCCTTTCATAAACAAACGAGAACTACTCTATCCTAAATTAAATTTAGTTGTAACAATAATATCAGGACTGATTCTTTCTGATACTAGACTGCATGTAGTTGGTAATACATACGGTGAGGTGGCTGATGTATTTAACTGCACGGAATGTAGATACGGGAAAGCTATATTATCATAAATCTTCAATCAATTATAACGCTTATTTAGACGTATTATAATATGTATGTATATGGCCAGCAACGGGGCGCTCCCAACAGCCTAGCAGAGGAAAGTATTTCCCGCGGGAAAGATGTTTCAGCAGGAAAGGATGAATTTTGCCCACTAACACCTCGGATTTACCGAGTTTTGTGACGGAAAACCCTTATTTTATTGTGATTTTTTACGTCAGCGTGTTTTAATTCGTAAATTAACGTGATCTACCTAACCTTTAAGACTATCATTTGACAATTACCTATTACGTTCATTCATTATAGTTCCTTATTTCTACACAATTTTAATTTATTGTAATCAAATAAATACAATGAACGTAATAAATATGATTATAACCACTCTTTCTTTCCGTATGAGCAAATAATTTTCACTTGTATCACTGTCAAACGTATCTTTATATATTTGAAAGCACACTTTGGGCGTATGCAATTAAATTGTCGAATTAAGCAAAGTAAGTCCCCTCGGGAAAAAACCTGTTAACTAACTGTTGAGTCATTCTAAGATATTCAGTCTCTTGCGTTTCGTTAAAAAAGTATGTACCATCACAAATCAACACTACCATTTTTCATGAATGATATAGTTAACATACTTAATTTAATATGTAATGTAGCATTTTAATGCATTTTTGCTATAAAATTTTATTATTGTAGATAACATGTTCTTGCCTTTAAAAAATATTTCAGTTATAAAAAGAATGCAGTCAACATGTTCAACTCTTTGATTTTCCAGGTACGTGTCATTTTCATGATCTGAAAGAGTGTTCATTGGATAGAGCTTAGAGTACATAGAGTGGTACCTATCCAAGGCAGTGTAGTCAATTTTTGATGATTTTTGCCGGACTCGGCAGACCTGGGCGTGGCTAGGACCAGGGCTAAGGTATTTATACATCCATTCAAGATAATGTTTTTGTTTATTCGTATAACCACTTTTTCACAGTATTGTTATCAAAAAAAAATATAGCATATAACCTAAAAAACCGTTTAGTTGTGTCCAGTTTAGTTGCATTTCATGTGGGTGGAGTCCCGGAGACGCGGAAGACCAATATCATCCTTATAGTACATAAAAGGAGTGTGTTATTTTTGTTGTCTCTTTCTCTCTCATAATGTACGACGTAAAAACCCGAAGAAAGTGATTTATCGCAAGTTTGTATAGGTTGGGTAAAAAGAAATAGCTATCTCTCCATATATTTAACTCCAAAGGATAGAGCGTACAAGGATTAGTTTAGTGAGAATACTAACTCATTTTTGACAAAAAATGTTAGTTTTTTTTTTTACAGGTTTTTGCCATGGGGTCTTCAAATCTTGTATTGTTCACAAAAATATTTATCAAGCCTTATACCTATTTCAACCGTTTTGTAAGCTGAAGATTTTCCCCGAAAATGTATTTGAACTATAAAATCTTTATTTTTTGTTCAGTGCCGGAAAACGAACATATTTCCAAAAAAGTAAAATTTTATCAGAAAGTAAGTACATTACCAATTTCATTACAGTTTTTTTGTTAACTGATGTAAAAATATTATTTTCTTCCGGAAAAACCACCAACCCATAGTAAAACAGCTGAATGAAATCAAAACAAATTTGCGTTGGGTTTCATTTGAAAACAAACCTTTATTCGTAATTTTAATAAAAAAATATCTTTCGCAATAAGGTCCTGTTTTACTTAGATTCCGTAGTAATCCATTTTGTTATGATAAAAAATTTTTATGGTGAAACATATTACTGTATTTTTAAAATTAAATTTATTTTATGCGATCTTTAAGTTTCATACAATTTGAAGGTAGGCACAACGATTATTAGAATTTTTCATCTCGCACAATGTTGATATTTTGTTTGAAAAAAGTTTTCTTGTGGGACCTAATTTCCCAGTACGAAAATACGTAACATAAATCATTATATTATTTTTATTGTGAATACCGCACAACAGTCTTAACTGCTCTAAACCGCCTGGAGCCAGTGAAAATATGGTATCTCTAATTGGGGTATGTTTTAAGGTTGAAGGTAGTGGGAGGAGAAGAAGATGGGGAAGGATAAAGTTGATAAGTACCTGGCTATTGATATCTGGCCCCCAAAGACGGCTAAAACCATTTCAGGTAACGTTTCGATTCTGAATAGCGGTCTTTCACCAGGGCGATACTAATAATTAAACATAAAATAATAAAAATTGGAAAAATGTTTTTTTTACGCAAGCTGGGATTAGAAACCGTGACCTCTCGATTTGCTATCGAGTCTCCTAACCTCTGAACCACGGAGGCCGTCGTGTTACAAAATTATTGTAAGACCCCCGACTACGAATCCAGAGGTATCGAGTCCAACTCTGCCATGCGCAAATACATTTTAATTTATTAATATGTGTTATTTCATATTTAATTCATATCATGATGTAAGCTTAATGAATAGGATTAATAAAGGGACGCTTAGATGGTTGGGCATGTCGAGCGAAATAACGAAAAAAGTATTCTGAAAGAAATATATGGAGCGAAAGTGAATGGAAGTAGAAGTCGGGGTCGCCCGAGAAAGATATGGCGCAATCAAACGAAGCAAATACTTGAGTCGGGCCATCTCAAAAGTCAGAATAAAACAATAGAATTTATGAGACGATGTATGAATGTGAATCTTCCCTACGGGGAAATGGCGTGATGGTTAGTTAGCAAGTCAGTTATTTCACTTAAGTGATAAAACTTTTTTTAAATAATCTACAAAAAATAAAATAAGATAAATCATATTTCCTTTCATGATTGCTTTTGAAAAGAATTAAACGTAATTTAATTTCGATTATCCTTTTACCTCCTTATCTCGTCCAGATTGAAATTAACCCTTACAACACTTGAAATCAAAAACGTACATTTGCAAGAGATAATCTGAGTGAGGAAGGTTATCGGTCAGATCCACCGTCATTATACAAGGTCCCGACAGCCTTTCAGCTGTCACGAGCCTTCAGGTTATCCGCCAGATAAGGAAATCCACAGCCTTATTGTCGGTGTGGAATGCCTTGTAACTACAAATTGTCAGTGAAAATATGTTTTGCTATTCGTTCACAACAATTTTTTTATGTCAACGGTTTGTCTCCCCTTTTAACACTCGTTTGACGTTCTCGTTCTGAAGGGGGTTCTAATGTCACCCCAAACGACAGCTTTGTGCGATACCAAGAAAACAAATTTTGGAAATATTATTAGTATACTTCAGCGGAATAAAGCTATCAACGAAATGGCCCCACCCTATATCTATGAGTTATGCGTTCCAGAAAATATTGGTCTCAGGCAGTGAAATATTAGATTAACGACATCATCTGCTATTGAAAGGTGGAAAGAACCTAAACGCAATCCAAATACTTAGTTTGGTGCTAGTGCATTTGGAGTATCCGGCCCTAAGGCTTGGAATAAACTTTGTATGGAATTGAGATGCATAACAAGTCCAACAAAATTTTGGTCCAAACTAAGAAACTCACTTTTTCAGGCATCCATTTCCATAAGTTTGTCATTCGTCATTAGTTTTAAGCAACTAGTTATAAGAATTAGTTGTAATTTACTAGCTATAAGTCTTAAATGTAAGTCACTAGTTATAAGTCTCAGTCGTAAGTTACTAGCTATAAGTCCTTATTGGACGTAGTTACGCAGAAAGCGTCCAACCCACAATTTTCCAAAATCGAGTTTTACATGTTTTCCAATAGATAAATACAAGATTTACATCTGCTGAGAACATTCAAGCTCCAAATGCAATAGATTATTTAGAATTGTATTTTTTACTACCACACAATGCAGATATTTGACTTAAATGAAAGTTTTAAAACATTATATAATTTAGGATAACATTAGAAATACTTAAATTACCTATTTATAATTATGTTCATAAAATAAAATCACTGATATTTACTTTACTAATGCCGATTGCGCATATTAATGTTTTATTATCGTCACATTTTCAAACGCCTTTTTCTTTTTTCATCATTTTAGGGTTGGATGCTTTCTGCATAACTACGTCCCATTGTGAGTTACTAGTTGAAAATCTCAGTTTAGAGAAATAAATCTTAGCTGTAAGTTATTAATTATATGTCTAAGTAATAATTTCAGGTTATGTAAATTAAGTTAAAAGGGGTCTTTGAGGTGATTTTCCCATGAAAAAGGCGCTGTAGAAATAATGCATTTATTACTATCAAACTTTCCTTTAAATATTATCAAAAATTAATTAAATAAGCTTATGTCATGAAAACCTTATGTCCCCTCACTTTAAAATCCACTCTGATTCCATTGGAAAATTGCAACATAAATTTCTAAGATACATTAACTACAAACGCGGTCTACCTATTGAAACCATAAATTATAATTATTTAATGAAAGAATTAAAATTACTAACACTTTCAGACAGGAGGCTTATTTCCGACTTGACTTTTATTTTTAAAATTGTTAATGGTATTATAGACAGCCCTGATTTACTTAGCTTAATTACCTTCTATGTACCTAACACATCCACTCGATCCAAAATTATTTTTAAATGTAACAACATATCAGGACTGAGTCATACTTGCTTGTACCTTGATTGCATGCAGTGAGTAATTCTATCGCTGAAATAGTAGATATATTCAACTGCACTGAATCTAGTTACAAGAAGGCTATAATAGCATACCTCTTTCTAAAATACTAGTGTTAATTTTTTATCAATTTCATCATGTTTTTGGGTGCATTGTTATTTTTTATGTCATTGTTATTTTTTATGTCACTATTATTTTATTTTATATCTATGTTATGTAAATGCCATGAGGGCATATATAAATAAATAAATACTAAAACTAGCAAAAAAAATAAAAACGAGGCCTGTTCAAAAGAAAAGGTGAATTTTGAATTTTCGCGGGCTGTGTAAATTCGATTATCGATTTTTTTTGCTATGTTTGTACACATATGTTTATCATATGTTAGCATTATCAGCCATTTTGGATTAGTGGTTTGTTTTTGACAACTGGAAAGGTTAGTCACGTTTTTGTGTGTTCTTCGATTTTTTACTTTGAAAAAAATGGATACGAGTATATTCACCGACATTTTATATCTTAAGGTATTGGAGTGGAAGATTGGGAAAGGGAATGGGATAGGACGAGACGTATAGAATTAACAGAGCGGTTTATTGGAAATACGTCGAGAATTGAATCTTGCCTCATTTACCACTCCAACACCTCAAGATATATGTCTGTCAAAGTTTATATGTTTGCTGATAGTGTTTAATTGCGATGGAAGGCTACTTCCGATAACAGCCAACAATTAAATTAATTAATTAAGTGGTTTAAAACAAAATAATGTCTCATATTTTGTTATTATGGCAAGCAACCGTATTAAAAATGTGGATATCCGGAAAGAATGCAAGGCTGATGTGAGCGTAATGAATAGAATCAAGAAAGGGAAGCTTAGATGGTTTGGGCATGTAAAGCAAATGACTGAAGAAAGGAGTGTGAAAAGAATACATGATGCGAAAGTGGATGGAAAAATAAGTCGAGGACGCCCGAGAAAGACATGGTAATACTTGAATCGGGTAATGTGAAGAGTCAGAATAACAAAAAAGTATGTGTGAGACGATGTATGAATGTGAATGAAGCAAGGAGTGTGTGCCAAGACAGAGTTGTATGGTGGTCCGTCATCTCTGCCTACCCCTGCGGAGAAACGGCTTGATGGTTAGTTAGTTAGTTAGTAACGGAATAATTGCTTTTTACGAACTTCTTTATCTACCTCAAAATTTATCAAGCATTCTTTAGATTTTCAGTTGGGTAATGTTTTATTGGTCGCAATAGTGAATACATGCAGCCAAAATGTAAGCCTACATAATTATATGCGCAGTATTTTTGGTCATTTAATCACAAAACTTTTCATAAATTGTTTCTTTTCTTTATTTTCATTATTAGTTTTTTTGGTTAATTTGTACAAGGTCGTTTTTTTGCGATTCCATTTTCCTTTTTTATAATTTAAATGATATTAAATATCTGTTAGAAGCATTAACTTTGTGGATTGCCATATTTATAAATAAAACATACTTTGCTTAAAACTACTTTATTAATAATATTTCCTGAAGGTGGAGGGTGCTTCCGAAACCGTTCGACGAAATAATAATAAAGTGGTTTCAAACAAATTTTATCTGTTTTCTTTGTCAATTTAATTAACCCATTATTATTATTATTTAGTTCTGCTATTTTAAGAGACAGCTGTTTCGGTGTTTAGGGCCATTATCAAACTGTCCTCCTTTCTACTCTTATATTTAAAAAAAGTACACCGAATATTTAAAATTATTTGTTTTAAGCCAGTCAAAAAACCAAACTTTAATTTCATCCATATCTATGTTTTTAGAAAATTTAAGGTATATGCTGCTTTATTATGATGGAATTTATTAAAAAAAACATATTTATTGAATTAAATTACAATTTTTTTTACTTTTTTACAACTTACATACGAATAAGTATTATGTCAAGGCACGTGAATTTGACGACGGTTGAGAAAAATATTTATCAAATTGTAATAGAAATTTAATTAAGATTCGTTACGTGAAATTAATAATAAATAAAAATAATAATAATCCATTAAAAAAAAATTATCAAATCTCTTATGCCAATAAAACTCATTTTGAAAGTATCTATTGAGTTCATGTTTAAGGTCTAAGTACCGAGCTATTGGTACTAATAAATCTAAGCTCGTTTTCAATTATAAGTGTTAATTAAGGATTGGACACACAAATTTATGGAAACAATTTTATAAAAGCTCTAAGATTAAAAATTCAAGATACGGATATAGAGACCACTGAAAAGATAATTCCAAGAATCCATAGGTTTTCATAACACCTTCCTATTTATAGGTTTAAGTAAGCTGCTGATCAATTTCACCCGAAGTAAGAAAAATAAATAATCTTACTTCGGGCACACAAACACGTCCACAACTTTCTTATACTGGTTTGAATCATCAGTGGTTTACACATATACCCCCAGAGCAATAATATGCAGGAGGGAGGTCTTCTGTAGTCAGTATTGATGATTTTTGCCTTACTCGGGCCTGGCTAGGACTAGGGCCAGGGTATTTATACATACATTTGTAGCTCATGCTGACATAATATTTTTGTTTATTTGTATAATAGCTTTTATACAGTATTTTTGTTTTTAAAAATAAAGGATACAACCTCAAACACCGTTGAGTTATGTCGTTTAACAAAAAGGTAGTGTGCGGAGTTGCCAGAGACGCGGGAGACGGAAAACATGCTTACATACCGAATGGTGGTGCTATATTATGTGAGGACTTGTCTTGTCTCTTTCTCTCTCACGGTTTACGACGTAAAAACCCGGAGAAAATGATTTATCGTAAATTTGTATAGGTAAGGTAAAAAAAATAGCTTTCTCTACATATATATTCTTGCTCTGAGCATATACCCTTTCAAGTTCACATGCCTGTATACCCCTGGTGACCGCATTTCTCTGCATCTCTTGTTAAATGCCCTTGCACATAGGTACATTTGCGGTTGTTGGTAGCACTTCCACCTGCCAGGTAAGCAAGTACTCGTATGCATGCAAATGTCTGCCACATAGTATATTATACGAGTACGTTTACATCGCAGTTTCTCTTTGAAAATGAGGGTAGTGTTAGAACCTCGGAGGACACGAAGAGGCCCTTTTGCGAAATAGTGTAATCAGAAAGGTTGATTTTATACTGACTCAATAGAAAGAAACGAAGATATATTAAAGGACGTTGGATATACTATTAGTTACCGCCCACATGGAATTCAAACATTAAAAAAAATCATATTTGAACACATTAAACAAAACAATATCAATAAATTAATAGAATGATTTATTAAGTCAAAATATCACACAAACACTAATAACAGAAAATTAGCCTTAATAATAATCGAAGCTTTTTGTTATTTTATGTCTTTATATAATTCAGAATGTGAAAATTCTGAAGTTTGATCAAAAATATTTAAAAGCTGTTGAAATACCTTTGAAAAGTGATGTTTTTTAATCTTTGTTTGGTTTTATTTGAAAATTCACGTATAGAACTTATCACCATCATGTTTGATTTATTTGTATGACCACTGCTAGTTTTATAATCAACACAAATATAGGAAATAACCCTAAAATCCGTTGACGTAAGTTATGTGACTCGATGATGTGAATTTAGCGTGGACGGAGAACATCTTTACATACTGAGAAGTGCAATATTATGTGACGACTTTTCTTGTCTCTTTCTCTCTCATGGTGTACAACGGAAAATCCGGAGAAAGTGATTTATCGCAAATTTGCATAGGTTGGGTAAAAATATTAGCTATACCTCCTTATATCGTTACTCCAAGGTTAGGCCAAATAGTTACCACGAAACTCAATACAACAACAGCACAACATCACTATTCCTACTCAGCAATTAAGATATTCAACAAACTTCCTTGTGATATAATAGACGAAAACAACTATGAAATATTAAAAAAAAAATCAAAATACACTTTTCACTAAGATAATCTAGAATTTATTATTTTCATATAATATTCATTTTTAATCATACAAAAATAATTTCATGAAATCCATGATAGTGCCCCCTTCCTAAGCACGAGAACTTTCTCAATTAGGGAGGTAATTATCATTAACTAGAAACTAGACGTTGTACATTTATTCAATTTGTATTATACCTACTCTCAGTATTAAGTAAAAGAATGATCATTTTGTACAAAAATAAATACACAAATAAAAAAAAAAACTATGCTCATTGTTATGAGAAAAGGGTGGCCGGTTTTTTAGGGAAATTAAAAGTACAATGGTTTTATTTGCATAATGTTATAGCACACGTTTTTTATAGTCTCTAAAATGTAAGAGAAAGGTGAATGAATTGGTTGGGTTGGAAAAGTTGGTTAATGCGCTGTTGCTGGATGGGTATAAGTCCCAAGTTCATGTCTTGGTCACAACCTAATCTTTGTTTTTTCTGTGTCTTAACTATTTTAATATTTTCGTAGAAAGCAATCACTTTGTGGTTTGACATATTTCATGAAAATAAAATAATAACTTTGTATAAAACCACAAATTTAAAAAATATGTTTATGACTGACCGGTTTCGCTTAGCCTAAGCATCATCAGGGTACAGTTTTGATTTTGTACCCCGATGATGCTTAGGCTAAGCGAAACCGGTCGATCATAAAATCAATAACAAAATCTGTGATCTTATACAAAGTTATAATTTCATTTGCATTAATTTAATATTTTTTGAAGATTGTTAATATTATGTCAATAATCAGTATTTAATGACACGAGAATATGCCTAGTTCTAAAGGTCATAACATGTTATATTTCTTAACTTTGAATCATATTCAATAATTTTGTAAAATATTAAATAAAATATATAAATCAAATAAATAAATGTAATATTTAAAAATAAATATACATAGGAGGATGAAAATAATATATGACGCGAAAGTGAATGGATGAAGAAGTCGAGGACGCCCTAAGAAGACATGGAACGATCAAGCAAATCAAATACTTGAGTCGGGTCATGTGAAGAGTCAAAATAACAGAAGAGTATGTGTGAGACGATGTATGAATGTGAATGAAGCACGGAGTGTGTGCCAAGTTATATGGCAGTCCGTCCTCTCTGCCTGCTCCTGCGCGGAAACGGCGTGATGGTTAGTTAGTTAATATTTCATTTTGAAAATATAAATAATATCAGTGGTTCATTGCCCTAAAGAAGGTGTGATTATGTTACACATAACTTGACCTTTAATTCAAATAAGTTGTTTAATATAAATTTATTTGTCAAGGTTCAACTGCACGGTTACTTATTTTCATAAAAGTATTTGTTTATCAAAAAGATAGTTAAAATATTAGAACATTTAATGTTCGCGATGAAATTTGAAAACCGACCCTTTCTTTATTCGGCGAATGTTTTACCATCTGAACTATCCAGCTTCCCTGGCTAAGCGCCAATTTTGTCCATTATTAATTCCGGCTGTCTTATTAACTCACAACTTTGAAAAAAACTAAAACAACGTTGGCACAAAGATCAAAGTTTCAGGCAAAGTTTTCCTTTAAAAGTTTTGAAATCCAATATCCAGATACTGTCGATTAATATCACACTTCTACCATAACAGTAATTTATGCAAGTTCGACAAAAGTTTTATTACCTATTTGCTGTTGCTTTTGAGATAGTGATTTTACGAAGGCAATATCTTTAAAAAATCTAATATTTTCATTTTTAGTTTAATTAACTTTTTTGTTTCTTACATTATTTTTTTACATGACCTACCTCACTAGGTTATTAGAACCTGTTCTAAGGTAGGTGACAGTGAGTACAAGTAGAATAATATAAAATATGTTAATATTTTTTACACAATTCTAGATGATAGATACAACAGAAACATTATTTATTCCATATATGATACATTGACAGTAGGTAAAGTTGCAAGGCACTAAATCCTATAATTAATGACAGTGGATACGATACAAATATACATACATTTTTCATTGTAACAATCTTTCGATTATTGATAGTGAATTACCTAAAAAAACCTAAAAATATGCTAATTTTAAAGTAGTATACTATAATAATAGTGGAATTAAAAGAATTATTATAGATTTATGATGCAATATTAATATAATATCGTGTTATTATGTAAGAAAAATGTAATTTTTTTAGGGTCAGGCATTTTATAACGCTGCTCTAGTTTGTCATGGAATGAGTGAAGAATATCAAGTGTTATTTTAGGAGGTCTTCAATTTCATTTATAACACAAACAAAATGAATTTAGTTCGCAAATCTAAATTGCAAATAATTCAAAGGGTAATAGTAATTTTGAAGGCTTCCATAGTCGAGTGGTAAGATGCTCGATGACGAATCCAAAGGTCACGGGTTCAAGCCCGGCGTGCGCCAATAACTTTTGTTTAATTAATATGAGTCATAACACATTTAATTCGTTTACAATAATAAAAAAAAACGTATATTTGCGGCACGTTCCAGAGTGGTAGATACTCTTAGTATCGATTTTTTATTTTTTGATTTTATGGATTCTTTCGTAATCCTCTACTAACTAGCTGGGGCTTATTCAAATACCCCTCATAATGTCTATCTAACTAATACTGCGGCTCATTAGGCCTTATTACTATCACCATCTGATGGTTTTATTTAATTGACTAAGTTTAATTTTACATTAGTGTTTTCTTAGGGAAAAGATCTTAATAAAAATAATATTTGGATAATTTGTATATCGTCGTTTTTGTGAAAAATCACCTCAAAGGCTAACTAGATAAAAAACCCTAAGTGCTCTTAGTATCGCCCTGGTTAAAGACCACTATTCAGAATCGAAACGTTGCTTGAAATGGCTTTAGCCATGTTTAGTGACCAGATCTGAATAGCCGGTACTTTCCAACCTTCATCTTCCCCATCTCCTTCTCCTCCCCACTAGCTTCAGCCTCACAACATACCCCAATTGGAGATGCCATAGTCTCACTGGCTCTAGACGGTTGGGAGCAGTTAGGAAAAAAGGGTATTTTTGGAATTTCAGGATTTTTCCACTATCGCGATGTATTTTCAACCTTTCATGAATATTGCTCAGATCAATCATCAAGTTCTTTTTTATTGTTTTCGCGTCAAATTTGTCGAACACTATTATTCAACTAACCATCACTCCCTTTCTTCGCAGGGGTAGGTAGAGAAGACAAACCGCCATACAACTCTGTCTTGGCACACACTCCTTGCTTCTTTCCATTCATACATCGTCTCATACATACTCTTCTGTTATTATGACTCTTCACGTGGCCCGACTCTAGTATTAAATTTACTTGATCGCGCCATGTCTTCCTCAGGCGTCCCCGACTTCTTCTTCCATTCACTTTCGCCTCATATATTATTTTCACACTCTTTTCTTCGTTCATTCGCTCTACATGCCCAAACCATCTGAGCGTCTCTTTCTTAATTCCATTTATTACGCTTACGTCAGCCTTGCACTATTTCCGGATATCCACACTTTTGACACGTTCATACATAATTTTTTCAGTTACTTTTAGTTTTTCTTTTTAGTGACAGCTGTTTCGGCGTTTAACATAATTATCAAATTGTGGCTAGGTCACCTACAAAACTTATTTTTATGGTCTTAGTTTGCCGTTTAATTACTAATTTTGTAAGAAAAACTGATTATCTTAAAATCCTTTTTCTGTGAGGTACTTAACTTTAAAACAGGGAAAACAGATTTTAAAGCTAAGTGCCTCTCAGAATTTTTTTTTTTAAGGTAATTCGGTTTTTACCGAAATTACTATGTAAACAGTATACTAAAATAATTGAAATAAGTCGCTCTCATCTGGCCTAACAACAGTTTGATAGTGGATTTGAACGCTGAAACAACTTTCAATAAAAAAATTAAACTAAGAGAAATTACATTAAATTAAAATTGAAAAAATCAAGTCTCTTGGTTGGCCTTCTTCTGGTCAACAATTGAATATGTGGCCACAAAAATAAATATCAAATCACAAAAATAATACTTCACTTGTATCTGTTGGCCTTGACGCCAAAAACAATATCGATTGACGTTGATTCTCGTAGAACGACATTGTCGTGACAGTTAGAAGTCAAATTAATAACTTTGTGACAAGGGACACACATAAGCAATGACATTTGGGTGATGGCCGCCGTAGCAGAGCGGTAAACTCATTGTTTCATTGCCGAGAATTCACGTTTTATAACCCAATTCAATTTAAAATATACGCATATCTTTGCTATACTTTTAAATGAATACCATAAGACTAAGAGTTAAGAGAGAGGACTATGGCATTCCCGATAACGGTATGTTACGAGGCTAAAGGGAGTAGAAGAGAGAATAGATGAGAAAGATAAAGATCGAGGAGTTCCTGACTATTCAGATCTGGTTACTAAACACGGTGCTGATCCATGCAACGTTTTGATTGTGATGGGTGGTATTTCACCAAGGCGATATTGAGCGAATCTACCACTCTGAATTCCTTCACTCTCACAACATTCCCCGAATTGGGAAAGTGATAGTTCTACTAGCTGAAAAGTTGAGGAACTTGGGATCGAATTAAATTAAATAAAAACCTTCTCATACAACTAAATTTGGAATTGACTCCTTACAATACATTGGATATACACAGTACAACGCATCACCTAATGAATTAAAACTCTCAGTTGCGAACAAAAAAATTTTGGCAAAAGAACATTTTCTCAACAATTTAAAAAATCAGTGATATATTATTATTTAAAAAAATGTGCAATTGAATATTGGTCTTAAGGGTTGGCACTCAAAAATACACACTGTTTGGCTTTCTAATACTAGCAGCAGCTAATAATAGCAGTCAAATAGTAATACTACAAATGATTTATCTGTAAATTTATATAAGTAGCTAGGAAATGGTCTAAGGTTTCCAGTGAATGCAATTTTTAAACAGTATTTTTTTAAATAGAACACATACACTTTGTTTATAACCTTTTTTATTATTCAATATTATCTCTACCGGTTTTGGAAGTACCCTTCCATCATCAGGACAAAATTAAATTAACCTGAAATACAAAATGCTGAGATATATATACAAATTTAGAAGTTGGAAGGAGAAGGGGTAATTGAGGGGATTATGGGAATAACCGAGCGGCTTATTGGAAATATATCTAGGATAGGACTATAAGATAAATTAATTTGATTGTTTTAAATATTGCATTTACTGTTTAATGATTTTCTAATTTCTAGTGCTTCTAAGTTATCTAATTTTATCCCTTTATTGCAACGATGAAGAATTTTAACCCCTGTATCCCTATTAAAATTATGATTAGTAGTAATGAGGTGATTAGCGAACTCTGAAAAATTATTGTTTTTTAAGTATCTTAGATGTTCACTTATTCTAATGTTTACACTACGAGATGTCTTACCTATATAATATGAAGGACAATTATTACAAGAAATTTTATAAATGCCAGAATGACTTAATTTATTATCCCTATCTTTAGCATTTTTCAATAATATACCAATGCTATTATTTGTATAGAACGCGGGTTTAATGTGGGTACGCAAATTTCGGGTACTAAGTGAAGAGATGTTAGATATATATATAAGATTCTACGCCATTGGAAGGGATTCCTTAAAATATTGTGATTACTTTTAAATAAAAATGTATTAGTAGCAAGCAGCTTAAATTTTTATTTTAAAAAATTTCTATGAAGTCTATGGTATAACCATTATTCAAAGCTATTTGTTTAATTTTTTCTAATTCAATTGTGAAATTAACTGGTGATAGGGGAATCTGTATTGGCCTGTGTACTATTAAGTGATAGGCTGAATATTTATGTGATACCGGGTGATTTGAAGTATTATGGATGGCGATATCCGTGAATGTTGGTTTACGACAAATGTTAAATTCGATTTTATTATTTACTGAAGATAGTGTTAAATCTAAAAAAATAATTGAAGAATTATTGCCTATTTCAAAAGTAAATTGTATGCTTTTATGGAAAGAATTTATTAAATGAAGGAATTTATTAAGTTGCCGCTCTGTTCCGGTCCAAATACAAAAAACATCATCTACATACCTTTTCCAAACAAGAACATTATCTAAAAGTGATGAAAAACAATTAAAAATCTTATTTTCTAGGTTATTCATAAAAATATCTGCCAATAGTAGGCTGGTTGGGGCACCCATGGGTAAACCCTCTTTTTGTTGGTAGATATAATTATTATATGAAAAATAGTTTTGGTTGAGACACATATTAAATAAACGAGAAAGGTCATTAATCATATCTTTGTCTAGGTTAGAGGAATTTAACATATTTATTATTTCTTTGCAAGCATCTGTAGAAACATAAGGAAACAAATTGATAACATCAAAGGATACAAGTTTTGCATATTTAGGAATAACCAAGTCCTTAACTGCATTAATTAATTCAAGTGAGTTCTTAATGGTAAATTTTGGGGAAAACTCCTAAATATGTATATATATATCTCAGCATTTTGTATTTAGGTTAATTTAATATTGTCCTGATGATGGAAGGGTATTTCCGAAACCGGTAGACATAATATTGAATAATAAAGTGGTTATAAACAAAGTGTATGTGTTCTATTTATAAATATGGCAAGCCACAAAGTAAATGCTTTTACGAATAAGTATTTTTTAAATTAATCAAATTTCAAGGGGAGTATCGATTAATACATAAATTTGATATGAACAGTATTTATAGTCGCATTGGATATTTTCATTAATTTTAAAGCAACATTTTCCTGTTATTTGTCGGGGAAAACTAAAGAAAGCCTCATTTATTATTCCGTTTGAAGGCGAAATTGGGGGAAGAGAGAATAAAAGGTCACCAAAATAAAGGAACTTTTGGCACTTAGATTATATAACATTGCTAATTGAATCAATTTATTCTGTCAGAAATTTGTCTTGCTGAATTATAAAACGTTTAGAATTTTTCATTTTATTATGTCAAAGTAGACGTACGATATAAATTAAATTAAATTATTCGTATAAGATAAATGTAAAAAAAAATTATTATTTTTTTAGTTTTTAGTTTATCAAATTTAATATTATTATTTTTTAGTTCTGTTATTTAAAGTTATTATTTTTAGTGACAAAATGCACAGAACAAAATTAAAAACTACCGAATTTAATAATAATAGTATTAAATTTGATTAAATAAAATAATTATAGAGTTCTACAAATTAAACACAAAAACTATAAAGAGACATATATTTCTTAACTTTATTCAAACACTTAATTAATATAATATAAATATGTATTTACATAATAATAAATGTTATTAAATTATATATATATATATATATATATATATATATATATATATATATATATATATATATATATATATATATATATATATATATATATATATAGATAGGTAGATACTCTAAGTATTGCCCTGGTGAAAAACCACCATTTAGAATCGAAACGTTGCTTAAAATGGCTTGTTTGGTGACCAGATCTGATTAGCCAGCTACGTCCCAATATCCTTCCCCATATCCTTTCCCTCCTCACTATCTTCAGCCTCACAACATACCCCGATTGGGTATGTTATAGTCTTACTGACTCTAAGCGGTTGGAAGCAGTTGGGACTCTTGTGCGGTATTAACTATAAAATAAATATAAAAAATGTGTATGCTAGTGGCACAGAACTGCATAATCGTGTTTTAGCTATTTAAAATACAGATTTCTTAAGATTTTTACGTGAATTTTCTAGTAAGTGTGGAAGGTCATTGAAAGCTGACGTAAATCCGTATGAGCAAGTCAATCTTCTTTTGAAATATACTTGAACTAATACGTCAACTTGTGAATATAAAGATTTTGTTTACAGATGCATCTCAACACTATTGCATTAGGGTCAACTCTTATTTTATATTTCTTTTCAATTAACTTCCACTTTATATAAGCTGGCAAAATATCCACGGAAAAAGAAAGCCGGAAACTGACAGCTGACAGGGCGCTAAAACGTATTAGGGAAAAGTGCATTTGCATGTCACCTGGTGACAGTGACAGTGACTGACGATCATTGTGTGTGACGTATATAACACATCGTTGATCTCGTGTCGTCGCTGATGTAGGGTATATAAAGTAGTTTGTATAGCGAAATGCAATGAACAAAACATCCGAGAAGTGTGATCTATTTTGATTTAAAAGAAAATGGATGACGCCAATTTACATAAAAACTCTCGACCGTTCTAGAAAAATCAATGACAATTTCTGTTCATGAAAGCATTTCGATATTTGATAAGGTTTGATCTGTTTCACCTGAAGTAAGAAAGAGAGACGTTACTTCTGAATAAAGTGGAGGTTATGAGCTCGAGTCTCAGTTGCGACCCTATTCTTTTTTATTTTCTATTTTTTTAAAATATCGACATACTTTCATATCTTTGTAATTCTTTCATATGGTCCTAACAGTATGCATAAGAAAAGGCCACGTTAAAAAACCCTTATAAAACACCGATTCTGAATATATATACGAGATTTCCGTATTATAATTTTTAGAATTAATAAATGCTTCTTGAAAATTGGTTTAAACTTTATAAAATATAAACGCTTCATAATTAGTCGAACGAACACCTACGTCAAATGTACCGTTTACGTACGATGTGATGCCGCCTTCATGGCGTTACAGTAATGTTTTACGTAAAACTGCATTTCTTGTAACGATGATAAATTGTAGTAATACGTGTATTTTTACACATCGGTACGATGCAATAGTAAAAGTATTATCTCCTGACATTTTAAAAGGTTTCGTTAGATTAAAAAGAGGTAAAATTGAAGAAAAAGCACAAGCTAACAAAATATGCGACTGACAGCTGGATAAGGATAATTTGAGATGTCAAAGATAAATACCGTGTAATGCGCTATTTTTGACGGGATATACAAAAAATCCAACGGTAAATTCAATTTTCGTATGAAATTTTGATATTTAAAAAAATATGAAAAATCCCATTAATTAAGTTAGACGGTTAAAATTAAAAAAAAAAATTCCTTATTGAATATTTAAAAAAAAATCCTAAAAAAATGCCCTTCTGACGGTACGGATGACGTAACCCCACCCCCCCCCCGTTCCCTACCTCTGAGATAGTGCCATTTTGGCGGCGTTTAAAAAATTCAAACTTTAAAAATTAATTTAACTATGAAAACGAACTCTAAAAAATAAAAAAAACACTGGTATTTAAGTTTGAAGGTGGATATTGCTAAAAAATAAATTAAAAAATGGACTCGAATTCCTTATTGAGTTACCTGAGTTAACTTTTTTTTTAAAATCCAACCAGGTACTACTGAAGTCTTACGAACTTGAATGTAAAACAAACAAAAAAAAATAAGTGCTCTGGTGTAAACTTCCCAAAATGAAGCTCCAGCCCTTTTGAATATTCGGCGACTATACGCGTTTGGGTTTTGATTTATGAAATACTATTCAAGTGTGTCATTCCTGTTACACAGGAAAAAAGATGGGTTAAGTTACGGAAAATTGTAGTTTTTTAAATTTATTTTTACTGTCGTTATTTTCTTGCTATGACATAATTGCGTTAAACAAAATGTAATCGATTTCATTTGATTAAACGTAATTTTCGCAAGTATCCGAAGTGATCAATAAAAAAATACACGCGGGCAAAGTTCGAAGATTTAAATTAGGTTAAAAGACGCTCAGGTAAGGTCAATCTATTTCAGTTGCGGGCCGGATATAAAATATGTAAAGCCTTACCGGCCACGGAATACACACAGACATACATAAACAGGATGTATTAGATACCGCAAGCCTTAAACTGCGATTACTGAGCCCATTTGTAGTAAAACGTGTAGAAGGTTCACTTTAAAACAAACGAAAAATCAGCGTCGGATAATAAGAGTACATAATGTAATGTCGAGTGGTAACACGCTTGACTACGCATCCAAAGGTTGCGGTTTCAAGCCCTAACTAACTAACCATCTCGCCGTTTACCCGCAGGGGTAGGCAGAGAGGACGGACCGCCATATAACTCTGTCTTGGCACACACTCCTTGCTTCACTCACGTTCATACATCGTCTCATACATACTCTTCACATGGCCCGATTCAAGTATTTGATTCATTTGATCGTGCCATATCTTTCTCGGGCGTCTCAGGCTACTTCGTCCATTCACTTTCGAGTCATATATTCTTTTCACACTCCTTTTTCCGTTCATTCGCTCTACGTGCCAAAACCATCTAAGCGTCCTTTTTTTGATACTATTCTTGGTTTTAAACCCGTTTTGGGCAGTTAATTTTTGTTTAATATAAAATTTAATTAAAATAAAGTAATACATAGTATTTTAGCGGCACGTTCCATAGTAGTAGATCCAAGTAAAGCCCTGGTGAAAGACCACCATACAACATCGAAACGTTGCTTGAAATGGCTTTAACCCTGTTTGATGATCCGATTTGAACAGCCAGGTACTTTCCTCTTCACCATCTCCTTCCTCTTCCCACTACCTACAGCCTCACAAAATAATCTGGCTCTAGACAATTGGGAGCAGCCGGGACTCTTATGCGGTATTCAATATAAAAAAAATATATAATAATGGGTTGGGGTGGAAGGCGAGCGGTTACTCGGCTGAGTGATCAGTGACGACACGTGACAGAAATTAATATATTTTTTTAAATAAAAACATATTACCGGAGACAATTTTTTTCATTCCAAATATGCTCAGAAATCGATGCTCAAGGTTTGTCGGGTTCAATCCCACACACCCTGCATAAATACGATATATAAAGATTAACATTTATTACACATAAAACGTGTTTTTACTAGCGAAATAAAGAATTTTATTTGAGTAAACTGATATCTTCTTCTGCAAAAACGTTGATGAAATTACAGACTCGCCTTTGCCGTACACTTTGAAAGAGCAGAAAGGGAGCAATAAAACAACTTGTTGTATTTTATTTTCAAAATCATCAACGGACAAAGTGAAAGACGGGAGACGATTGAAGTCCTGGTGTTGATAAAAAATGCCAACAAAAATAGTTGCCAAGGAAATTGATGACCTCCTAAAATAGCACTTAAAATTCTTCGCTCATTCCATGAAAAACTAGAACATTGTAAAAGTTACAAATTTGTTTTATTAAATCATTAGAACATTGTGTAACAAATATCATTAATTTTTAAAAATTATTCTACTTATATTCACTGTCACTTACCTTAGAACAGGTTCTTATGACCTAGTGAGGTAGGTAATGTAAAAAAGTGAAAGAAACAAAAAGTTAATAAATAAATAAATACATGAATTTAAAATATGACACTTGAAAATGTTCATTCACTGGAAACCTTAGACATTTTCCTAACTATTCAAGTAAAATTTACAGATGAATTATTTGTAGTATTGCTTGAATTAAAAAGCTACAAAGTGACGTTTAGCGCCAATTTAAAGTTCTAATGCTTAAGTGCACATAAACACGTAATTGTAATAAACTCTAAGCTTCCATTTTTTCAAATTGAATACATTATTAGAAATTTGTGCTTGCCCATCGTGTTTGTAAATCCGCTTGATGGAGCAACTAATTTTATGGCGTGAAATTAAGCGGAAGTTTACAAATTTTTCATGAGTTATGACTATGTTTGGAGGAGATCGTAAATACTTGAATCAACAAGTCGATTAAAAATGTACAGTTCAATGGATCGGATCAATGAAAGTATACGGGAGCTTTGATGAACGTGTTTTTTTACCAGATCCGAATTTATTTAGCAAAGTACGCGAATCACACGATTCTTGTCGCGTTAGAGTCCAAAGTACCTATAAAAAAATGTTTTCTGTAAATAAATAGTTATTAAAAAAATAAACATTTCTTCTTATTTTGAATACACTCCTAAATGACGCATTAAACACATTTGTTTACTTTCTCATGAAGGATTTGAAAATTAAATAAGTGTTGATTTTAACCGGGGCAATAATATACCAGGAGGTAGATTGCTGATTTTTGTCTGACTGGGGCGTGGCTAGGACTAAAGCTAGAGTATTTATACATCCATTCATAGCACATGTCAACACAATGTTTTTGTTTACTTGTATAACCACTTTTTCACAGTATTGTTATAAAAAAAAATGTATGATATAACCTAAAGAACTGTTGAGTTCTGTCCTGTTATGTGGCAAACAAAATGAAGTAAGCGCCGGAGATGCGGCAGACGGAGAACATGCTTACATACCTAAAATCGGAGCTATATTGTGTGAGAACTTGTCTTATCTCACTTGTGGCAAGACAGAGTTTTGTGGTGGTTCAACATCTCTGCATACCCCTAAGGTGAAACGGCGTTATGGCTAGTTAGTTAGTTAAGATCAACAAACATTTCTCCCATTATTTGTGGGTGTATTGCCTGGATTTAAAGGTGCTACAATTAACTATATCCAAATTCCCGCAAACACATGTGGATCTGTTAATGCGTAAAAATGTGGTAGGAAGTTTATTTGAAAATATGCGAGTTTCAAATTCCGTTAGAAGGCTCTGTTTGCAAAACCATCTAATTGAAAATGGACATTTACCCAGGAAGGGACGTCCAGAAAGAAATTGCTTTTCGAGAGAATAAAGGCCGAAAGGTAAACCACCACAGTGGCGCAATAAATCCTTCCAACAGGTAGCTAATTGTCTGTTACTTTCACATCTCGTGTATCTGTTTCTTTCTCGCTCACACTTCTCACAATACATCACCCATCCGTCTATGTCACTATCTGTTAGTTAACGGGAATTCTGTTTGTATAGGATAGTGCTGTGGTTCTATAATTTAAAATTTAATTGACTTAAACGCGTAACAACTTCTTGCAAGAGAACATTATAATAATAAAGTTTTATTCCAGAAGGTATACAAGAGTAGTGCAATGCAATACCTTCCTTAATTGATATTAATACATACGAATGATAATAATAACATAGAAGTTGTAATACATACAATAATAATAATAAAGAAAAATAAACACAAATTAATAAAAAAAAACAAAAAAATTATATTAATTGAGGACATTAGGACTCATTTCGCCATCAAGAGGGAGTCCATCCTGGCAGCGTTAAGATTGATGGGGCCAATATCTTACTTGCTACATGCTGAAAAGGGTACGGATCCCGCTGTGGAATTCAAACTCGATCCATCTAAACGCTAGCTGAATAAGTTGTTAAATTATTATTACAAAAGTGCATTCCGCACAAGAGTATCGACTGCTTTCAAACGTCCGCAGCCAGTGGTACTATGGCATCCTTAATTGGGTATGTTGTGAGGATAAAGGTAGTGGAGTGGGGAAGGAAAAGGTTGGAAAGTACCTGGCTATTCAGATCTGGTCACCAAAAATGGATAAAGCCATTTTAAGCAACGTTTTGATTCCAAATGGTGATTACCAGAGCAATACTTAAAATGTCTACGACACTAGAACGAGCTGCAAATTTACAATATATTATACAAAAATAATTAATTATCTTAATATTAAATATGAAAAAAAACATGTAATAAAATAAAAATTACTAATTCGTTACCTTTGGAACCGTAATAAAGCATCATAACCACCCAACCAATGAGGTAATCAAATCTTTTTGTAACTACTTTCTTTCGATCGGTTAGTAGCTGAGTGGCCACTCGGGCGTCGTGAATTCAATTCCTCTGCTAGCTAAGACCTCCATCATTACACAAGCAACATTTCCCGCTTATTATGATGACAGTAGGAGTTTTATTAAATATTTTCAAGTTATTCGTAAGCCGGAAACGTTTGTCTTTCTTTAAAAAAATAATAAAATGGTTAAAAGAAATAAAAAATTATCTGAAATAAAATTAGAAAATTCACAACTCTTAGTGGAAGGGCGATGACTGAATTTATCAATTAAAAAAAGTTTGGTACTTTACTTCTGCGTGTATTCATTTACACAACGTCAAAGCGTAAAGGACTTTCTTTTTGGTCTACCGAGTAAGTACTACAGAAGTTAATTTGATTAAAATTCAATTAATATTTCAAACTCTTTCCTAAACCCAATTACCTTCCCTTAATTGAAAAGGACCAAATTTAAGCTCGGTCCACAAAAGGCGTGAAAAACAATTACAATTTTACGTCACGTAAAAAAATATAAAAAATACGAAAAAGGCAATTTTTATTTGTAAACTTCTTTGAAAATATATTATTTCGGAAAGAAAGATTTTGTGATTTTTTTTTAAATAAGAAATAATTAAAAACATTATGCTATTTATTTTGGAATCAATTATTGCAATAAAATCAAGAATCTTTCAATCTGGGCATGTTAAGCAATTGAACGAAGAAAGGAAATAAATATATGATGCGAAAGTGAACGGAAGAAGAAGTCGGGGACGCCCGAGGAAGACGTGGCACGATCAAGTGAAGCAAATACTCGAATCGGGCCATGTGGAGAGTCGGGATAACAGAAGAGTATGTATGAGACGATGTATGAATGTGAATGAAGCAAGGACTGTGTGCCAAGACAGCGGTGTATGGCGGTCCTTCCACTCTGCCTACCCCTGCGTGGAAACGGCGTGATGGTTATTAGTTAATTAGTTATATCAATAATCTTTAAGGCAAATATGAAACAGAAAAAAACAGAAACTAAAATGAACAAAGGTCGTGACCAAAACTCGAACTCGGAACCTCTACTCTATTCGGGAGTAACATCCATACCAATTGAGCTACCGATGCTTTAGAAACCGGCATTTTGATCGATCTCATACTTCCTTGAAAAATATTATCAAGGGTCAGCACCCAAGAACGACGCTAAACGCTACTTTGTAGTATTCTAATAAATCAATACCACAAACGATTCATCAGAAAATTTTATATGGGTACTTCATTGTATTCGTTTTTCGGGCTAAAACCATATATAATGATTTGACAGTCGCCAACTTCCTCGCTGAGTTGTTATCAGCTTCTGGCTTATCCTTGCCATCTCAAGCCATGCCTGGTTTCCGATTTATGTTTCATGTTCCGTGTCCTAAAGTTCCGCCGTGTAACCACCTACCCATTCTGTTTTAACTTTCCAGAATGCCAACTGACGAAATCATGTCTCCAAAGACTTTTCTCAACAGGTTCTTGTTTAATTAATTAATTCATTTTAGTTTGTATACTAGTTGAACTGAATATACAATATGCCATATTACATGAGCTTAAATAATAATAATTATATTGAAAATAAAAATGATCATAATAAATATAAGGACGTGACAAAATATAAGGTGACATGACATATTTTAATTCATAAAACGATGTATAAGTATATTTGCGCCACGTTCAAGATTTGGTAGATACTCTTAAGTATTGACCTGCTGAAAGACCACCATTCAGAATCGAAACGTTGCTTGAAATGGCTTTAGCCGTATTTAGTGATTAGATCTCAATAGCTAGGTACTTCTCAACCTTCCTCTTCCCCATATCCTTCTTCTCTTCACTACCTTAATTAAGGATGCCATAGCCTCACTGGCTCCAGACGGTTGGGAGCAGTAAAGACTCCTTTACTGCGGTATTTACCATATTTTTTTAAATTATATAAAGTAAAAAAATGGAATGAAAATGCAAAATACTATTAGTGATTAATAAAATTTGAAATCTCTGTAGTTTTTTTTAAATACTAAAGAAGGCAGCACTTTCATTTGCAGCTAGCACGTGGATGCTTTCATAAAAGGTGTTTAGGATAGACGTTTTACGGTATTAATTAGATAACTCAAGTGGAGCGTGCGTCAAGGTGGGCTCTGTATCATCTGCATCCATCGCTCGTTGAGAGGAGAGCTGAGCCATTCAGATGCACAAGCGACAATGACGTTGGTTGAATTCTGTATCTTGCATAATGCAGAGATTACATTATTCCATTTCTGTTGTTCAATAAATTTAAACCCTTTTAAGTAGGGATGGTTGGTTTTGGAAATGGGGTGTCACTGCGGTTCCAGTTACCGGTAACTGCCGAGGGACCGGTTATTTATCCAGTTATTATTGGAACCGGTTCTTGGTGCCAGAAAATTTCTACTAAGAAGATTTTTAAATTTAAAAGTCATGTTTAAATATTACTTATATTCTAGGACAGAAAAGCACTGGGACTGTGGAGCCGGATCCTCGTTTTCTCACCAAAAATAACCACAACCGCTCCTTTCACGCGAAAAGCATTGAATGAATATGCGTTTTATTTGCAAAAAATAGGAACCGGATCCAAAAATAACCGGTTGCTTGGAGAAATAATATCGACCATCTCTATTTTTAACTAAGAACAAGAAAATTTATGAGTTGCAGAGCGGTAAGCTCTGTCGCGTCGTTGTGATATACCAAAAAAAATTGCAATGAATTTGAAAAAAATATTTTCTCGTAGAGGTGTAGGATTATCTCTTATCTTATCTTATCGTACAAATATTATGATTTCAAAATATTATTATGGCGATTTGGAAAAATGATTAAAAAATTCCAGCAAATGAAAACTTCCCTGACTTCATTCATTCCTGTTTGCATCACCATTGCAGAACATTGTAAAGAGATTGACAACTATTGTAACGCTGTTCAATTCAAAGTGGTACGGAGCTTTAAACTTTTCGAATCGGTCCCACTTTCGCTAGATAAAGAAATTCTAACATTAGCACCCAATTTTATTTTTATTTATTTTTCATTAAATCATATCAAATTCTTAACTTTATTCCACTATTTTTTATTCAAGACCTGACCGGTTTCACCTTATGTCGGGCATCTTTATACTGGTTCAATTTTAATATTTATTAATATTATTATTAATGATGTAATAAAACAAATTTATAACTTTATTCCACTTTTATTTTATGACTGGACCGGTTTCAGCCTATGACGGCCATCTTCAGACTAGTACATGTTGTTGTTAACCTACGGCTTATATACTATTTTTGGGGATGTCAGGGGTAGTAAACAATGATTATACTTTAATTATATTCATCAGTATTGTTGCATGATTTTAATAGTTACAGGGTAAAAGCTACTTTTAATTTATTGGTATTATTCTTTTATATCTATCTGGAATATTTATTTATTTTATTTAATATTTAAGATGGGTTACAGTTGCATTTCTATAAATATGAATTGACAATGTATTTATATAATGAAAGGTTGGTGAATACTGTTTGTAATGAGTTTACTTTAGATTTTCCCATCTTAATTGTGATGTCCAGATGTACAACATAATTTTCTAATTATTGGGCTACTCCCAGCATTATGGTATAATTAGTTTTATGATTCTATTCATTATGCACTGTTAGAGTAGATTACTTCTATTATTATATAATTTCTCGGTATCAAGGAATTTTTAAGTGCTATGCACTTGGGTAATAACTTACATTTATTGTTATTACCTATTGATTGTTTGGAATTTTTAAGTGCATTTACATTATGATATGTTTTTAGTTAGAAATATACATTATTACATTGGATCGGATGATGAAATTATAAATTTGTTTTATTGAATCATTAAAATGGAATTCCACCACGAATTAACAGTTTCAAAATTAGAAATAATATTATTATTATTATTATTAATAAGTAAATCTATGGCATATATACTTTTAGTGTCCGGAATGGACGCTTATTGAGTCTCATGGTGAACATCTGTGACTTTGGGTTAATTTTATTGCTGACAGAGGCGGCTTTACAATTACATTAATAAATACATTCGGGTAGTTTTGTTACTTTCTGAGAGACGGGTCATACAGTGAAGTGTTTGATGCTTCTATGGGCTTAAAAAAAAGAACAATCGTTTTCAGATTCATTTTTAACAGTTGGCTATTTTTGAATTTACTCTTTGATTTTCCCGTCTCTGTTTTCTTAATGTATTTTATAGAACGTATATTTACATTTCTGGATTTGTAATATATTTAACAATAGTTATAATAGGTACACATCGGTGTATTGTCTTTTGTAGATTTCCCTTTAGATGTCTGCGATAAAAAATCCAGATTACATTTCTGGTAATTTTATATGTATTGCCTATTTACATCCATGCACAGAATATCAATATTTACTTAGTTTTATTAATTCCTTAAAATTTTTTGAAACGCGCGTATATATTTCCAACTTTACTAACAAAATTTCTCCATATTAATTCAAATTGAAAAGTACGATTTTCTCTTACAAAAAAAATGCATCATTTATAAATAATTTTGAACAGCAAAAATAAAATCGTGAGAACTAGCTACAAGTGATGTAGAATCTCTTTTCATGCGCTAACATGCGACAAGATATGAGGTTATTCAGTGCTCATCGCCATCCTTCTTTATCACGATGTCAAAATACCTCCATGAGATTTACTTGAGAATTCTGTCTCTTTTTTGTTATTTTTATAATAAAGCGTGACATCCAATTTGTCTTCTTCTCAGTTACCCTTACTCACGTAGATATGAACTTTGAAAAAACTAACCGTAACTTTTTAGATTTACTTCTTTAGTGAAAATATGTTATAGCCTCCATAGTAAAACAATGCTGTTTTATAATGGATAAAGTATACTTTTTTTAATTGAAAAATATGGGTTGTTCACAGCACCTAGTACCTACTACTTCTATGATGAGAACAACCTTCGTAATGCCTTTGCGTAGGCAGGTGTTGCCGGTGCATCAAATGTTTGGTGGTTCGCCGAGCTAAAAATCAAAAACATTTGTACGTTTAATGAAAGTCTGAGTACCTCAACCTATTTATAAAGAAGATCAATTTTTCGGTCCTTTTGCCGACCAAAAACTTGGTTGATTGATTATTGAAAATGGTTTCAGCAGGCCGTTGGTTTTTATTTTGATTTTATTCTAATAGTTCATTCGATTTATATGGTTTATATTAATTATCATATCACTATTTTTTAATAGTTCAAGGCTATTCAATTATATCCAATAAAAACGATTGCAAACAATAAACCTTACACTACGCGGAGCGGATGAAATAATATTAGCTGAGCTTTGATGTCAGATATGTACGAGTAGTTAGCACATGAGTGACAAGAACGCACTCAAACCAAAGGTCACTTTTTAACTGTGAAAAAATAACTGATGATGACAGTGACCCATAGGTTCCTTAAATCTCAAGCGCTCTGTTATTGCACGAGATATCTGCTGACCCGTTGACTCATGGTTGCATTTCATAAGAGAAATATTACTCTCCTTCTCAAACCCGCAAGCAAGGATTAATACTTTCCGGAATATTTCGGACGATTCCGACGCTATTCGTCATCCGGCCGCCGCACGGAATTCGCATATTTTATGGTACTATGCGTGATATCCACGGTTTGGCGGCAAAAATGCTCGGCTCTATCCAAAATGATTTAACAGCAGAACAATTTAACCGGACGTTTCTCGAAATCGCACGGATTCGGTAGATTCAAGATTGGTTGATACGGCTGGTATAGACGGCGCGCATCCAGCGCACATGGATCAAACCGGGCGGCTTTATCTCTTACCAAATTCAAATATATTTTGTAATGATTGTGTTTAATTTAATGAAAAAAATTTTTTTTTTCAAATACGACGAAGTGTGAAATGCTAATTAATTTTGCCGGTTCAGTACACCTTCGTGTACCTTGGGACAAGCCGCGCCCGTGCGTAGGTGATACTTCAAATAAAATATCCAAGAAAGCCACCATACAACCCAACTTTGATGTTTGAGATGTAGAATTCATACGAATTTTTATTCCTCGAAACCACTAACTATAAATAACCTCCTTTGTGCGTATTTACGAGTGTGAACATTTCAAATTTGGAACTGGTGTACATCGAGTTTATCAAATAAAATTTTTTAAATCACCACCTACCTATAAAATAAATACTACCTATAATGTATTATAGCAGACATTATTCTATTTTTGAAATGGGTGGATTAAATCAAACAATGGTTTATTTTTGGCAATTTTTTTCACGACTAAAAAAAGACTTGTAATATTAGCACTTTCAATGAAGCTTTCGTGGTAATTTATTTGGTATTAATAGTGAATTTGCGAAAAACAAGATAAAATCGGATGATCACCCCTGAAATATTAAAAAAAATATATTGCTTAACAGGTTAGCTTAACACAATCGTAATGATTTTTTATATTAAGTTGATTTTCTGAATTATTAACTATTTAAATGCAAAAGAGGGGGTATTTTAATATTACGAGTACATTAACAACCTTAAAAATAAATTAATATTGAATACCGCTCAAGAGTCCCTACTGCTTCCAACCGTCTAGAGCCAGTGAGACTATGGCATCCCTAATTGGGGTATGTTGAGAGGTTTAAGATAGTGGAGAGGGGAAGAAAACGATTTGGAAGTACTTGGATATTTAGGTCTGATAACCAAACACGGATAAAGCCATTTCAAGCAACGTTTCAATTCTAAATGTTGGTTTTTCACCAGGGTGATACTAAGAGTATCTACCACTCTGAAACGTGCCGCAAATATACTACATAATATTTTATTTGAATTATTGTTTTTATGACACATATTAACTTGCTTAAATTTATTTGAGCACGCCGGGTTCGAACCCGCGACCTCTGGATTCGTAGTCGAGCGTCTTACCACTCAACCACAGAGGCCGACCGCTTCAAGGAAAGTGTATTTTCTTCACTGTTTTTTCACTTCAATAATTCTAAGATCAATTTAAATACATTATTATCAAGAACAAGTTTTTGCTTGCCTGAAAAAAATATTTTTTCCGAGCATTACTGTTTAACTTAATTGTACCTTTTTTTAGGCGTTCAAATTAAAGAAGTTACAGCGTTGAACTCTTTTTGACGATGGAAGTTTCCTCCGTGATGTAACTTGACTTAACTTACTTAAATAAAATTTATCCAACTTGAAACCGAATCTGCATTAATTTGACTTGTTAGAAACAACTTTTGTAGTCGTTAAAAATAAGTTTCTTTTAACTGGGGAAAGTTGAGAGAATCCTAACGGGGAAGCACGTCCCGAGGAAAACTAATTGGGATGAGAACATAAATTAAAATTATTATCTAGTCGGGAAGATAAAATAATACCACGTAATGCATAATACCATCATGAAGCTGGATTTATTATTTTTAGTTAAGATCACTGAAATCATAAAGAGCTCTTGGTATCAGGAAAAAAAAGAAGAATGTAATTTTTTTTCACTAAGCATAACTAGTGGTATCTATTATGTTGTGCACTAAATATATTGATGTATTGTCGTACTATGTCATGATGCACAGTGCATGGTGTGGTGTAATAATATATCAATTTTATAAGATGTATGAATTGTAATAATATTTATAATTAATAAAATAATTTGTATTTCCATTGAATTTCCACTGAATTATATTATATTTTGTATTTCCATTGTATTCAAAATCCTGTTATCAAACTTCTTAAAAGTAGTTTAACGGGATTGATGATTATTGAGGAGCAATAAAAAACAATAAATAATAAGTATTAAAAATATATAGTTCGTTGGTACCCACTGTGAGATTCGAACTTTATCACATCAACCGCCAGTCGAGGGATCATTTTTTTTAAATAGTGATATCATTTTTTTGAAATAGTGATCCTCACAAGAGTCGCAACTGCTCCCAACCATCTAGAGCCACTGAGACTATGGCATCCCTGACTGCGGTTTGTTGTTAGATTGAAGATAGTGAGGAGGTGAAGGAGATGCGAAGAGGAAGGCTGGGAAGTACGTGGTTTTTAAAATCTGGTTACCCAACACGGATAAAGCCATTTCAAGCAACGTTTCAATTCTGAATGGTGGTTTTTCACCAGGGCGATACTTCTGCCACTCTACAATGTGCTGTAAATATTCTAAATATTATTTTATATGTTGTTGGCCTATCATTTTATTTTACACTGTCTAGAACTCATTCTTCAATAACATTTTTTGATTAACAGTAAATAATATTCCACCGGTTTATTTGTTTATTTATAAACTAACGAACTATGGTACAATTACAACAATACCTAACACGAAATAGAAAAAAAGAGCAACATAGAAAGAAGAGCACATACATAATATGAAATGTTTTCAGGATGAGCTTTTTTTATTTCTAAAGTACTTACTTCTTGAAAAAATATTCTCCTTTAGTGTGCTTAAAGTTACGTATGACTGTGCTTACCTCCATAGCAGCCAGCTTTTCGATTATTGCCATACGATTTCCATTTGAAAGCATCACATTTGAAATAAAGTTTGCCTCGATTTTAGCACGGTTGAGTAAAGAAATGGAAAATGATATTGAAATAAAACTGTAAAAAAATGGTTTGTTGTCAGTGCTGCGTTGTTTTATTAATGAACCTCTTTAAAAGAGACAATATTATTTTATGGGTTATTACAAAATTTAAGATGTAAGCTATATCTCGCAAGAAATATTTATACTGAAGCTTTGCTATCCTAATTAAAATAATTTTAAGTTATAATGAAAATTTTGTCATTTTTTAGTTGATTCGAAGAGCTGACTGAAATAAAATGTTCAATATAACTAATTTTTAAACTGTGAATTCGTGGTCGAACTCCATTTCAATGATTTTAATAATACTAAGTTCTTAACTTTATTCCACTATTTTTTATTTAAGACCTGACCGGTTTCATCTTATGACGGGCATCTTCAGACTGGATCAGATGAACCAGTCTAAAGATGCCCGTCTTAAAGTGAAACCGGACAGGTCTTAGATAGTAAAAAAAATAGTCGAATAAAGTGTATTTGGCGAAAATAAATTTTGTGTTAAAAGATAGAAATCGATAAAAATGATTTTATTTTAGGGTACATGCCATGGATTACGAGTTTTAAGCAATGTATAGCTTAGGTTTTCCCTTTAAACTCAGATTTACTAAAAGTTTGGAACAATTTCAACACTATAAGATGGGCTTTTAATAACCATTAAAGATATACAGCGTAACGGTTCGTTACTTTATTTTAGTTTATTTAGGAAAACACATAGTTCGATACATTTTTTTAGTATAATTACTAGCGTGTTGCGTTCACCCGTGAAGTTTCCTCTAATAATTTATATTTTTAACCAAAATAGAAAATAAATAAAGTAAACAACATATATACAGTAAGCTTTATAAAAATAATTTATCATAAAAATACAAACAAAATAAAAGAAAGAAATAAAACATAATAAAATAGAGAAAAATAATTAACATAGCCTAAAAATCTACGAGTATAACGCATAACAAAGGTAGGGAGGAAATAACTGACTTTGAGATTTAATTTAACTCTTGTGCATTTACTTAACTGACCTGTGGCTAAATGGAAAACATCAGCGACTGAAAATGTGGTGTTGTATTTTGTGAATGTTCTTCTGAACAATGAATGTTGTGTGTACTTAATTTTTAAGTGTCGGATGTGGAATAATTAGTTCGAGAGTGTGTTTCGTACTGGACAGTAGAGATAGATGTTTTCTAGAAGGTAGTCATCATTGCCAACAGCGTTGTTGATAGTATTGAATAGGATTTTTTGGTTGGATATATTTCTTCTATCTTCTTGTGTTACAACATATTCGTATATAACTGCACGCGATTAAGTGATGTGAAGATATTGCGACTATATATAATATAATACGACTTAAAACGTTTTTTCATAGCCATGAGCTCTTTAAGTTCGTCATAACAAGATACTTAAAGATGTCAATATTAATCAGATTTTTGACTGCTTTTATTGAGCACTATTGAATCGTATTTTAATAGCTGTCTTCTTTGATTGGTTATGATTGACACGTTTCTAACAACTGGCCAATAACACTCAAGGACAATAAAATATAATGCTTACTATGATTAGTCTTTCTCAAAAGTTTATTACCGTTTAATGTGATATCTTATAAAGTATGATGTTAGTAAATTCGTAAGCGTTGGGGTTTTCCGATTGTGTTTGAATTAGGAAATAATTATCAACGTATAATTGCCGGAAATCAATTGATTACTTTCTTTGATAATCCTGACGGGGAACCTACATTCAGTTCAGTCGTCTGTATTCTGTTTGTTTGAACAATTCGTTTGAAGTCTGCACACACAAAGGACTTGAGACAAAACGCTTATGGAAAATGAGGATGTAATAAAAAAGCCAGTTTAATATTATTTACGTACCGTTCGAGTATTCTCACATTGTATTTTTTATGTTAAATAATTCAATCATTAACTTTGTGAGGAAAGATGTACATTTTGTAAACCCTTTTATCTACTTACTTTGTGTGCTTATTGATAAAACTAAATAATTAATAAGACTGGCCTAATTACTAGTTTTAATATCATCGGTGTTTTTTTAAATTTAATTCGTAGTTTTCTTACTTATAAAGCTGATGCTTAAAAAATATATTTTACACAAATAATCGTTTCATAATTTACGCCTGAACAATAGCACGGATATTGTCGAAACTCGTGGGTCAATTAATTATACCTAAATTTCTTTAAGAGAAAGTATGTACGTGCGAGAATTAATTTTTCAAATTAGAAAATTATATTAATAAAATTATTGATCAATTGTTAAATTTTTTAAATCCCTACCTACTTAACGCAGTACCTACCTATAATTTATTTAAGCAGACATTATTCTATATTTGAAATGGGTGCTCTTGAGGTGACATTTTACAAAAATGTCGCTTTACAAATTAGCCAAGTATCAAAGCAACAAATACTTTTTCTTGGCAAGTCAAGTTACTTCCCGTATTTTTTACGGGTAAAAATTAGTAAAAATAATAATTTGTTTTTTTATTGTCAAAAACAAGACAAATTGATGATACAAAGCACTTGGGTTTTCAAAACAATCTTTATTTACTTCTATGGATAAAATAAAGCTTCATGCATATGTTTGAAGCGTTTTTGGTTCAGTGGGAAAATTAATAAATAATTGGTTTAAATCATAATAATTATCTCACTATTATTTCGAACACTTTAAAAAGAGGAATTAAACTTTTTTTAAATTAACAACATAATCAATTACTAATAACGCCACTTTAATTTATAAAAAATCCGACCAAGATTTGTTACCACCATGGCGTCATCTAGGCAGTAAAATAATAGCTTAAACAAATAACAGGATAGGTATATAAATACATTGAAAGGGCAGGATCTTTGAAAGAAAGCTTTTCTTTATATTGTAACGCGACAAGGCGCGCGGCTCCGAATACTTTCTCGCTCCCGTCTAAAGCACTGTCGCTCTCTAGCAATGGCGAGCTGTGTGGATTCAGGGCCAGACTCCAATTGGGCAATCGCCGACGCAATTCTAGGAATTTCATCTACTACTCCCACTCCGTGCTAAAGGCCACTACCCGTCGGCCTATAAAAGGCGCTGCTCGTCATTGAAACAGCAGAGAGCCAGAAACTAGTCTCAAGGCCTGATACTGATTGCGCGTTGTTCCCTTTCAGTGAGGTCTTTGAGTACGTAGTCAGAGAGCCAGAACAAGTCTCAAGGTCTGATACTGATTGCGCGTTGTTCCCTTTCAGTGAGGTCTTTGAGTACTTAGTCAGAGAGCCAGAACAAGTTTCAAGGCTTGATTCTGATTGCGCGTTGTTCCCTTTCAGTGAGGTCTTTGAGTACTTAGTCAGAGATCCAGAACCTAGTCTCAAGACCTGATACTGATTGCGTGTTGTTCCTCTTCAGTGTGGTCTTTGAGTTCTAAGTACGAAATATCTGTAAGCGTTTGATTGAATTGTGCGCCGTCGGCCTTTCAGTTTGTTTTGTTTGTAAAATATTTTTTAAAGTTATAAGGGAAAACCCTTTCAAATCTCTTTTCATTTATTCTTGTTTGAATATAAAATAAATACTACGTCTCTGTACTGAACTACACTCATTCATAACAAATAAGTGCCATTATAAATTGTCGCCAAACGTGTGGCAACGAAGAAAAAATACTGTAATAATATTTATTTGATTTTCATTGACTTTAGCAGTATTATTTATAGTTTTCCTTTTTTCGAATACTCCCAAATTCGTGTTTGCTTCACATGAAAACATTTAGTTTTTTTGTTTGCCAAAGAAAAAGGATTGTTCGACTTTTTGTGCGAGTTTAACCGATAAAGCATCGTGTGACGTTAGAACTATTTGTGCAGCTTACGGTGAGCACACCAATGCATTACTTTAATTACAAAAGCTGCCATTAAAGAGGTCAATCGGGAGGTTACTCCACATCTGGTGTGAGTGCCCTTGAGGTGATTTTTCACAAAAAACTGCCCTATACAAATTATCCAAATATTCTCCCGATCTTGCTCAAAATAACATTTCAAAATCGAAACGATCATTAAAATGGCTTTTATCGTACCTGATGGCCTCCATAGTTGAGTCGTAAGACGCTCGACTACGAATCCAGAGGTCACGGATTCAAGCCCGGCGTGCGCAATTAAATTTGATTAAATTAATATATGTCGTAACACATTTAATTCATATAAAATAATTTAAATAGCATATTTGAGGCACGTTCCAGAGTGGCAGGCACTTCAGACCAAAATGAAAAATTGAAACGTCGCTTGAAATGGCTTGAGCCGTGTTTGGTGACTAGATCTGAATAGCCAGGTACTTTCCAACTTTTCTCTTCCTCATCCCCTTTCCTCCCGCCACTACCTTTAACCTCACTCATCTGGGGATGCCATAGCCTAACTGGCTCTAGACGGTTGGGAGCAGTTGAAACACTCGTGCGGTATTCACTATAAAAAAGGTCCTAACAACCGTATACCTACTTACCTTTTTCTTTTCTCGTCTAATTCCATTTCCAACTTCTTTCAGCGCCATAGTTTCATTGGCTTCGGACAGTTGGTAAGCGATACTTAACTAAAAAAGACACAAAACACGTTACTAATAGTTATTATGACCGTGACCTGGTTATAAAGGAGGCAGTTTTTACTTAGTTTAATTGTTGTTGTTGATTTCACCATCTGTAACCTAAAGTAGTGTATCCAAAAATGTGTGAAAAAAAGCTAACTCTTTGAAGAGTTGGTGAAGAATTATTTTTTTCTTTGAAAGAGTGGTGGGAAGCGTAGAGTTGTTTACGATTTCAGGGGCATTTTGTCTTGCTAGCCCAAATAATAAAATGAAATTCAGACCAGAGAAAGGCAAATACTTTACAGCAGACAGAGGAGAAGAAATGAAGAGATATCAAGATTTATTCTCTAACCATCCCTTATACGAAGAAGTTGTGTTCTAGGAGGGAAATACTTCTCGCATATGTAAGTACCCAATGTGTTCTCTAAAACGTTTGTGAATATTTTAATATATTTTGTGTACGTTCTCGTACTGTTTGTGTTCGATCCAGAAACTGCGACAACGCCAAATGCGCTTCAGTTTTGGAAGAACGTGTTGAATTAGAGTGGACTGTAAAACGATTATACTTGGTGAATGATTCGATTGTATTTTGGATAGATAAATGGTAAATTTATGCCAGTTCGCTCACCTTGAGACGTCGTGCGAGAGATAACGAACTGTCTGGTCCTTGCGATGAAAGTTGAGTGGGGCGAGTCCTCCAGAGACGGATGCGAAGCGAGGCGCCGTCCCTGAAGGCACTTACTTCGGCGAACGATTATAGGCGAATGATATCGAGTTGAGACGCCGCGCTCTTGAGGTCCCGATCTTTGTGTTTGTGGCCGGATGGTGGGGGTCGTTATCGCCGGTTGTTTTACATACTTTACATAGCCATACAAATGATGCGCAGCAAAAGAAAAAACTGGCAGGAGTGAGGTAAGAACTGGACAAAAGGTATCAGGTTAGGACCTATCAAATTGTTGATTTTTGGATCCAACAGCTTGAGTTCGTGAAATATTTGACTCTTTGGTTTAAACAGCATTTATTTTTGTTTAAAAAAGAGGTTGAAAGTAGTGGGAGGGAAAAGAGATGGAAAGAGGAAAGTTGAAAGGTACCTGCCTATTCAGATCACCAAAGACGGCTATTTGAATCAAAGTTTCAATTCTGAATGGTGGTCTCTCATCAGGGCGATACTTAAAGTATCTACCACTCTAGAACGTGCCGAAAATTTAGTATATATCATTTTATATTAATTAAATGTGTTATGAAAGATATTCATTAAATATTTTTTATTTGTGCACGCGAGCGATCCTGGATTCGCAGTCGAGCGTCTTACCACTCGACCACGCAGGCCATCAAACACATGGCTCAACTGAAGTTTCTATTAGAACCTGCCATATTTAGTGACACAGTGATGATTGTTTGCTTAAACAATGAAGTCAACATTTAGGCACAATTGGGTCTTCGAAAGATTATTTGAATATAGAGTATTCTTATCCGAAGAGAAAACTTTTTCTGTTGCAAAGCCCTTTTGACCATTTTAGTATGTCTACCCTTTGCAAGTTTGCCTAACTATAGTAAGTCGACATTAATTTCCTTAGCAATGGTAGCTTTACCTAGACGGGTAAATAAGTTATGTATTCAATACTTTAGTTAACTACCCTTGCTTGATTCCTTTGAGGATTTGAAGTGTGTCACTAATAGCAGATTCCTTGAAAACCTCACAAGGGTGGGAAAATGCCTTAAGTCTGGTGTAAGACCAAAACCACTAATCACTCGAACAAATAACAGCCCACAGTTCACTCGGGTAGAAGCTAGGTGGTAGCAAACAGACAATAAATGGCTGTAAGATATCAAACAGTATTCCAACGCCAAACCCATTGATTTACTGTAAATATTTTCGTTTGTGAGTACGTACAACCGTACTGTAACGATTCGATGCTTGTTCAGCCGTCACTAGCTCAGCCAATAATGAAATTCATAGTCTCACACTTTACCTTTTCCATGTACTTTTTTTCTTCATTCTACTTTCGCCATTTTACTCGTTCTTATGGTGAATACCGCATAAGAGTCCTAACCGTCTAGAGCCAGTGAGACTATGGCATCCCCAATCGGGGTATGTTGTGAGGCTGTAGGTAGTGGGGGGGGGAGGATATGGAGAAGAAGAAGGTTAGAAAGTACTTGCCTATTCAGATCTGGTCCCCAAATACGGCTAAAGCCATTTCAAGCAACGTTTCGATTCTGAATGGTGGTTTTTCTTGCTAATAGTTTGGACGGTTGCCTTAACTATTAGCTGCTATTTTATTTTCACCGATAAAAACTGAGCGAACGTCAATTCGAAATTCGCCCTTTAAAACTTACGTCAACCCACCTTTATCGATGCCTGAACTTTAATAGTGTCCTTGAGAAATTTAACAAAGAAATATATAAAATAAGGCATGCGATAAACCAACTGAAATATTATAGGGAAGATATACCCACTGAAGTTTCAAGTTTATATTTCATCAACGGTAATAATTATTAAAAGTGTATTTTTAAGTAGGCTAAACTAAGTGTTTTCTAACGAGTGCTATAAACGAATAAATGTTAGTTTTATGAGCTCCATTGAAACCCACACAATTTAGAAATCTGCCATCCATAAACCGATATCATAAAATTAAGGCAGATCTTTTTTGATTTGCAAAAACATTCTATTCACTATACACATTTAGTCAGGTGAAAAACGAATTTATTTTAAAACATAAACTAAGGATAATATGAAATAATATTTCGTTCGTGGTGTTATTATTTTAATTGTAAAGCGACCTTGGGTTGGTTTTTAACTAAAACCATACTACGTTTTTCTTTAAAAAATACGTGAACTCCACATAAGACTCCCAATTGTTCTAAGCCAGTGGGACTATAGCATCCCCAATCGGAGTATGTTGTGAGGTTGGATAGAGTGAATGAAATATAAAAGAGTAGGGTGTAAAAGTATCTGGCTATTCAGATCTGGTCACCAAACACGATGAAAGCCACAAAAGCCATGTTATGACTCTTCTAGAGGGTGAAAATTGAAAAATGCGACGTTAATGATGTTGTTGTAGTGTCGAAAATGATTTTCATAATTGAGGTTTTCAGGATTTTTCAGTTTTAGTAGTTCACTGTACGGCTTGCTGAAAAATCTTCATACAAAAAATTGAAATTTAAAAAAAATTCGGCTAGTGACGTTTTTTCAATCTTAGCACTCTAGCGCACTTTTTAGTCACGAGTCGCCACTGACTGAGAGTATCGACCATCTTGGAACGCGCCACAAAGATGATATTTAAACGGCATATTTTTGTAATTTTTTTATTCTATGGAAAAAAAATTGTCAGTACTTGTCTTAATCGTAAACTAATATGTTTGCTTTTCTGTATCATTTTCTTATTCATATGAATAAAGCGAAAAGATATAGTGCGGTGAAAAGGCAGGGGAACTATATCTACCCGGCTAGGCAGTGTTGTGGGGCGGGTCAAGGAAGGGGGTGTATGGAGGAATTAGTTAATGCGGACCTTGAAGAGGCCGAGGTTGAAAAGCTTAAAAATAATAAAGAAAAAAAACAACTTTAAATTTCAGTAATATATTCTTTCTGTAAAACCTTCGTGTGTGTATATTTTTATAAATGTATAAATAATCTCTGAGTCTCTTTTTCATTTATTACTCGTGTGTTTTTTTTCGCTTTTGTATTGGTTTCAAAATTTGTATGTCTTTTATTATTTTTTGTCTTTCCTAGATTATGTTTTTTTATAACGTCTCTTGATCTATTTTTTTTCTGTACTTTATTATCATTTTAATAAATAAGTAAATTGTTTGTTTCAGAAGGAAAGAACGGTGAGTGCTACTCTGTCTTCCATACAAAGAATTCGCCCCAGGTATGTTAATTGATTTTTAACAATGTAAATAAAAGGGTATGCTTGTGAAGTAAATTATTAGTATTTTGGGCAGTATTTTGTAACAAAAAATTATGTACGTATATTCATTGTATGATTGAAAATTCTTCAAGCAGTAACGGTGAATCACAGTTCTTTAAAAAAAATAGACAAAAGTATAGTTTAACAGTGAAACAGGTTTTTTTACCTATTTAAATAATATCTTTTTATGCAGATTATGAATATGCCTGAATGTTTTCCATGGTTGAATGTACCCTTGTCTCTCCTACGTATTTCACCACCTCTGCCTTCTTTCACCCCTTGAAGTAAGAATATGCATGGAGAGATAGCTAAATATTTTTACCCAACCAAATGCAAATTTGCGATAAATCACTTCTCTCTGGGCTTTTACGTCGTAAACCATGAGAGAAAGAGTTAAAAAATTGTCACATAATATTGCAACACTTTTAAGTATGTGAGAATATTGTCTGTTTGCGCTTACTTAACATCGTCGAGTCGTATAACTTGCGTCAACGGATTTTGAGGTTATTTCCTATATTTGTGTTTATTAAAAAACTTGCAGTAGTTATAAAAATAAATCAAACACGATGGCGATATGTGATATGCGTGAATGTTCAAATAAGACCAAACAATGATTACAAAACATCACGTTTCAGAGGTATTCCAACAATTTTCAATCGAATTTTAGAATTTTCACATTTTTAATGATATACGAGTATATACATGTTGTTATCAATGTTTGTATGTTATTTTTACTTTATAAATCATTTTAATGGTGTATTGATATTCTTTTGTTTTGTGTGTTTAAATATGCATATTAAAAATATCCGAATTCCGTGTGGGCGGTAACTAATAAGCTATCCAACTTCCTTTAATATATCTTTGTATCTTTCTATCGAGTCAGTATAAAGTCAACAATACACTGACTACACTGTTTTGTAAAGGTACCTCTCCATATATTCTTACTTCAAGTTTCACCCTAACATTTTCTTTCGCTTCAAAATATTCGTCATTCGGTATTTGTCGTAGACCTACTGGAAGAACTTGTATCTAATACGTTTATACATTTATCATTGCAAGATATTTTTTTCTAAAACAACGTTTTTCATTTGTATTTGGAGCTTTGATAGCTAGAGTGGGAAGAATTCTTAAAATCACATTTTTTAAATATAATATGATAATATTATGATATCCTCGGGGAGTAATATTTACATATTAACGTTCATAAATACCAAGACGAATTTTCAGTTTAACATGTGTAATGCTCGAAAAAATATTCCTATGACGTCAGCAATATAAGCACTGAACAAAATATTCCTAGAAATAATGATTTCATGATTTGAAAGAAAAATGATATTGTCAATTCAAATGAGACCTTTCAACTCTTCGAATCCAGAAAACCAAATGAAATTAAAATAATAATATAATTTTTTATACTTTGTTCCACTATTTTTTATTTAAGACCTGACCGGTTTTACCTTATGACGGGCATCTTCAGACTGGTACAATTTTAAAAGAAAACACCTCGATGTGTACCTATTATTACTATATTAAGATAGTTTACCAAACCATCAATGTAAATTTACCTTCTATAAAATTCATTAACAAACAGAGACGAGAAAATCAAAGAGTAAATTCAAAAATAGCCAACTGTTAAAAATAAAGCTGACACTAAAAAGATGTAAAACACATTAAAAAAAAACACAAACGCACCTATCGCATCCCATATAACCTGTCTCTAAGAAGGTAATAAAACTACCCGAACGTATTTATTAATGATATTGTAAAGCCGCCTCTGTCAGCAATAAAACAAAACCCAAAGTCACAGATGTTTACTATGAGACTCAATAAGCGTCCATTCTGGACACTAATAGAATATTTATCATAGATTTACTTAAAATTGTACTAGTTCAAAGATGCCCGTCATAAGGCGAAACCGGTTAGGTCTTAAATAATAAAAAATAGTGGAATAAAGTTTAAAAAAAATAGTTAATTTAATCATCAAAATGGAGTTTCACCATGAATTAACAGTTTAAAAATAAGAAATAATTTAATGAAATAGGTTACCATTTGACAAAAGATTTTCTAAAAGTGAAAAATTGTGGTCAATTTTATCAGAATATGATAACATTGATCTTACTTCGGGCACTCGGACACGCCCACAACACTCTTTCGTCACTTTATCTCTTCAACGAGTGTAAGAAATAAACATTAGAAATGTCTTAGCGAGACGCACATATTCCCGAAATAAATTTCTCCAGATCTTAATGGCGAAACGAATGTCGGCCGTTCACTGAAATCGTTTCACGAAAGAAAACGGCAAATTAATATAATTTTCAGTTTTATTATGAGCGCCTTATATAAATAAACAACTTTAACGTAGGTTTTCAAAGCGATTTCGATAAACAATTATAAAAAAATCAGGTATTTTAAAAACTGTAGAAATAAATATCTCACAGCTTTGAAAATTAAAAGCAGACAGAAATATGTCAAACTGTGTTATAAAAGAAGAAATATGGTAGTTATTGATTATTGCAATGGCATATATGCAAGTCCCCCCAAAATATACACTAACAGACTTCAATCAGTTTTTAATGCTGCAGCAAGGTTGATAACTGGCGTTTCCAAATATTCCCATATATCGCAACATCTTAAGAACGTTCGCTGGCTCAAATGTTCTGAACGAATCCAATTCAAACTATGCTGGATGATTTTTAAGGTGAAACATGACGCCGCCTTACTTGTTGGAACTGTGCATTCCAAGCGATACTAATACGAGACCAGTAACTCTTCGGTCAGCATCTTCAACGGCCATAGGTAGACTTACTGTACCTTAACGCAAACCCAACACCAATTTCGGAGAACGAGCTTTTGCCGTAGCAGGCCCCACAGCTTGAAATAACCTTCCTTCACATTTGCAAAAGATCGACAGCCGAACTGAGTTCAGAGAAAAACTAAAGACTCGCCTTTTAAAATTATCATACTCACAATAAAGTGAATGTGCTTCATTAGAGTTTTGATCACTCAGTCCAAGTGCTATACTTAGTTTACTATTGCTTAGTCCATTTTTTTCTACCCTAAGTTTGACAGCACGGGCAACAATCATTACATATATTTGTTAAAGTAAAAATGTTAGTTGTAAGTCCCTGGTTAGAAGTATTAGGCGTTAGTTAATATTAAGTCTTAGTTTTAACATTATGTTAATTATGCTGTAAAGCGCCCTAGAGGTAATATTTCTGCCACTAAAACGGCGCTATATAAATCAGCTAATTATTATTATTATTAAAACTCTAAATCCGTCGTCTCGGGAAAAGTATTGTCACATGTCTCGGTGAAACGTCTCGTTGTAAACTTTAGAGTAGGTTAAACAAGTTAACGATTTGTGCCAAAACTAAATGTATAATTAACTCGTCGTAATTCAATAACTCTTTGTTATATTTTATTTATATATTACTTTTGAGTACGTAAGTGTTTGTTATGTTTCCCTTAACACTTAACCGCAAAGAATGCAAGGCTGATGTAACCGAAATGAATAGAATCAAGAAAAGGACGCTTAGATAATTTCGACATGTAGATCGAATGAACGAAGAAAGGAGTGTGAAAAGAATTTATGAAATGAAAGCGAATGGGAGAAGAAGCGGAGGACGCCTGAGGAAGACATGGCACGATCAAGTGAATCAAATACTTATGTCGAAATCGGCATTAATGAAGCAAGGAGTGTGTGCCGAGACAGAGTTCTATGGCAGTCTGTACTCTCTGCTTAGCCCTGCGCTAAACGAGGTAATGGTCAGTTTATTAGTTTATTTCAGAAATAATATAACATATTTATACTGAGGGTAGAGAAACTGTTAGCTATAAAAACCTATCTTCCTTTCGCCCTTCAAATCTAATTGGTCTTCTACTACTAATTTGTCAATAAATGTACGGCATCTTAGAAATTCGAATCTCCAGAGCATCAATCAGAGTTAATTAACTTCAATTAACGTCACGTGAACGATCTTGACATCCTAACGTTCTTCCCTAAGCAGAGTAATTGAACCTTCAATTACTCCTGTGATCCTCAGGTGACGTAATTAAAAAAGGTCCTTGTGCTTATTTTAAGGACTCGAGGCTTGTTTTGAAAGTGCGAAGGGATCCAGCTGGTTTAATTAGATTCTGTTGAGAAGCTCTTCTGTCTAAAAAAAGCACTCACTTTTCAATTTATTTTTAAAAATCGATAATCCTGCAAAGCATCGTGGGTTGTCTAGACCGCATCGCCACCGTGGTTGGTCATAAAATAGTACAACAACAAAATACATGATCACATGGTTTCTCTCTGATCTGATCGCTTAAAAATAAAAAAATGAACAAAATACCGTGTTTTTTTTATTTATTATTATTTTTATATTAGTTACTCATACATTAAAGTTTACAAAGAATCTAATTATTTCATTTTATTTTTGACTTAATAATAATATTTCAAATTATATTCTTCTTATTATTTTGATTTAAACGCATTTTAAATAGTTCTAACAGGCTATTTTTAATTTATTGATTGGCATAATTAAATATGAAGGCTTTTCAGGACACAATTTGAACACATGGTAAAAAAACTTTATGGATTGCATGGGTAGTTTGATTTACTGTAATTTTGTCCAAATTCATTTCTGCCAGTGTAATTGCATCATGTTACCCTGTTTTACAACCCGGTTTCACTTTGGAATTTGTTTTTCTTTCATTCGTCACTCTAAATTTGTTTTCTCGGGAGAATTTCAAAAATAGTAGAAAAAATATTGCATCTTGTCGTTTAAAAAAAAGATCCATAGAATAAGTCTCTCAATTAAAATTTCTGAACACCAGAGTTCACTCTTCAAGAATTTTTGGGACCTCGGAAAAATATCCAAATAGGTGAATGCTTTTTATTAGAGATATTCTGCTTTGATCTATAGTTGAAAAGTATTTATTTATTTGTTAGTAATTTAACATTATTATATTATTACTTACTATATGAGTATAGAAAATGACACAGAAAATAAAAAGATTAGGTTGTGACCAATATACAATTTACTTTTATTTTCTGTGTCTTTTCCAATTTTCATATTCTTTATTCTTTCACTAATCTATATTTCGATGAAACGTTTATTTTTAAAAGACAATTATAATTTGAAAATTGTATTTTTCATGATATCACTCAGTTTTATTAGTGCAAAAATATTTTAATTGTGTTATTTTTAATAATAATTGATTACAAAATGAATTAGTTGAATTCAATTTTTCGAAAGTAATATTTTTTATTTCGTGAAAAAAACGTTTTTATTTTTAATGAAAATGAAATAATAACTGTGTACAAGACCATATATTTTATTTTAATTTTTATGACCGACCGGTTTCGCTTAGTCTAAGCATCATCAGGGTACAAATGAAACTTCGTGCTGTTATATATACATACAGAGGGAGAACACAATATAAAATAAAATAAGGGAACAGGAAGAGAACCATAGAACAACATTTAAAATTATAGGAACAGAAAGAAAGTTACAGAAAATATGAAATAAAAGAGGCAAAACGTCAACTGAGAAGGTGATTAAAGAATAATGAGAAATTTTATGAGTTTACGGGAAATATACCTAACATTGGACTACTGAACAAATTTAACTGATTGTTAAGAGTATTACTATTCATTTTGATGGTTTTTTTTATTTAGTTATTTTTCTTACCTACTAGTTTCTGAATATTTAGTTAAGCAATATTTAGAATCGAACGTATGTTTGTCTTCAGAATTTTTCACTGTACTTAGTAAATCATTCCCACATAGTTAATGAAGAATGTAGGAACCTACCTACGTTTCTTGTAAAAATTAACGTTTTTCTTTAGGTATAAAATTTTATTTGAAGAACCAACGTTATTCCTGTATTACGACAATGGACTACACGTCATTATTTCAGCATCTAAAGATCCTTTGAAACATTCTCCTTGGCGTTACAGTATGTGACTTAGCCGGCATCTAGAAAGAAAGTCAAATAATTATCAAGGTTTTATTCCTGATGTTATTTTAAGGAACCGGATGGCACAGGAAACTCCGAATTAAAATAAAAACCAATCGGTTGAAAGCTTTTTACAAACTTTGAGGATGAGAATGAATGAAAGTAGAGCCTTTTAGATGTATGAAGAGCCTTCTATAAAGCTTCCAAAGCTTCTTCGGGAAATGTGTTAATCGTATGTTTCGTTGCCGATTTGGGTATTGATAATTTATAAAAAAGCCAAAAAAATAGAGGTAGATTTTATAAAGTGATTGCTTTTGAAGATAAGTGGTTAGTAAATAGGTTTTCCAATAAAAATGCTTTAATAAGTCAACTTCAAAGTAAAAAAAAAACCCATTTCAATCCGGTTGTAAATAAATATATACAAGTTAGAATAATAAAATTGAAAATAAGACAGGAATCCGTTTTTTTTACAGAAAATTTGTTTGTAGTGTCGTTTTCTTTTGAAGTAAATTGATTTATTTATTTTACATCAATGGTACAATTAAAAAAAATACAGGAGTACTGACGTAATCAAGGGATTATATTAGAAATAGTGAAAAAGTTCAAACAGAAAAAAACATAACAAGAGAAGAGGAATTAAAAAGACTTAAATAAAATCTTGAGTATGTTTAAAGTGTTTCAGAGAGAAAAGTCATTACAAGCAATGTTTTGGTAAATAATAGTTTTCTCTTGCCAGTACGATGCTGAAAGTATGGCATTCCGGGGCGTGCACCTTTTTGTTCGTAAGAGAAACAAACATTTACGTGTATTGAATAACTACAATATATATTTTATTTGTTTGTATTTCTTGGGCATTACTTTTAAACATTTTCTAGACATGAGGGGTAAAGAAGCAAGCTTTTTCATTCTAAATTATTTCTTGAAAAGTTGATAAAGCGTTTTATAAACTTTTTTTTGTGAAAATGTTGATGCATTTAGAGAATATGTTTTAAATTGTTCCCAGTTTAATGAACACATAAATTTTGATAAACAAAATTCTCTGTTTCTTTTTAATAATAATTTGAAAGTTGACAATGCTACGGAACCGTTTATGTAGATTGCTGCCTTTGCTCACATTTTGTTTTCAAAAAGTTTTATTTATGGTGTGTGTCAAAACTGGTAGCGAATAATTAAAAAAAGTAACAAATGTACATTATAAAAAAATGGAACTCTTCAAAACAATATTTTATTTCACCCTACTTTAATCATGAAAAATAACTTTTTGTGATAGAATTTTGTTTTTAACCCTTATGTGACTGAAGAAAACTACACCTTTTGAAAATTGATATGAAGGTTTCTTTTACAGTATATAATTTGCTGAAATATGCTGCACCACTTTTGTGACTTAGTACATTTCAGCTCAGTTCAAGACTTGGGGAAGTGAATAAGAATTTAACCCAGTATCATCTTTTCTTTGGGTTTTTAATTCAGTACATGTGATGTACTTTGAACACAATCATATTTATCATCAAAAATAAGTTAAAATTATTAATAAATATGAACGGTTTCAAATTCCTTATAAAACACACGAGGGTACCCGGGTACCCTTTCTGTCATCAGACGGTGTAAGTTTTATTTAAGCGTTTTCCACTCACACACCACCCACCACATTACCAATATTTGTGTTTAATTGTTCATTTTTACTATTATCGAGAAGTCAGGAAGTTTCGGCCGGTTAGAATTACTGGAACATTAAAAAAATCAATGTTGAAAACCGAAAAGGGTACCCGGGTACCCTTTCAGTCTTATAAAATATATTTTTACTTTTCTGAAGTGTTGTCTTCTGGAAGCTCATCGGTCTGAGAAGATTGCCAGCGAGACTTAATATATCTTTGGAAGCAGTGTGATTTGACGGAGTTTTTTGCTTAAACATTTATAGCGCGGCCCACTTGAACTCACGACGCGAAAAGCACTGGTCTAAAATTGCGATATGAATTACTAATAACATCAGCGGACTGTTAGAGCAGGGTGTTAATAATAACGTAATAACGTCATTAGCAGCTTCTTAAGTACCCTCCTGGACCCCTATGAACATTCTGCGAGATTGTCGCCTCCCGTTTTGTGTTAAATTAAATTTAATCACCAGTTTAAGAGAGGCTTAGTATGGAAAATTGTTTGTTTTAAGCCGACGTATTATAATGCACCAGATAACCCATCCAACCCTTTCGGTTGACGGCCCCCGTGGTCGAGTGGTAAGACGCCCGACTACGAATGCAGAGATCGCGGGTTCTAACCCGGCGTGCGCAAATACATTTTATTTAATCAATATGTTTAAAAAAAACACATATAAAATAATATATAGTGTATTTGCGGCACGTTCCAGAGGGGTAGCTACTCCACGTCAGTGGCGTAGCGTGGGCGATCGTCGCCCGGGGCGGAATCATAATTTGCCACCCTTGTGACGTCATAAAAATAATGATGTTGGTGTTGGTGGAAAAAAGGAATCAAATGAAAGAACGAAAAATATTTATTTCATAACCAAAATAGTATTCTTATGTTTAAAATTTGACTTTTCGGACCCTACGCACAGCAAAATCATTAAAAACATCGTCAAAGTCAATTTTGTCCGTCACATTTTTTTCGATAAGCAAATTTTGCCGCCCTACTAATAGGGGTGCCCGGGGCGGTCCGCCTCTCCTTGGATGGCCAGGTATTTTTCAACCTTCCTCTTCTCCATCTCCTTCTCTTCCCACTACCTTCAGCTTCACAAAATAATATTATCGGGGATGCTATAGTCTCACTGGTTCTAGAATGTTGGGAGCAGTTTAGACTCTTGTACAGTATGAACTAAAATATATTAAAAAAATTCGGACCTGAGCATGAAACATAAAAAAAAATCCAAGCAACGCATTTTTTTAGATTTTGATTCTGAAAAGTGTTATTTCACCAAGGCAATACTGATGTATTACAAATATACACTAAAATATTGTCTTCAAATTATATATTTATTGCAACGGTTACATTTCTTTGCGCATACCGTTGGTTCGTAGCCAAAGATTTTAACCGCTCAGCTACGGAGGTGAATATATTTTAAAGTCACATTGCTTAAAATCATACATCTTATTTTTTATTCATATAACTTATTTAAATATACCTCATCTAATCATATGTGGAGTTATTTTGTTACACTATGCATGTTTTTATACCTTTTTTTGCGTTTCTTAATTCTTTTTTTTTAATTATATGCCCACGATTAACATGCATCTGTTTTAATATCTTCAATTTTATTTTATTATACAAAGTTAAATATTATGTATTTGCCGCGATAAAACATTTTCAAATGAATTTGACAAATAGTGAACTGTAAAATACACTTCTTGATGGAAGTGTCTAATTGAAGCTTGTGGAAAGATTATAAAATGGAGGAAAAAATGGGAAACCATTTACTCACCGATGAAGTTGAAGTTGAAAGTTCTTGAAGTCTTCTTTTACAGTTGTTTTATTAACGAAACGAATACACCACACTGATTTTTGTCTTCTTATTTTTAAAACACCACGTTTATTTTATATTATTTGGAGATCAAAACAACAAACCGACGAAAAAGCGAAACAAATTTGCCAACATGTTTTTCAAACAAAAACTCTTCGATTCGATCTTCAATTGTTTCGAACACGGTGTTGTTAAATACGGAATTCGATTCAGCGAAATGGTAGGATAGGTAAGGAACTTTGGCGAAAAAAACATCAAGATTAGAACTTAAAAAATTATCACTTTGACATTAAACACCTACATTCTTCTCTACTTTACCTGTACCATTCATTTCTTAAATTGTTTCATTGATAACTGTATTTTTGAGATTCTTTTAAATAAATGAATAAACAAGAAGTTCTGAATGATTCAGTAGTTCTGTCACTGCATCGAATAACTAAAGTGTATTTGTTTAGCCTAGCGCAATTATTAATATTTTTAAGAGTATCATTTTTATTACGTGCGTATTTGATGAATTTTCTGTGGTTATGAATTTAATACAATCTAAGTGCTGTGCGGAAAAAAGATTCAATTCGTGGGTAGTGTTGTGTACTGTGTTTCAAGACAACGTTTGTTGATTTTGTGCATTGCATATTTTATTCTCTGAAAGAGACGGATGCTCTGAAAGAATAATGGATGTGTTTAAAAAGAAAACAGTTTTTTGTGTCAATTCTTGTGACGTTGTAAACATCATGAATGTAATGGCAAGAATGCAATGCAATCAAACAACAACTGTTATCAGCGCCATCGTTTGCTTAACCCCAAAAAATCACTACTAAAATTATATTAAACTAGCAGAATAACATAATAACTAACTAACTCTTGGCACACAATCCTTGATTCATTTACATTCATACATCGTCTCATACATACTCTTCTGTTATTCTGACTCTTCACATGCCCCAATTCAAGTATTTGATTTATTTGATCGTGCCACGTCTCTCTCGAGCGTCCTCGACTTCTTATATTTTTAAAACAATAACATTAACATAATAACATTATATATTTTAAAAAACATTTTCGAGTAACGCCTTCTCTGATAGCGATTGTGAACCTGTATGCAAAATAAGGCTAGGCGTATTAATATTGTAAAATATGAAGACAATTGAAACATAATCATGGTCACATTTACTAACCAAATCTCCATACGATAACTGTTGAAGGTGTTACAACTTGTTCTCAATAGTGAGTACCACACGAGAGTTCCAACTGCTACCAACCGTCTGGAGCCAGTGACACTATGGTATCTTTAATTTGGGTATGTTGTGAGGCTGAAGTTAGTGGAGAGCTCCAAATATCCATCGTAAGGTGGTGGAAGTTTATGGTAGTGATGTAAAAATGGCTCAGACTTGCTGTAAATTACATTAAAAACTGTCTCCAACGCACTATTTTTTCCGAAAAAAAAAAAAAAACATTTTATTAAATTCACTTTAAGTGTATTGCTTCACAACTGTCCCAAAGATTGCCAAAAATGAATTAAAGTTCTGCGTTAGAAAAATTAGATCCCACCTTGTTTATTTTATGTCGATGTACGAGTATTTATGCCATCAGCACCTGCAATACACTTTAATAGAGGGGTCTGCACTCGGGTCATTATGACCTGGTACTTCAAAACGGTTACACTTTGTTACGTTATTAAAACTTAAATTCGCCATACTTTTATGATGGCGTCGTACGAAAAGAAAACAAGGTTTTATGAAACATTACGCTTTGAAAGGTGATCGCCGGAGCAGGGTGATATTTTAAAGCATTCTCAACTTTGAGTTGGAGTCGCAATTTACGTGAGTGCGTCAACGTTTAAAATTCTTGGCAAAATTCTAAAGCGTAATTTTTTGTGAAATTTATTCTCGGAAGTGCCTAAACAGTATCAAAATGACATAAAATTAAAGCCCGTTGACTAAATAAACTAAAAGAGAATTAAAATAAAGCAAAACATTAGGAAATTTATTTAAAGCATTATTTGCGAATCCAAAGAAAGAAGCCGAAGACATTTTACCAAATAAGTAAACAGTTTGCAAGAGTTCTGGAACAAAATATATATAAAAAGCAATAATTTATTTCAATTATTGACACAATATCAAAATCTTCAATATTAATGTGAAATAGATAATTCGTATTAAAAATAAAGTATGTTTGCGACGCGTTCCAGAGTGGTAGATTCTCAAAGTATCTCCTTGATGAAAGACCACTATTCAGAATCGAAACGTTGCTTAAATGACTTTTAACCGTGTTTGAATAGCCAGGTACTTCCCAACTTTCCTCTTCCCCATCTCCTTCTCCTCCCTAATACCTTCAGCCTCACAACATACCCCAATTGGCTCTAGACTGTTGGGAGCAGTTGGGACTCTTGTGCGGTATACTGAGACCTTATTAGAAACCAGCATTTCAACTTCTCGTACTTCGTTGAAAATTATTAATATTATTTTTAAAATTCTACACAGAACTTTTAAAAAATTAGATCGCGACTAAGACTTGAACTCGAAACCTCTACTTTATGCGGGAGTAACGTCTCTGCCAACTGAGCTACCGAAACCTTTTTAGAAACCGGCATTTTAGTCAATATTTTATTGAAAAATATCAATAAATAATTTTTACTTTTTCATTTAGTTAAAATTATTTAAATTGTTTCAATAATAAATATTTTATAAACTTAAATATTGAAGTTAATTCTAATACAAAATTATATGTATGCAGTAACAAAGGAGTACAATAAAATAAAGTACAAAAAAATAAAGTAAACATTTTCAAGTGAATAATATTACCTACAGTGAAAATCATATAAACGAACATTACATTTTTAATGTCTTTACGTAAAGCATTTTTTTTTCGTTCGACACGAATATTTGCTTCCCAAAAGCTACTTTTTATGAAGCCATATCGCTTGAATCCCTGGGGCCAGGAAGCTTTACATACGCAAAATAATAAAATAAAAAACAGGGAACGAGATGTCTACCTAAGGGATGAGACGAGCCGAGACAAAATAATCGGAGTAAACCGACTGTGAAAAGACAGAAGGGAATAACTCACATTATATCGTTTTACAGGAGATGTGAATATCTTTATTAGTTTAATTCTAGGTTAAAAAAAAAATCGTGTTAACGTTTGTTACAGAAACAGGGTGGACCAAGAATTACGTTATCATAGTAAAATTAGGATTTTTATAATTCAATTAAATTAAATTTTATTCTATTTAGTTATTCTAGTTTTAGTTTTAATTTTTTGTGACAGCTGTTTCAAACAATTAATGAAAACCTTCCTTTAGTAAAACATTAGTTGTAATCAGAGGTGTGCACTCCATTAAGGTACATAACTTTTTTTTTATGCCATGATATATACGTATTACACGCTTTTGTAAAATCTACTACGAAAGTATAACTAATTGTAAATCCTACGCTGTATTTATATACTTGCTTTGTACATACTAACAATTTTTTAAAAATTTTTCGAAGGGAGCAAAAACTTGGGGGTGTGACATTGTACATTAAATAAAACAATAAACTTTGTAAAACACCACTTTATTAGAGTTAATCACCAACTTCAAGGTTTCGCTTTTCTCAAGCTTCTTCAGGGCTTTTACATCAACTAAAAAACATTACATACAGACAGGATATATATAGGAAAGTCGTGAACATTTTCATGAACAACCTAGAAAATAATATATTTACTTCTAAATCACCTCTTTTAAATTATGTATTACTTTGGAGAAGATATGTTGATGACGTTTTTTGCATCTGGACGGGTTCTGAACGACAACTAAACTCTTTCCTTCAAATATTAAATTCTTTCCACAAACAAATTAAATTCATTTTAGAAATAGGTACCAATTCGTCTTTAAATTTTCTAGATTTAACGCTTAGTATTATAAATAATAAATTTGATTTTAATATATACCGGAAACCTACATACACTGATACCACCATTCACAATTCCTCTAATCACCCCATATCCCATAAACACTTAGCTTTTCATTCCATGATTCACCGATTAACCTCCGTACCATTATCTAGTAACAATTTTAATAATGAGTTAGCCATAATTAAACAAATCGCCTTAAACAATGGATATGATACAAAATTAATTGAAAATATACTGAACAAAAAATTAAAACTAATATCAACAAACAAATTCCTGTATAACAACAGTTATGTCAGATCTAATAACATTTCCCAATGGCGTAGAATTCTCTTTGTAAATAACTTTTCGTCTTTAAGTGTTAAAAAGCTTCCACCAGAAATTAAGCCCGCCTTCTATACAAATAATAATTTAGGTAAATTTTTTATTAATACAAAAGATCGCGATGATAGACTAAGCCACTCAGGTATATACAAACTCAATTGCAATGACTGTTCCGCTTTCTATATTGGAAAAACGACTCGGAACGTCAATATTAGAGTTAGAGAACATCTAAGATGTTTAACTAACAACGCCTTCTCGGAATTCGCCAACCATATACTCGAAACCAACCACTCCTTGAATAAGACTACGGGAATAAACCTCTTACACAAAAATGCGTCGGGTATCAGGTTAAATAATTTGGAAATTCTGGAAATTAAGAAAGCAATTAATAATAATTCAGACCTAATTAATAAACAAACCAAATTTATAAGTCCAATTTTTGATTTGTTCAGGTAAAAATAAAAACAAAAAAACCCACTTCCCTGTACTCGTTCCACCTCTAATTACCTTTATTATACCTATATCTCTCTGTTTCACTCTACTATATCTTGTACCTCTCTCTCCCATTCATTACTGTCTTATATGTACCTCGCTATATGTAATGGTGTCTCTCTCTACTATGTCTTGTATCTCTCTCTTTCATCACTTTCCTATATATATCCTGTCTGTATGTAATGTTGTTTAGTTGATGTAAAAGCCCTGAAGAAGCTTGAGAAAAGCGAAACCTGGTTTTTTTTTTTTTTTACAATAACTCCACACAGGAGGCCTTGAGGAAAACAATTTCCCTCAGGGCCTATGTCATCTTTGGGGATGCTGTGTGGAGGGTTTTTTGAGGAAAGGAAGGAGTGAACTTGGGTCTTGAAGAGGCCCATGTTAAAGGAGGGAGGAAACACAGAGGCCGGCAAATCGTTCCATAGCCGAGCTGTTGAACATAAGAACGAGTCGTAAAAGCGACCCGTTCTCATGTATTGAATGTCAACCGTGTACAAATGTTGGGCGCGCGTTTGGCGAGTTTCCCGACTATGCACCAGTGCCAAAGGGATCAATGACGCAAGTTCCTCGGAGCATCTTCCATTGAAATACCTGTAGAACAAGGACAGCATTCCCACCTGACGTCTGTGCTCCAAAGTTTGCAATCCGTTTGTTAAGATAGGAGAATCTATCAAACGGGCCGCCCATTTCTGCACAGAGTCAAGGGTTTTTTTCAGGTATTTAGGGGCTCCAGACCAGAGGTGGCTGCCAAATTCAACAATGGGGCATACTTGCGATTTGTACAAGGTCAGCAGTTGTGTACTATTGAAGTATCTACGGGCCCTGTACAACACGCCCAACTTCTGAGAGGCTAACTTTACTCTGGCTTCGATGGAGCCCCGGTGCCTTTATTGGTCACTTAAGGTTACACCAAGCATCTCAATGGAAGGTTTGTTGGGAAGATTACTTCCGTTGAAGGAGACTAAATTATCATTTGGATCCCTTGTAGTCGTAATCAGACATGATTGGGTCTTTGAAACATTAAATTCGACGAGATTATTCTTACCCCAAGAGGATATTCTCTTAAGGTACTCGTCCATTCTCCGCTTCAAAGCCCTCCGAGCCGTTTTTGTTTCTGTGCCTTTTGGGGGCTTGTCAAACAAAAAACCATCATGAACTGTACTGTCATCCGCGTAGCAATGTATTGGTGCACATGACAAAAGGTCGTTGATGTGCAACAAAAACAAAGTTTGAGACAGTACCGATCCTTGGGGGACGCCAGCATTAATTGAATGAGAGGAAGAGGTGATACCGTCAACAACCGTCTGAATCGACCTCTCCCTCAAAAAATCGGCAATCCACGTACACAAGGATGCGGGAAGTCCGTAAGATGGCAGTTTGTTGACAAGTCCTCGGTGCCAAACCCGGTCAAAGGCTTTAGAAATGTCCAGTGCAACCGTTTGGGTCTCACCGAAACATTCCAAGAACCGCCCCCAAACATGCGTCACATACGCGAGAAGATCACCGCAGGACCGGTTCCGCCGAAATCCGTATTGACGGTCGTTAATTATTTTGTTCTCCTCGAGGTATGTGAGCCGTTTGTCGTTGATCACACGTTCCATCACCTTGGATAGAATCGATGTGATCGCTATGGGGCGGTAGTTGGCCGGGTTGGAGCAGTCACCCTTTTTGGGAATAGGATGAATGAACGCTTTTTTCCAACCAGAGGGCACAGATCCATATTTCAGGGACATTTTAAAGAGCTTTGTCAAAATTGGAGCGATTTCTGCAGCACACCTCTGCAATACTCTGGTTGGTGATTAACTCTAATAAAGTGGTGTTTTACAAAGTTTATTGTTTTATTTAATAATTTTTTTAAAACTTTTGGTTTTATGTTATATTCTTCTCAATTATTTTACTCCTTTATATAATTAAAATATATTAAATGTAAAAGCCCTTAAGACGTTAATAAAAATAAACAAATATGCACTGCCTAATCTGCCGTACTCGCATAAAAGTTGTGTAATACTAAATTTAATAGTACGAAATTATTGCAATAAATAAATCTACCATTTTAAAAGTATGCGCGAAATTTAGCTAATCGCGCTAAAGTGAGCGCTCAACCAATCTTCCTACTATAACGTGTCAAAAGCAGTAACCAAAGTGCTCAAACGCCCCCAATGTTCACTAGACTACATAAAATGTGTATGATGCGAGCTGTTGCACGTTCAAGTGGCTCGTTTGTGTTAGTATCTTTGTTTGTATCTAAGGCAATGCTTGTACAGAAAAAATCCAATAGCAATCAGTGACATCTGACCTATCCATATCATAAATTAATCCGATGTTTTTCTTTCTATCTACCCTGATCGAAAACTCTGTGTACACCACTGGTTGTAATCATTGAATAGGGGAAACCAGATTTTAAAGTTAAGTATCTCGCCGAACAATAAATTCAAGATGATTTGGTTTTTCAAATAGCTGTCACTAAATACATAGAAATAAAACTAGCAGAACTAAATTATAATATTATTAATTTATTTCAATTGAATGATAAATATTTAAATGGAGTTCTACAAAATAAACAAAAAGAATAAACTATTTTCGATATTGACTACTTTTTCTGGTGCTTTTTTCCTATCCGAGGTTGGATATCATCTTTTTCATGCAAGCCCGAACACGCCAGGTGAATGCCATCGTACCAGTCACGTCAATTTTGAAGCGACCAAGTGTGGCGTCTTTTTTTGGTTGTTTTACCTTTCGCTGGTTTAACAAAATCATTATTCGCAACTACGTGTTAAATGCTTCTTTCTTAATTTTAAGTTTTCCATAAAGATTTTCATTTAACTCAAGAACTGATCGCATTTTATTGAAAATCTTCCTTAAAAAGTACGGACGTCGCCCACCTTTTAAGTATTTGGTTATATGTTCCCTTGCTCCTGGAAGTGTCACACCACAAGAAATATCGCTGGTTTCAAATACTAATAATAATAATATTTGGATAATTTACATAGCACCGTTTTTGTAAAAAATCACCTCAGGGCACGGTAGAAATCTTAATTTATAGATAATATAAATTCTTAGTTTATATAAATATACTGCAACACAGTACAGTAATGTATCAAAATATAACTAGCCGTTGAAAATAACAGCTAGAGGTTGTCAGCCTCCAACGCTATTGAAAAAAAAACAAACAGTTGGATCGCAATGCAGTCTTAATACTTACTGAGTATGTACTTATTTTTATAGCTTTAGCGCCAAATAAACAAAAGGTGTAAGAGTGTTTACTTCGTAAACAATATTATGCGTAATTTAGAATGATTTTTTGGTTGTATACCTTCCTACTAGACGTCTTTGTGAATTTCCCTATCTGAAACGGCTGATACGTAGCACCAAGCGTCAATCGATTTTATCAGTGCCAAGTAAAATATAGTCGTTATAAAATAACACCCTCAACGGCACCAACGATCCTGTTTCAACTCTCCCAACATGAGATTATTATTATTAAAATTAATGTCGTCGCGTCAACGACGGCGTTATTTCCAACGGTTATATTCAACAGTTGAATATTGCCAAAGATAACGGCGGTGTTTTTTTTCGAATTATCACCAACGCATGTTATTACATTACATTATAATGTTTCTAAAGTTATATTTAGCAGAATCTTGTACAAAAATATTTAACCCCGATTAAATTAATAATGTACCAAAGGTCTTTCGGATCACACTGTATATCGTGTTTACGCTAATTAAATTACGAGAAAAAATGTTACAAGAGAGTTTTTGTTAATTATTATGAGAATAAAAAATACTAAAGTATCAACTATTCCTTTGTCTAATGACTTTGTCTAGATAGTTAACATGACTGTCAGCTTACAATACTTACAGTACTTCCCAACCTTCCTCTTCGTCGTCTTCTTCCCCTCCCCACTACCTTTAGCCTCATAACATACCCCGATTGGAGATGCCAGTCTCAGTGGCTCTAGACGGTTAGGAGCAGCTAGGAATCTCGTGCGGTATTCACTATAAAAACTAAACCCTAACGGATAGATTAGTAAAAGACAAGTGGATGAGTCAGATTGCTTTTTCTGTCGACAGCTTAGTGGTTTGGGCAAGAGCAGTCGCCCGGCTAGCAAAAGGTTCCAAGTTCATATTCCGGCCGCGGAAACAAGCACATACGTTTGTTTTTCTAATAAGTCATTTAAAAATAAAACTACCGAGAATTGTATTTTTACTTTGTTATTTTTTTTAAATGGTGAATACCACACGAGAGTCCCATTTGCTACCAACCGTCTGGAGCCAGTGGACTATGGCATTCTCAATTGGGGTATGTTGTGAGACTAGATGTAGTGGGAAGAGGAAGAAGATGGGTAAGATGAAGGTTGGGAATTTTAAGCGACGTTTTGATTCTGAATGGTGGTCTTTCACCAGGACGATCTTAAAAGTGTCTATGGACTTAAGACACATATTGACTATATAATATTTATTTTTGCACGCTTTTTAACTGCGACCTTTGGATTCATATTCGAGCGTCTTACCACTCGACCACGGAGGCCGTCGCTTATGAATTTTGTTACAGATAATGTAAGAACACAACATTTGTGGGTCTTTACTTGCCTTTTGATGGTTAATGTATTTTAATTAATAATAATGGTTTGGTTTATTCTAAATACAAATCAAAAACTTGGCATTGATAGTTGGTTTGTAACAAATACAGATGAAGGCCTCTGAAAGAAGATAATATTTACATAACATAGCTAACTTAACTAAGCCAAACTAACCATCATGCCGTTTTTGCGACAGAGGGTAGACCTCTGCAAAACTCTGCCTCAACATACTTCTTGCTCTATTCACATTCATGCGTCGTCCTATAAATTTTCTTCTATTTTTTTTATTTTTTTTTTAAGAAAGACAAACATTCCCGGGTTACGAATAACCTGACAATATTTAAAAAACTTTTACTGCCATCATAAGAGGCGGAAGATGTTGCTTGTGTAATGATGGAGGACTTAGCCAGCAGAGGAATTGAACTCAGCTACCGACCAGTCAAATTCTATTATTCTGACTCTTTACATGACCCTACTCAAGTGTTTCACTCACTTGATTGTGCCATATTGTTTTTCCCAGATGTACCCGACTTCTTTTACCATTCAATTTCATATCATAAATTCTTTTTACGCTCCTTTCATTGTTCATTCGCTTTATGTGTCCACACCATATAAGCATCCCTTTCTCAATCCTATTCATTACGCTTATATCTGCCTTGCATTATTTTCTAATCTCTCTATTTTTAACGCGGTCATACACAGTATTACTACATAGTACCTTGTTCATTATATATTTAGACGGCCTCCATGGTCGAGTGGTAAGACGCTCGACTACGAATCCAAAGGTTGCGGGTTCAAACCCGGCGTGCGCCAATTACTTTTATTGAATTAATATGTGTCATAACACATTTAATTCATGTAAAAATAATAAAAATTATATTTGCGGCACGTTCCAGAGTGGTAGATACTCGAAGTATCGCCCTGGTGAAAGACCACCATTCAGAATCGAAACGTTGCTTGAAATGGCTTTAGCCGTGTTTGGTGACCAGATCTGAATAGCCAGGTACTTCCCAACCTTCCCCTTCCCAATCTCCTTCCCCTCCCCACTACCTTCAGCCTCACAACATATCCTATTTGGGAATGCCATAGTCTCACTGGCTCTAGACGGTTGGGAGCACTTGAGACTCTTGTGCGGTATTCACGTAAAAAAAAAATTATATATATATTTAGTGTATTGACATATAACGGCAGGTCTGAAGGTTGTAACGGTAGCTCAGTGGTGTAGGTTAGTCAGCCGGTTAGTAGATGATTCCGGTCCTGAAAACCCTTAAGAGATATAATTAAGCTAAACATATGACAAAAGCTTACTTGCGACAAAATGTTAATTTCTTAAGCAAAAGCCATTTGTCTTTCTATCTCTAAGGTCAATATTTTTCCGAAAGAAAGCAGGGATATTTATTTTCTGCTGATAAGGAACACGCTCAATCGAGCAATTTCAGTGGGCAGCCATAACCAGTAAGATAATCCTAGATTGTGTATCTTAATGCATGAGATACCACGATAAAGAGAACAATAGAACGGCCCTCCTATCTAATTTTCTAACAGTAGGAAAGAAAAAAAATCTAAGGTGTTTTTTTAAATTTTAACACTCAGCTGGTCTGTTACTACATGGATTTTAATGGTTTGTAAAAGTGAATAAACTTTATGTTTGACATAAAGGGGGTCTTTTACAATCGTTCGTCAAAGAAAATATGAAATCACTAAATTTAAAATGACACTTTCAATCAAATAAAGCTTAAATGATGCTCAAAATCAAATGAATATAAACCGTATTTTTTTACAAAAAAACGATCTGCTAGCTTAAAAATTGTAGAACTTTGGATAAATATTTATAAAACATTAGTATTTTATAATAATATAAGTAATATATTCCGATGTGATGTGATGTGAGTACGTAAAATTCTAAAATTAAAATTTACTTAATTATTTTATTTTCAGTACATCAAATGAATGTAGGCCACCGTTTTTACAATTTTAAGAGGCGTAATATTCACCGTAGTTGCTTTCTAAGCAGATGACCGGGGTTCGATTCTCAGCGGAAACTTATTTTAAAATTTATAAAAATATATTTATCAATGTTTTTCCTTTTTTTCAATTTCTTCTAATATGGGCAGCCATTTATAAATTTGGCATTTAAAGCTCTACCCGAGCACAGTTGTATAACTAGATAAAATCTTGGATAAACTGTAACTTTTTTATTTAAGAAAGATGTGGTAACTTCTTACAAAGTCTAGAATTTATATTCGAATTATAGTTAAGTTTTCAAAAATGTATGCTTTGTTTTTATATTAATAATTGAAAGAATATCAATAATTTTCGAAAAATTATGAGACGCAAAATCAAAGAAACATAATATTTTTATTTTCTTCGTGTTCTTCTGCTTCATATTTCGTTCAAAATTATTTATATTTTGTCAGTGATCAATAAAATATAATTCAAATTTTGCAACCAAGTCCTCTAGCACGGAAAAAAATCTAACTTACATGTGACATGGTTTAAAACGGGAAGCAAAAATTCTATTTTGAAAATGGTCCAATCATTACTTACTCTTTCTGAAAAACCTTTTACAGAGAATGGATTTCTCTCCATTTCCTCCGTAGTTTGAAACTGTCCTTTGTAATGCACCCTTTTGTGGAAAACCTCTATTATAGAAGACTGAATTCTGTACAAATAATATCCCTGAGGCGTATGTGAACGTGTAAAAAATGTGAATATTCGGAAAGAATGCAAGGCTTATGTAAGCGTAATGAATTGGGTAATTCCTTTGCAGAAATAGTAGATATACAAATAATATAATATAACTGCAGTGAATCTCGTTATAAGAAGGCTGTAATAGCATACCTCTTCCAAAAATACTTATGTTAATTTATTCCATTGCAATACCTCTAGTAACTTATAAATGTTTTTGCGTGCTATTAATTTATTTCATGTTACTTCTGTTTCACTATTATTGTTTATTATCTATTACACAATTTTGTGAAAGGCCATTAAAGATAACGAAATAAATAAATGTATAATTTAATTGTAATTGTAACATTTGTCTAATTTGAAGTTAGACTCATTTGTCAATTCAAGAACTTCGTTGCTTTCAATACTCGTAGCTTTAGCCGTATTCGGAGACCAGATTTGAATAGCTAGGTACTTCGCAATCTTTCTGATTCCTATCTCCTTCTTCCCCCCATGCCCTTCAGCCTCAGAACGTACCCCGATTGGGGATACCATAGTCTCACTGGTTCTGGGTTGTTGGGACTCTTATGCGGTATCCACATTAATTAAAATAATTTAATGAATTGAAATTTCACACGTAGCTTGGTTTGAAAAATATGAAGCAAATAGAATGGCGTCTTGTTTCATTTATCTACAGATCTATTTTTTATTTCGTGCTGAGGGTAAAAATGACGTTGTAAATTGAAAATTATTACGTTAAGCTATAAATTCAAGATGAAAAGGTGTGGAAATTTGAATAAATGGTGCCGTAGTTGACCGTCGCATAGTTTTTTTTTAAGTTTCAAGCTTCTAGATTTCTGTTTCGTAGTTAAATCTATAATTTCTATTAAATATCCACCTTTAAGTTACCTCTGTTGCTGAAAGTTATTTATATCAACACAAAGGCATTGCGGATTGTTATCGGATCTGGTATTAAAACACCTGTTCAATACCCTCAAAAGGCTTTCAAATTTCTGCCTACAATAATCGCCTTTAAATATAATCCCAGAAGATGACCTTCATTGTCAATTCACGTTTAAGTGAACCCATAAAAGTTTTCCATCACACAAAGGATATTGAATGGGATTATCCGATACCCTGCGCGAAGTGTTCGTCATTTGAAAGAATCAATTTCACACTTACTAGACCATATCAATGTTCCTTTGTCGGTTATTTTGCATGCAATAAAATTTAGAATTCTTATTGGAAGGTGAAACTTATTAATGATTTTTTCGAAGGAAACAAAAACTTGGGGGTGTGACATTGTATATTAAATAAAACAATAAACTTTGTAAGACACCACTTTATTAGAGTTAATCACCAACCAGGTAACAAATTTGTTTTATTAAATCATTAAAATGGAATTCCACCACGAATTAACAGTTTCAAAATTAGAAATAATAACCAGGTTTCGCTTTTCTCAAGCTTCTTCAGGGCTTTTACATCAAAAGTTTACAACAAAGTTGATGTAAAAGCCCTGAAGAAGCTTGAGAAAAGCGAAACCTGGTTGGTGATTAACTCTAATAAAGTGGTGTTTTACAAAGTTTATTGTTTTATTTAATTATCAATGATTCTTATACTACATATTGTTTATAAACCACTGTGGCATAAGGATTCATTCTTTGATTCTGTGTCGATATTTTACATATATTTTTTATAGTGAATACCACCCAAGAGTCTCAACTGCTCAAAACCGTCTAGAGCTTGGAGGAAATGGAGAGGTGCCGTTGCGAAACAGTGTAGTCAGCACGGTTGATTTTATACTGACTCGATAGAAAGAGACAAAAATATATTGAAGGATGTTGAATAGCTTATTAGTTACCGCCCGCGTGGAATTCGGACATTTTTAATAAACATATTTGAACACATTAAACCAAATATCAATACACCATTAAAATGATCTTTGCAGTCAAAATACCACACACACACACTTATATCAGAAAGTTTGCCTACGTAATGATGAAAGTTATTTGTTGATTTTATGTCTTTAAAATTTGAAAATTCTAAAGATAGGTCGAAAATATTTAAAACTGTCGAAATACCTATGAAAAGTGATGTTTTATAATCTTTGTTTGGTCTTATTTGAACATTTACGCATAGTTCATATCATCATCATGTTTGATTTATTTGTATTACTACTGTAAGTTTTTTAATCAACACAAATAAAGGAAATATCCTAAAAAACCGTGGACGTAAGCTATGCAATTCGACGATGTGATAAATTTAAAAAAAAAAACAGTAACTAACTTATACTTATGTGATCATGTGTCCACCATACGGATTTTTCTGACCTGTCGCAAACTTATTATATTTTAAATCGGTGATGAGAGTTTCAATAGAAATCTTATGGATCCTTAAATTCTTTCAACTGTCGCCATTTGCTCCACTCCCTGCAAAACCTGAACTGTTTTTAACTTTTTTAACTGTTGTATCTATTTTTTACGTGTACTAAATAATTCCTCGCTCACAGCACAAACAGATGTATCACAAAAACTCACGAAAGTGAGATAAGCAACAAAATGATACAATATTCATCTTGTATGTTGTCGAAAACCGGCACATCTTTAACACTTCGTAACCTCGTTTTGTCTTTTGACTCGGAAAGATGTATGAAAATGTATAAAAATCCGACAAAAAACTGGTTTCCTGGAAGGTAAATAATCTCCTAAATATGAGAGAATATACGATATGCCTGTTTGCATTGTGGGCGACGAATTTCTTGTTTGTTATGTGGGATATGAAATTTTTCATTGATAAATATTATATAGACCATAATATTCAGAAGGTAATAAAACTACCTGAAGGTATTTTCCGTGGGATTGAAGCAAGGAGTGTGTGCCAAGACAGAGTTGTATGTCCTCTCTGCCCACCCCTCCGGTATACGGCGTGATGGTTAGTTAGTTATTGTAAAGCCGCCTCTGTCAGCAATAAAACAAAACCCAAAGTCACAGATGTGCACTTTGAGATGGACTCAGTAAGCGTCCATTCTGGACATTAATAGCATCTCAGAGCAATAATATACATGAGGGATAGCTTAGTGAAACAGTGTAGTCAATATTGTTGATTTTTCTTGACTCGGGCATGGCTAAGGTTTTTATGGACACAACTTTTTACATCCATTCATAGCACATGTCGTCATAATGTTTTATTTTTTGTATAACCACTTTTTCATTCTATTTTTATAAAACGAATATAGGATATAACCTCAAAAACCGTTTGGTTATGACGCATAACAAAACATAGTGGGCGGAGACGCTGGAGACGCGGTATTCTGAATACATTCTTACATACCTAAAATTGGTGCGATATTATGTGACAACGTGTCGTGTTTCTTTCTCTGTCACGCTTTACGACGTAAAAACCCGAGAGAGTGGTTTACCGTAAATTTGTATAGGTTAGGTAAAAGTATTTAGCTCTCTCTCCATATATATTCTTACTACAAGGATAGTATATATACATGTATGTGCCATAGATTTGGTTAAAATCGTACCAGTCTGAAGATGTCCGTCATAAGGTAAAACCGGTCTGGTCTTAAACAAAAAAAATAGTTGAATAAAGTTTAAAAAAATGTGGTTTTAAAATCACTATAATATTCATTATTAAAATAATAATTATAGTTACTATGCATACATGAAAATACATTATTTAAAAACAATCACTGACTATGAAAACTTTAACCTCAAAATAGAATGCAACGAAGTAGCTCAAACACAGCGTCATATTTAACTACAACAATTAAAAAGTCGTACGCGAAACAGCTTTTATTTTAGTATGAAATCAAGCCGCCGGCCTCTGTGCAAGTTCAATTAGAGATTCAAAATACTATAAACATGTAGTAAGTGGTATTGTATTGCGAGGGGTTGTCAAGCCGTGTGGAACTCCTTCCCTCCCCCCCCCTAGCCGCTGGCTATGCTCCAGGAAACACTGTTAACTGCTTATAGTTCTGGCTCATTGTTTGCTTATCTCACAAAAGTTACGTATTTATTTTTTACTGCTTACAAAGATACCGTATTTTGATATTAAACTTATTTCCTTTGAGCTGCGTTTTAATATCGATACATGAATTTCATATCGATGCATGTTTGTACTTGAATTAAAAATGCGTTATTACTATTTTTATTTTTTTTGTATTTTTTTATAGAAATCAATCACTTTGTGGTTTGGCATATTTAAAGAAATTAATAAAAAACTTTGTTTAAGACTACGAATAGTTTTTTTTAATGACCGCTTTCGCTTAACCTAAGCATCATCAGGGTATAAAATTAGACTAAACAAAAAATACAAAGTGTGCGGTTATATATACATATCCAGGATTGCATACGTCACAGCTCGTGCTTATTGTTTGCGGACGATCTCAAACTTTTAAAGGAGATTGAATCGGATGATTAAGATTTTGACAAACTACAAGACGACCTAGATGCAATTTCGAACTAGTCGAGAAACAATAATTAAAATTTTAATCTAAAAAAATGCGTCATTATGACATAGCCGATTTAAAAATCCTTTTTTTTCAAATATATTATGAATAGTGAAATTTTAACCCGCGTATTTACCATCAAAGATCTCGGGGTGGTTTTTGATCCCAGGCTAACGTTTTCGAGTCATATAGTGCAGCTTACTTCAAATTGTTATAAACTTCTTGGTTTTGTAATCAAAAGGTGCAAAGAGTTTAATAACACAAATGCGATGACAGCCCTCTTCAATGGAGTGATCAGAAGCATGTTGGAGTACGCTAGCACTGTCTGGGCTCCACATCAAACCAAATACATAAATATGTTGGAACAGATTAAAAAAAAAATCCTAAGGTATGTGTACATGCGTTCGCACGGAACATACCCTATGTTCATGCATCACATGGAACTACTCGAGGAGACACATTATCAAAGCTTAGAGACTAGGCGCAATGCTGGTCTCATGACAATAGGCTTTAACATTATAAATCACTTAATCGACTGTCCATACCTCTTGGCATGCTACTGCTTATTCGTACCAGAAAAATACTGTCGCAGCAGAAATCATGCAATGTTCAGAATACCCTTTGGTCGGACAGATGTTTTGGCTCAGCATAGCATGACATGAGGTATAATTCTGTTAAATACATCATCTATATATTTTGATATATTTTCAGATAATTTACAAAAGTTCAAAAAACTTATTAATTTAAAAATGTTATAATTTGAAATTGCTTACTTGTTGTTCCATTGTACTGTTATTGGGTTTATATATGTTGTACAATAATAATAATATATATATATATATATATAGAGAGAGAAAAAAATTATAAAATAAAATAACAAAACAAACGGAAAACAATAAAATAACATTGAAGTTATAACAAAAGAACGGAGAGAAAGAGACAAAACGTCAACTGAGAAGGTGGTAAAAGAATAATGATAAATTTTATGAGTTTACAGGAAATATTACCTAACATTGGGCTACTGAAAAAAATACCTGATTAAAAAGAATGTGACTATTCATTTTAATGGCTTTTTTTCTGGTGCTTTTAAATTATTTAATCTAATACCTAGATCATTTTTTTTTTGAAGAATATGAGAACCGGTGCTTTTATTGAAGGTATATAATTCATACCTTATACAAAGTTATTATTTCATTTCTTTAAAAATGCATTCTTTTTTTTTCAAATAGAATGTTTTAGATTTAGTTTTCTAGTGAAAAAAGTGAAAGTGAAAATTAAAACTAGTGAAAATCTCATAATTTTGAATCGAACACCAATCTCCAACTATTTTTATTTATTTGTTAAAATTATAGTATGGTACAAATACATTTTTTCCATATATTTTTCCTAAGATGCTAAAAAAACTCACAAAAAAATTTTAAAATGAAAGAAATAATATTTTTACAAAGACATTGAATTTTTATAAAAGGTACAAAAGAAAAGGGAACAAACGAGTAAATACATTGATAAGAGCTTTTTTAGACTAGAGATTAATTAAAGATGATTAATACATAAAGAAAGATTTTCACACAAATGAAAGTTTTACATAAATGATATATATTTGCGGCAAAACCATGTATGATCGTGTCAAGTATATGGATATCAGGAAAGAATGCAAGGCTAATAAAAACCTTATGAATAGGATTAAGAAAGGGATGGTTAGATGGTTTGGGGGTGTAGAGCGAATTAACGAAGAAAGGAGTGTGAAAATAAAATATGTAAATAAAAAAAGTTAATGGAATTGAGTTGGGTCAAGAGCCAGAATAACAGAAGAGTATGAATGATACGGTTTATGAATGTGAATGAAGCAAGAAGTGTGTGCCAAGACAGATTTGTATGGCAGTCCATCCTCTCTCTATACCCCTAGGGGGAAAATGCGTGATGGTTAGTTAGTTAGAATAAACAGTTTTTACTGAACTTCAAAACAACATCGCTGAATATATAAGAAAAATAAATGTATTGAATAATATAGGGCGATTCAAACTTTGGTGAAATTTACATAAAACGAATTGTTTTTATCAGAAACTTCTCCGTTTTCGCTAAATGGAAACTCATTATAATATTACAATCTCAGAGCAATAATATACAAAAGAGAGCGCTGTAGAGAGAGCTGTAGTCAGTTTTTGCGAGGTTTGCCGGACTCGGTTAGACCTGGGCGTGGCAAGGACTAGGGTTATCTTATTTATACATTCATTCATAGCACTTTTCGACATAATGTTTTTATTTATTCGTACAACAACTTTTGCGTATTGTTAAAAATATGAAAATAACATGTAACCTAATAAACTGTTGAGTTACGTCAATTTATTTCGCATATCATAACGTGTGGGCGGAGTCAACGGAAACGCGGGACACGAAGAACATTCTAACAACGACGGCCTCCATTGACTACGAATCCACTACGGTCGCGGGTTCAAACCCGGCGTGCGCCAATAATTTGTATTTAATCAATATGTGTCATAACACATTTAATTAATATAAAAAGTATATTTGCGGCACGTTCCAGAGTGGTAGATACTCTAAGTATCGCCTTGGTGAAAGACCACCATTCAAAATTGAAACGTTGTTTAAAATGGCTTTTAACCATGTTTGGTGACCAAATCTGAATAGCCAGGCACTTCCCAACCTTTCTCTTCCCAATATCCTTCTCCTCCCCAGTACCTTCAGCCTCGAAAAATACCCTATTTGGGGATGCTATAGTCTCACTAGCTCTAGACGGTTGAAAGCAGTTGAGACTCTTGTACGGTATTCATATAAAAAAATAAAAAAATAATGTACTCTAAAGCGGTGTGATATTTTGGGAAAATTTGTTGTCTCTTTCTTTCTCATGGTGTACGATGAAAAACTCGGAGAAAGTGATTTATCCCAGATTTGTATAGGTTGGGTAAAAATAATTAGCTCTCTCTCCCATATATTGTTACTTCAAGATTACAATGAACTTATTTTTAAACAGCTTTTTAGCAGCAGTGATATAGCGGTAAACTCCCAGTCTGTCAAAAATGCTTACAAAATAAGACGGCAGAGTGCAGTTTTGATTTTCTATCATTAATTACGAAGTCCAGGCAAACAGCATGTACTATTATATCGTTGGAAATATTATTTAAAATTTGTTTACGTTTGCCAGGGTTCGCCTCGAGCATATAAATTTTATTTTTATTTATGTTGGGTTTATTTTCTGTATTGACAGAGCCTTAAAAAGGACTCTGCCAACAACCAGTTTCTGTAGGAAAAAATGTTTTGAAAACAAATTATTTTAACTCCCGGAACCACAAACATGTTTGTTTGTTTGTTTTAGATGATAACTAATGACATATTAACATTTTTATAACTAGCTTCAAACGTTACATTACCCAAGTAGTTTGGGGTAATTTCATTTTGTGATTCGACTTAATGTTTATTTCTCTTTATGTTTCTTTCTTCCATTGTGGCTGGAATAAAGTTATAATGTTAACGAGATTAAAAAAAATACAGTTGTTTCTCTGTAGATAATAAAGTTTCACTTTATGTAAAAGTCTCTCAATAACAAAGTTAAACATAATTGATACTATAAAGCTCACACGACAAACCTGATTTAAAAAATGACGTATTTCATTAATTCATCAACGAAATCGCACATATAAGTTTCCATTGTTGATTGGTAAATGGATAAGATTAGGTGAGGTTGTTTATTGGTGGTTGGACACTTGTACTTCGTTATACGTCATTATATAAGTTATTTTATTTTAAGTGGAAATAAATTAATAACGATATGAATTTATTATTAGAAAACTTATTGTTACTTATTTTCACTTAGTTATTTTTGACTGGACCGGTTTTACCTTGCAACGGGCATCTACAGACTGGTAAAATTTGAGGTATTTTTACTACAATCATAACATCAGGGCAATAATATACGGGAGGGAACGCTTCTATAGCCAGTATTGATTTTTGCCTGACTTGGGCGTGGCTAGGACTAGGGCTAGTGTATTTATACATCCATTCATAGCGCATGTAAAAATATCCTTTCGTTTTCTTTTCTCTTCCAATATTTTTAAACCATTTATTTATTAAATATTATTAGTTCTTTTCATCTACAATATTTTTAAATCTGTTATTCAATATTCCTTTTTATTTTCTTTTAAAATATTTTTTGCACTACTTATGAGGTTATTGTTTAAAAAAACAATTGTGTAAAAGCAAATAAATAATGTATTTATTTGTAAAACTACTTATTCACAGTATTTTTATAAAGAAAACTATAGGATAAAACCTGAAAAAACGTTTAGTTATGTCGCATAACAAAACGTAGTGGGCGGAGTCGCCGGAGATGCGGGAGATGAAAAACATGCTTACATACCGAATGGTGGTGCTATATTATGTGAGAACTTGTCTTTTCTCTTTCTCTTTCACGGTTTACGACGTAAAAACTTGGAGAAAGTGGTTTATCCTAAATTTGTATAGGTTGGACAGAAATATTTAGCTGTCTCTCCATATATATTCTTGCTCTGAGATCATAACTTTCTGAGCATAATAGAATAATACAATTATATGTTCGTAGATAGACATAAAAATGAATTTATAAAGCTGCTGTTTTATGACTTCCGAACAAAGCCTAGGGTTTTAAGAACCAAATATTTGCCTTTTGATATCAAAAATGATTTATTTTTTTCCCAAATTAAAATCTTTTTACTCTAAATATTAATATATTAAAAATCATTCAATATTAAGATATTGCCATCAGAAATAATATTCTGACAAGAAAAGTTGAATATTTTTGAAAAATTAAATTAATTTAATGATTCAATCACAGCCAGGATTAATATTTACTCATAAATGAGTGTTAGTGGTTGCTTTTATTACAACAAAATGTTCTATTGGTTCTAATCAAGTTTTTAATGTATTGATAAAAAAAATCAATTACTTTATTATTGAATGATTGTTTTTTGTATTCAAATATTGATCAGGTGATCAGGTTACTTACATTCTTAAAAAACAAGAAAAAAATTCAACACTTTACAAAAAATAGCGATTTTGTTTTAGATTTAAATTGGTTTCATTAATTTAGCAGTAATATTTCATTGACGGCCTCCACGGACGAGTGGTACGACGCTCGACTAAGAATCCAGAGGTTGCGGGTTAAAACCAGGCGTGCGCAAATAAATGTTATATTTTTATAAATATGTGTATATTTACTGTATTTTATATTTGCGAGAAGATTAAGATATTTTAAGAGAAAGGTTGGAAAGTACCTGGCTATTCAGATCTAGTCACGAAACACGGCTAGTGTCATGAATGGTGGTCTTTCACCAGGGCGATTGTTAGATTTAGATTTTGACGGCATCACACATCATAAAAATACAAGGGCCAAACAACGAGAAAGACTTTTAGTACCTAAATACAATAATTAAATAATTTAGCACAAAGACACCATATGTACATCGCGTACAGGCATATTTCAGAGCACCTTCGGAACCTTCACTGGCTCAAGTGCACTGAAAGAATCCAGTACAAGTTGTGCTGGAGGGTGTTTAAATCCCTTAACGAAATGGCTCCACTGTACATCACCGAACTATGCGTTCCAAAAAACATTCTTCTAAAGCAGTCGACTCTTAGATCAGCAACGTCATCGGCTATCGGAAGGCTTATAGAACCTAAACGCAATCCAAATACTAAGTTTGGAGATCGCGCTTTCGGAGTTTCGGGGCCAAAGGCTTGGAAAAAACTCCCTCCGGAACTAAGATGTATAACGAGCCCAACAGAATTTCGGTCCAAACTGAAAACTTACCTTTTCAGACTCTCATATCCTTAAATTCATTAAAAGAATCTCAACATAATCTGTCTCTCGACGAATCACCTTTAGATATGGAAATTTTAACCAAATCCTGTACTGTATGACAAATTCAGAAAGTCCATTCTTTGAATTTCGCTCCCATGGCCTAAATCGGAAAAAAAAAATTTAAACAATAATCATAATCATAATTTTAAGTTAATAATTGTGTCTATCTGATGGGACCTGACAGGTAAATATGTTCCTGTATATTTTCTTATTTAAACTAGGAATTAATATGTAACGATAGAAAGTAAGATCTGTACAGCGCCCTTGAGGTGATTTTTCACAAAAACGGCGCTATACAAGTCGTCCAAATATTCTTATCATTATTATTATCGCACCTCACACTTACAATAAACTCCCACCGCAGACTGTAGCCATCATCAATATGTATTCCTTTAATCAAAACATTACTAAATGGCTAATGAGTAAGGACCGCAAGGAAATTGAAGACCTCCTAAAATAGCATTGAAATTCTTCACCATGACAAACTAGAACATTGTGTAACAAATATCATCACTTTCTAAAAATTGTTCTACTTGTAATCACTGTCACTTACCTCAGAATAGGTTCTTATGACCTAGTGAGGTATGTAATGTCAAAAAATAATGTATGAAACAAAAAGTTAATAAATAAAATATATATTTATATATTATTGCTCTGAGGTTAAACTCGTATATGAGTATAGAATCTTTTACATAATAAACTCAACCTTGTTTGCTGCACCAGGATACGGGGTAGAGTAGACTCTGTGATAGGTAGGATAGCAGGATATCAGCGGCACAGAAGGTTGAATGGGAACGATGACGGTAGATTTATTGGTATTGCCATTCTCATCCAATAAAGCCATCGCCATTGAATACACCAACGCAAGGACGCGCTAACGGAGGCAATGCTCGAAACAAACGAGACTGAACGGTGTTAAATAATAATGATTTTCAATTATATGAAATAATGATAAATATGAAGTATCAAATTTATTTTATTTCATCTTAGAAATACATACAGAAACAAATTCAGAAGTATTATCTAATAATAATTCATTTATTTATATTCGAGTACGACCTTATGGGCATTCACATAACTGTGTAATAAATAATTAAAAATAATGGTGACATAAAAATAACATAGAGTAAATGATTAGCACCCAAAAACATGAGTAAGTTTTTTATAAATATTATAGTGCAATAAACTAACACTAATATTTTTGATTAATAAATAAAGATATCTAAAATTAATGTGTTCACAACATACATATATATATATATTTCACTCTTTCCAATATTCACATCAGTACTGAAGAAGTAAACAGAAAACTCAAATCTCTTGACATCAACAAAGGCCCCGGCCCAGACGGAATTCCTCCACTTTTTATTCGTAACTGTGCTGATCAACTTAGCGAAGCACTACAAATTATCATTGAGAAATCATTAAATGAAATGACTTTTCCCGATCCTTGGAAAATTGCACTTATAGTACCGATACATAAATCCGGTTGTAAAAACGACATTACTAATTACCGTCCTATTAGTCTGTTGTCATGTTTCGGCAAAATTTTTGAATCCATAGTTTACAAAACAATTTTTAACCACATTAGACATGTACTAAGTCCCTACCAGCATGGTTTTGTTGAAAAGCGATCTATAAATACGAACCTCCTGGAATATATGGACTATTTGTGCGATTGCAGTAATTTAAAAATACAAGTGGATGCTGTTTACACAGACTTCAGCAAGGCATTTGACAAAGTTAGCCACCCGCTTCTGTTAAAAAAATTAGATAGCATCGGTATTCATGGAAATCTGCTTCGATGGCTGGAATCCTATCTATCTCATAGGAGTCAATTAGTTACAATTAACGGTTTCAACTCTTCCTCTGTTACGGTTACATCTGGGGTTCCACAAGGGTCTCATCTTGGACCTCTATTATTTATCATCTATATCAATGATTTAACATATCGACTTAAATGCAGATTTTCACTCTACGCAGATGACTTAAAACCATACAAAGCCGTCAAATCAAATGAAGACTGTCAAATATTACAAAATGATCTAGACACTCTTTCTCTGTGGTGTGACGAAAATGAAATGGAGTTGAATTTGGGCAAATGCAAGGTTATTTGTTTCACTCGCAATAAACGAGAAGTTGATTTCCTGTACAATATACGTGCTACTAAACTAGAAAAAATATCGTTAATTACAGACCTCGGTATTCTGTTTGACAGCAAATTAACATTCAACCAACACATTGAAAAAAACAGTTAGTAAGACAAACAAGATGCTAGGTTTCATAACACGAGCAACAAAGCTTTTCAAAAATCCAAGTAGCCTTGTTATTTTGTATGAATCACTTGTTCGCAGTGTCTTAGAATATGGAGTAATTGTCTGGAACCCGCATCACACGACATATATAACAAGAGTTGAATCAATTTAGAAAAAAATCTTACGTATCTTGTCCCATCGATCTGGTGTTCATCTTTTATTGAATAGCTATCAGCAGAGACTCAATTTTTTTAAATTTGATAGCTTGCACAAAAGAAGAAAAATAATAGACTTAAGTATGTCCTTTAAAATTGTTAATAACCTTGTTGATAGCGATTTAGTGAGTAAATTTATGTTTCACATCAGACCCAGATACACAAAAAATTTTAATATATTTTGGACAGATGTTCACGTAAATAATACGGGATACTTTAATTTTGTGTCAAGAACGTCTCGTTTAAACAATGTTATTGGCAAATTTCCCAACATCGATATCTTCTCAAATTCACTCAATTTCTTTAAAAATATGATACAAACAGCTATATCAGATGACTTTTTTTACATAATTATAATATGCATAGTAAAATTGATTAACTTAAAAAAATATAACTTAATTAAAAATAATTTTGTGTCATTTGCCTGCAACATTGTTTTGGACAATTATATTTTATTTGTTTGGCCACTATGTCATTATTGTTGTGTGCATCAGGTGTCAATTACCTAGGCACAATGTTGCGCGTAGTGCAGCCTTTGTGTATTATACCTTGTTAATTACAATATTATAATGTATGCTGTGATCAGATTAATTTGAAATATTTACACTCATCTTTTTATTTGATAATACTTTAAACATGTTTCTGTAAATATTTTGTTTGTGTTCCTAATAAAATAAAATAAAATAAATAAATCTTCTAATGAATTTAAGGAATTAGGCTAGGGTTGTAGGTTAAGGTTATTCCGGGGTCGAGTGGTAAGGACTCTTGACTATGAATCCTGGGGATGCAGGATAAAATCCAGGCGTTCGAAAATACATTTAATTTAATAGATATGTGTTATTTCACATTTACTTCATACAAAATAATAAACAGCATATTTGCGGAACGTTCCAGAGTAGTAGATACTATAAAAATCACCTTGGTGAAAGACCACCATTCAGAATCGAAACGTTGCTTGAAATGGGTTTTCTCGTGTTTCGGTAACGAGACCTGAATAACCAGGTACTTACCAACTCTCCCCTTCCCCATCTCCTTCTCCTCCCCACTACCTTCAACCTAAAAACGTACCACAATTTGGGATGCTATAGTCTCACTGACTAGGTGGTTGGAAGTAGTTGGGACTCTTGTGCGGTATTTATTAAAAAAAAATTAAAGCTTTATGCTTTGTTTTAATTTTACTTAATGAAATAATATCAATAATTTTCAACAAAATGTGAAATATATGAGTTAATAAAAATGACGGTTGCTTATACGGTTTCGGTAGTTCAATTGGACGTAGTTATGCAGAAAGCGTTTTACCCATATTTTGCCAAAATCGAGTTTTCATACAGATAAATACGAAATTTCTATCTGCTGAAAACATCTTAGCTCAAAATGCAAAATACAAAATTTATATGTGCTGAAAACATACAAGCTCTAAATGTAATAGATTTTTTAAATTCAATTTTTACCAACGAACACTGTAGATATTTGACTTGAAATGTAGAATAACTTACAAAAATAAAATTGTACTTAAATACATTGATAGATTATAAATAATCTATTTATAATAATTCTCATAAATAAAAAAATAAAAAAACTATGATATTCACTTTACAAATGCCGATTACGCATATTAATGCTCTTGTATCGATCGTCATATTTTAAAACGCTTTATTCTTGGTTTCATCTTTTTGGGGTTGGATAATATCTGCACAACTACGTCCAATTGGCGTTAGACGTTATTGCTGGATAAAGTAGAAGTTCAGAGTTCAAGTCTCAAACGCAACCTTACTCTTTTTTATTTTCTATTTATTATTTCGTTTAAAATTATCAATCTATTATTTTTAAAATGTCAGTCTCGAAACAAAACAATCAGATCCTATCCAATTTAATAAAAGTCACGTTAAACGATCTCTGTGTGGCCATTGCGAGGTTTATCGGCTGTCGTAGTGTCATAATAATAGCAATAAATTCAATAAAACCAACTCATTCAATATGTGATGAGACTATACGTGCTTCAATTAACAATACGGCTTGATCATTGTACTTACTGCATTACTCATTGCATTCTGATATCCTGGAGGTTTTAATTGAAAACAATTCCGATATTTAGAATTTTAGATCAATTTTGACTTTTTTAATCACCTAAAGTAAATAATTACTTGAGTCGAAACCTTGTAGTGAGAATATATATTGCGATAAATCACTTGCTCTGGGTTTTTACATCGTATACCGTAAGATAGAAAGAGAGAAAAGAAAAGTCGTCCCATAATATAGCAACACAGAATCAAAATTTACTGTAATCTCATTGTTTTTTAAATTTTATTATCGTTTAATTACCTTCTCAGTTGCCGTTTTTTCTCTTTCAATTCATATTATCTGCCTCTTTCTCTCGGTTTCATTTTTATAATTTAAATGTTATTCTATTGTTTTCTTATTGCCTTGTTTTATTTTAATTTTATAATTAATTCTCCCTCTGTATGTACGAGTATACGTATCCGAACACTTTACATTTTTTGTTTAGTTTAATTTTGTACCCTGATAATGCTTAGGCTAAGCGAAACCGGTAAGGTCATAAAAATTAAAATAATATTCGTGGTGTTATACAAAGTTATTTTTACATTTCTTTAAATATATCAAACTACAAAGTGATTGCTTTCTACAAACATATACTTTAGATGGTTGAAGGGCCACAAAAGTCTTCAGAATCAAACGAGAGTCAAAAGCTTTCGATTCAGAAAAAAAAGTGATCAAAACTCAATTTTTTGTTTGACTCATTTTTGACCAAAGTGTCGCTTAACTCTTTACCGCATGGATTTTTTAATCGTTCCCGAAAAAATATTTTGGTTGAGAAATGTATTTAGAATCATGTAAATAATATATTTATTTTTAAAGGATTGATTTATTATAAATGTTTTGTTTCATATATGACACTACAAGCAATATGGCGAATAAATACAATGTTCCCAAATTTGTCACACTATGCATTAAAGGTATACCAACCACACTAAGGAGTAGAAAAAAATTATATCTTAATATTTATTATTACTTCTAAAATATTAAAAAAAGAATTCACACACTGAACAATCACAACCACGCTCGTTCACGAAATGGCCGAAATCAGCACTTACTGACGCAACTGTAGTTACTAAAAAGCTCGTAACTGGCAGCACTGTTCGATTTATGATAACGCAAAGCTCACAGTAAGGAATGAGCTGAAAATAAAATACATATATGGCCCACATAGCCATTTATGATGATAACATTCTTATATTCCAAATTTGGAACAGTATGCGGTAAAGGGTTAAGCCCCTTTGCCTTTCCAGCGACGATACTGTTATAAAACGAACGAAGACGAAATTTCAAAAATATATATCGCAATTTATTAAATCATAATTTATGCCCTTTTACGTTATAATTCCGGAGGTACTAGAATTTAGGTCGCTTGGACAACTTTCCCACCTTCTCTGGCGGGAGTTACAGCAGGTAAATGCTCTGCGTTCCCCACAAGATGAATGGACCAAACGCTAGAAGCTGCAGCAACCGTAGCAATAAATACTGAGAGATAACTGCTATAACGGACGGGGATTCAGATACCCGCGATATTTGAAAGGTAATTTTGTGTTGGTGTACTTAAGTACGTACCGGCGTTGCCTTTATCATTGGAATAATTAGATGTTATGTATTATACCATTTACATAGCCTGTTCAAAATAAAAGGTGAATTTTGAATTTTCGCGCGCTGTGTACATTCGATAATCATTTTTTGTTGTTGTTATGTTGGTACACATATGTTAGCATTATCAGCCATTTTGGAATAGTGGCTTGTTTTTGACAACTGGAAAGGTTATTCACGTTTTTGTATGTTCTTCAATTTTTTACTTTTGAAAAAAATATTTATTAGAACTAGACCACCATTCAGAATCGAAACGTTGACAGGAATGGCTTTAGCCGTGTTTGGTGACTAGATCTAAATAGCCAGGTACTTCCCAAACCTTTCCCTTAGCTATCTCCTTTCCCTCCTCACTACTTTAAGCCTCACAACATACCCCGATTGGGTATGCCATAGTCTCACTGGCCCTTGACGGTTGGGAGCAGTTCGGACTCTTGTACGGTATTCAGTATAAAATAAGAAAAAAAAGAACGGATAAACGAAGAAAGGGCTGTCAGAAGATTATATCACGTGCAAGTAAATGGAACAAGAAGTCGGGAAGAAATTGCACTATCAAGTTAATCAAATACTTGAGTCGGGCCATATCATGAGCCAGAATAACAGTAATGTAAATGTAATGTGTGCCAAGACAGAGTTGTATGGCGATCCATCCTCTCTGCCTACCCCTGCGGAAAACGCCGTGATGGTAAATTGGTTTGTTAGTTAGTTTAGGACTAAGAATTTGCAAAACAACAATTCTTCAGAGATAAGGTGAACTCATTTTGTTATGGACCTTATTAAGAAAGGAAAGAGTATTTATTTACTTTTGTGTCTAGTCTCAATGTAAATGCCCATTTGCTAGCAAAAGCTTGTAGCAAAAGCGCCGAAGCCTCGAGCGGATAGCCTGCGGCCAATTCATAAAGCACAAAAGGCTCGCTTCCGGACATTATACTCCAATCTGAGTGGAGCTTTGAAGGAGAAACATAATTTTCTGAATTGTAATGGTACGTCGCACCTGAATCTAAAATGGAAATGTATATTTTTCCTTATCTGATAATATTGAATTTTCGCACGATTTGCGGTATAAATTTCAACGTGTGTGAGCGCGATAAAAAGTGGAAAAATCAATTCACGTATGGCCTGAGGGAAATTAGGGTAGGCGTCGTTTTTTCAGTTGTCGATGATTTCAAATACCCGATATTAATTTGGATAAATATGTCTGGGGTTTTTAATGTAAAGTTTTTCATGTAAATTCTGAACAAGAGTTCTCATTTCCTGGAGAGAGTGACTACTACTTTTCAAACTGTGGTATACTGTGATTCTGAAGGGATTAGAGGGGGGTAGGAGCAAGGCTGATAAGAGCGTAATGAGCGTAATATCTTCTGAACCCTCTCCAACATGAGGGAGTATTTCTCCTCGTACGGACTCCAAATCACTGATCCACTCTCCAGCCTGCTTCTTACCAAGGAATTAAATAATATTGTCAGTACCCGAGTGTCTCTAAAATTTTTCGTAGTGCGTACAACGAAACCCAGCATTTTCAATGAAGTATCACAAGTCATTTCGATATGACCATGAAATGTTAGCCTACTATCAAATATGATCCCAAGATCTTTCATAAGAGTCCCTTTCTTGATCCTATTCGTTACTATTACATTAGCCTTGCATTCTTGCCGGAAACTATGATATTAATTATTACTTGGCAGATACGTTACTTTTAGATAAGGCAGAGGTTCTCGAGTTCAAGTCTCGGTTGCAACCTAATTTATTTTTATTTTTTGTGTCCACTTCTGTTTCATATTATTCGAAAATTATTGATATTATTTCAACAATCAAATTTAAAAGTATGACTGAATTTTAATTCTGTAAGGAAGGTACAAAAAATTTAAATTTAAAATGAAGCACTAACTTTGTGGTAAGACATAATTAAATTAAAAATAGAAGTAACTTTGTTTTATGACCACTTTATTGGAATCATTCACTAACCGTATAAATATAATAATAAACATTTACTTTATATAATAAATACTAATATATTTACAGAGTGGTAGATACTCTAAGTATCGCCCTGGTGAAAGACCACCATTCATAATCGAAACGTTGCTTGAAATGGCTTTAGCTGTGTTTGGTGACTAGATCTGAATAGCCAGGTACTTCCCTACCTTCCTCTTCCCTATCTACTTCTCCTCTCCACTACCTCCAGCCTCTCAACATATCCTATTTCGGGATACCATAGTCTCACTGGCTCTAGACGGTTGGGAGCAGTTGAGACTCTTGTGCGGTATTCATATTTAAAAAAAAATATATATATATAAATAATAGTATTTATTTATTTTACCCTGAATAAGGTTCAGGTAGAGCCGAAACCGGTTCGTGTATGTATCCAATAAAGTGGTCTTAAAACAAAGTTACTTTTATTTTTAATTTTAAAAGTATTTGTTGTGTATTTTTAAATTAGTCATTTCATCGATCTGAAAAAGGCCCGGTGCGTCTAAAAACGTAGAAATGTAATATTAATATTGAAATGGTAAAATATATAATTCGATTTTATGCAATATTACAATACAAAATTTTCCCATCACATTGGAAACATCTGCTGACCAGACATGCAGCGTTGATTAACGAATAACGGATTCAAAAAGGCATATACTTCTATTATATTATGTAACATTGCTTACCCTTTGCTCTCGTCCAACCACGTTGCCACACTTTATCGGCATACTGCACTCCTAACCGATGAGTAGTCTAATACGGATTCACCCTGCAGTGGGCAGCCATGGATCAATGGATTAATGAGTTTATAGGACAGCTTCGTTGGCAGTTTAAATATGAATAATGCATCACAAGGCTGAAAAAGGTCGCTTCTCTGCAGCTATCAGTAAATTCCATGTAAATTGTCCATTATTGAAAGCTAGATGGAAGTTATTTTAGGTGATTTGTTATTAAAACAAAAGCCTTTTTCATTACTAATTGCTGGAATTTTATTTTAATGATTTTATAAAATAAATGTAAAACTTTATTTAACTTATTTTCGACCATCTTCAGACTAGTCTGAAGATGGTCGTAATAGGCCGAAACCGGTCCAGTCAAAAAATAAAATAAGTGGAACAAAGTTAAAAAAATGTTTTATCTAATCATTAAAAGCCTTTTATTTATGTAAAGAAACTACTCATTAAATATTCTGCAAAAAAATCTGCCTTGTTTTAAAAAAAATGTAGCGAATACCGCACAAGAGTCCTAACTGCTTGCAACCGTCTAGAGCTAGTTAGACTATGGCATTTCCAAGTCCGGAGTATATTGTGAGGCAGAAGGTAGTGGGGAGGGTAAGGAGATGGGGAAGATGAAGGTTGAGAAGTACCTAGAAATTCAGATCTGGTCACCAAACACGGCTAAAGCCATTTCAAGCAACGTTTCAATTCTGAATGGTGGTCTTTCACCAGGGCGATACTTAGAGTGTCTACCACTCTGGAACGTGCCGCAAGTATACTATATATTCATTTATGTAAATTAATTATGCTATAACACATAAAAACCCATATGAACCTTTGCACCTCTTCTTTTATTATATTTTTTTATAACTAAACAAGGTGGGTTAAAGTTTTGTATTTAAAAAAATATGATTTAAAAATGAGTTTATATGATGAGAAGTTGGTTGTTACTTAATGATAATGTGTTTATTGTTGTTATTTACCACTTTAGTTGCTAGGTTAATATTCACAACTCAATTACCAATAATTTGGTAATCACTATCATTTAAGTATATTTAAAACAAGTTTGTTAAAGGTATCCTTTTATTTGATTTATTACTCTTAGTTAGTATTATTACAATTGCAAAAATAGAAATATTACAAGCCTAACTCTTTTGAAATAATTGAAATGGACTTAAACATCTGTGAAATGACAGTGGTCAGCGCAAAGTTAGGGTCGGCGGCCAGTTCGACAATCACCACTGATTTGATCAAATTGCATCGACTGTCGAACTGGCGGTGGAGTGGCAGGGCGAATGAATAATGTGCCATGCGATGGGCATGGTAAATCAACTTTAACGTATTCAGTATTTCAATAGCTACAAAAGATTTCCCTGTAAAATTGGACTGTTGGCTTGTTAGTTATATTATAAACAATTTAATTTCGGGTGATGTGATGTGAGCACGTAACATTCTAAAATTCAAAATACTTATTCTCATTACAAATCATCGCTGGAAAGGCAAAAGGGCTGGAGCGACACTTTGGTAAAAATATAGTTAAATATGCGATTTGATCACTTTTGTTTTCTACGTCGGAAGCTCTGACTCTCGTTTAATTCTGAAGAATTTTGTGGCCCTTTATCCATCTAAAATGTATTTATTATTTGGGAGAAGGCTTGACTCAAGCGACACAAGCTTAGGTATTTTTTTAAGCTTTGTGTTGCTTTAGATAACTCAGTAAAAGCATTGAGTTAACTGAATTGTCTTTTTTTCAAAATTCTAACAGGTACTGAATACTTATGAATTTTATTGTAAAACAAAAAAAACTTAAAAGTGCTCTGGAGTAAATTTTACCAAATAATTCTTCAGCCATTTTGCCTTTCCGGCGATGGTAAAATGAATTTATGCCGCCATTCGAATAAGAGTTTACGGTGTAATGGTCAGCATTAGCCGTGGTAATTTTTTTAAGCCTGTGAAAAATTATTCAAAGCCGAATTCAGAGAAATAATACATTTTTCAAGTTTTGTTTGAATAACAGTCGTAGCAGTTCCACGTTTGAAATTTTTCTGGGACATTTAATTGATTTTGACAATTAGAGAGTATATTTTTTACTCCCAAACGTACATTTTAAATTATTAAATTTATCCTGTTTTTTTTTTCATTGGTCTGCGCTAGTATAACACAAACACTGTCTAATACAGATGAGGAGATCCGATGCAAATGCAAGGCCGACATTAGCACAATCAATACGATTAAGAAATGGGCTACTTAGAAAGTTTTCAAATGTGAAGTGAATTTAAATAGATATTAATATAAACTAGGATTAATTATTGACTAGAAATTAAGATCTGTATAATGCCCTTGAGGTGATTTTTCACTAAAACGGCGCTTTACAAATTATTCAAAAACTATTTTTATCATTATTAGGTACTTTGTGTAGAGGCGGGAAGAGAAAAAAATGATAATTTTTTTATTGCGGAAATTAAAAGAGCCCTGGAATAAAAATATGAAGAAAAAATACGAATGTTCGCAGCTTGTTCCACATGAGTGCTGTTTAAGTCGAAGAAATGACTCGCTCTCATACTGCAGACATCAACTGTGAACGAGTGTTCTGCTCTTATCCACCGAGTATGATTTTGAACGGCCTTCGCGGTAGTTAACTTTTATTAGTTTTTAATAAAATTAATGCGTTGATGGAAACACAATATTTATTTAAAGTAGAAAAACAGTATGAGTGAGTTTTCATTACAATTTTCAAATGGAGAATCTAAAAAAAAACTAGACACGTCTCTTTAACTGAAGGTCGTAGATTAACGTCTTGTGGGATGTTGCGGTCCTTTTTATAAGTGATATCGTTGCTGGAGTCGTGTGCAGTCCACCTCCGGGTCTATTGTAGATGATAGTGTATTCGGTGTCGTTGACACGGCTAGATAAGATGCAGGGCAGGATTCATGTTATCTTCGACTCGGGGGCAGTCTATGGTAGGTAACACGGTCGAGTACTTAAGACACTCGACTACAAATCCAAGGGTCGAGGGCTTAAATCCCGGCCTGCGCAAATTAATTTTATTCAATTAAAATGTATTCCATCACATTGAATCAATATAAAATAATATAAATGGTATATTTGTGGCACGTTACGGAGTGGTAGATACTCTAAGTATTGCTCTGGTGAAAGACAACCATCCTTTGTCGTGTTTTATGACCAGATTTGGAAAGCCAGATGTTTCCTAAACTTCCTCTTCCACATCTACTTCCCATAACCATAACCTTAAGCCCCACAACATACCCCAAATGGGGATGCCATGGTCCATTGGCTCTAGACGGTTGGGAGCAGTTGGGACTCTTGTGCGGTATTCACTTTAGAAAAATAAAACATTGAAACACAACACCCAAGCTGATATAAAGTGATTATCAATGTTTCAGAAAATAATCGTTTTTAATATTTTTGCTTCAACGTGCGTGAAGCTGTAACGGATATTTTATTCCAATCACAATTATTAAAAAAATACTGTTATATTTTTAGTGAACTGGCGATTGGTGTTTTCGGACCAATATTACCCGCGTTAGTAATGCCATTTATCCTCTTAGGTACATACGATAAGCGTATCGTTAATAATACAAAGTGAAGTTTCTACGAAGTGGCACACACAAATAAAAAAGATTGATCGAGGAAAACGACATATTTTGTTTATTTTATGGGCTGGTGGATTCAGCCTTGTCAATACTTGACGGGAAATCCGAAGGAACCCTTGTATCTCTGATGGACGCTAATTTGACAGTGAACAATGTCTTGGTCATGCCAGTACCAAACCTATAATAAAGAATTCCTCTTTTCTTGGAAGGATTACATCGTTGCTGGAAAGGCAAAACGTCTTAAGCGACACTTTGGTCAAAAATGAGTTAAATATGCACTTGTGATCAGTTTTTTTTCTGCATCGAATCATGCATCTATTTTGATTCTGAAGGCTTTTGTGACCTTTCAGCCTTCTAAAATAATATATTTATCATTTGGGAGAAGGCAACCGTTATATTTTTTCTGTTTCATATTATGTTGAAGATTATTGATATTATTTCAATTATTAATAAAATAATTAGCATAAAATCTTTTAAGTTAGTTGTAATTTAATATATATATTTATATATATATATTTAATTTTTATTTTTTATTTATTTTAGTTACTTAATAATAATAATACTTGGATGATTTGTATAGCGCCGTTTTTGTGAAAAATCACCCCAAGGGCGCTGTACAGATCTTATTTTCCATTATAACATTTTAATTCCTGTACTCGTACATCAAATATTACAAAGTATCTAATTATAATTCATATTATTTTTGACTTAATTAATAATAAAAGGATAATTTACATACTACTTGATATAACTAATGTATTTTAAATGGTTTTTACAGGCTATTTTCAATTAATTAATTGGTATAATTTTTATGGTTTCCGGCAGCGCATTATAACATTTTATGCCTTTATAAAGTAAGCCGTTTTGTGTGTTGGTTCTATTCTTTTTTAGTAGTCTGATTTCTTTGCACGTCCTTGTATTATGTCTATGAATATCCAGGTTGTAAATAATTTTGTCAGAAAAATATGTTGGTAACAAGTTGTTCTTCATTTTATGTAAGAATATCAATGTGTTTAATGTTAGCATCTGTTTCACTGTTAACCATTTTTCTTCCCGCGTAATTGTCATTATAATTAAGCAATAAAAAAACCGTTTAACAATTAAAAAAAAAACAAAAGTAAATTGTTAATACCCCACAAGAGTCCCAACCATCTAGAGCCAGTGAGACTCTGGCATCCTCGATTGGGGTGTGTTGTGCGGAGGAAGGTAGTGGAGAGAGGAAGGAGAAAGGCTGTTCAGATCTGGTCACCAAACACGGCTTATTTAAAGCAACGTTTCGATTCTGAATGGTGGTCTATCATCAGAGCGACACTTGGAGTATCTACCACTCTGGAACGTGCCGCAAAATTGAATATACATAAAATATATTATTCAATACATTATTTCATATGAATTAAATGTATTATGACACATATTAATTGTATAAAATGTATTTGCGCACGCCAGGTTTGAACCCGCAACCTCTGGATTCGTAATCGAGCGTCTTACAACTAGATCACGGAGGCCGTCAATAAGACCTACATTGGAAACCAAAGTATATATATTGGTTTCTTTTTACCCATGTTTTAAAAAACGATAAATTGAATGATCCACAAAAAAAAATCCAGTAATTAATAAAAAATACTAAAAAAATTACAATATATAATTTGTTAATCAGGAATACAAATAAACAAAGAAAACCAACTACAATATAAATTATCAACCAAAATTACAGCAACATAGTAAAAAATAAATCCCTAGTGCTTACAGCAAATTAAATTAAATACTCCAGACCAAAAGTTACATTCCAAAAGCCAAAGCTTTGGCTTTACCCTTTTTTTGTGAACCCTTTGAATGGAGTAATTATTTTTTAATCTTCAGGAAACTTGTTGAATATAAGTAGTATGTTTTATTGAAAGGTTTATTGCTCCCTTTGCGTATTTAAGCCTTGAGTTTGTATGGAAAATTATGTGTTATTTTTTAAATATGAGTTTCATAAATGTCGATGACTCTTACGACAGGTGTAAAGTAAATTTATTTTCGTTCATAGTCAACATCACAACACTTTAATTTAATTTTCTCATTTTTTTATTGCTGTAATTGATTCATCAGGAAATATTCGATCCATAAGACGAACGCCATTTTACTCCGTAAAATCAACCATATTTAATACTACTTTCGTGAAAAGTAATCACTTTGTGGTTTGACATTTTTATTGAAAATAAAATAATAAATTAATTTTTAATTGAATTAAATTTTTTAAGACCGACTGGTTTCGCTTAGTCTAAGCATCATCGGGGTACAACATTAAACCAAGCAAAAAATACTTTTTTTTCGTAAGAAGCAATCACATGGTGGTTAGACATTATATTAAAAATAAAAGAATACTTGGTTTTAAAACACAAAATTTATTATGATGAAAGCCAACCGGTTTCGCTTGGATCAAGCTTTGTCAAGGCACAAAAGACGGTTATTATATGTGCCCTGACGAAGCTTGATTCAAGCGAAACCGGTTGGCTTTCATTATAATAAATTTTGTGGTTTTAAAACAAAGTATTCTTTTATTTTTAATTTTAAAAATACAAAGTGTGCTGTTATATATGCATACAGAGGGAGAAAACAACATGAAATAAAATAAGAAAATAAACAATAGAATACAATGTTAATATTAACAAAAGAACAGAGAGAAATAGACTTTTAATATGAAATAAAAGAGGCAAAACGTCAACTGAGAAGGTGATTAAACGATGATGAGAAATTTTAATGAGTTAACAGGAAATATTACTACCATGACTATTATACAAATTTAACTGATTATTACGAGTATGACTATTAGTTGCCATACTTTATTATCTAAAATTTTATAACTATTCAATCTTGGTATAACTCTATTGCAGTGAATAAAAACCTTTATGCATTTTATTACAGTGGAATTCAATTTATATTTTGAACGAAGTCGTAACCTTTTCCACTCGTTTATTTTAGACCCAATCAAAATCACCCTGAAACGGTAATATCAGATTGGTTAAACCAGTATTAAGAATGTTGTAATTTAAAAATAAATGTGGAGTTACGTTGAAACATTTTTTTATGTGTGACACCTCATAAGAGTGCTTTTGTCTGCTCCTTCTGGTGAAGGAAGGGGCTGTGGGAAAGGATTACGAGTCTTGAAGAGGCCCGTATTGAAAAAAGGAAGAAATACAGATGATGGCAGCTTATGTATCGTGTAATGAAATGACTTTTTTCGAGTATATGTTTCATAATATTAATGATTTTTGTGATTATTCAAAGAAGCATTCAGCAAAATATATATTGATAAACTCTTTGTTAGCAATATTTAGTTAGTATAAATTTGTTGATAATATTGACATTAAGTTTGACTAACTAATTAACCATCACGACATTTCATAGAAGGGGTAGGCAGAGAGAAAAGACCGTCAAACAACTCTGTCTTGGTAAACGCTCCATGTATCATTTACATTCGCACATCGTCTCACATACTATTCTCACTCTAAACATGATCGACTTAAGCATTTGATTCACTTGGCCTGCCACATCTTCCTTAGGCGTCCCCGACTTATTCTGCTGGTTTTTTCGTATCACATAATATTTTTATGCACCATTGCGCCCTTGAGGTGATTTTTCACAAAAACGATGCTGTACAATTATTCAAACATTGTTATTATTATTCTTTGTCAATTTTCTTTACGTGTCCAAACCATCTAAGCGTCCCTTTTTAAATGTATTTACTCTACCTACAACAGCCTTGCATTATTTCCTAATCTCCATATTTATGTATGACATGGTCATTGATGGTTTTACTCTACCTACGCGTCAGGGATCTCATTTCCGCAGCATTCAGTGTCCTCTTATTCTTCTTCTATCTCTGCCATACGTCAGGGTTGATATTAGAACTCCACTGTGGACTTTTAACCTCGCTGCTTTAGACTTTAGACAACAGTGCATTTAGAATAAAATGACTAATATTGTTATTTTCTTGCAGGTCTTCCTTCGTTGTTAATGATTCAGTCTCGATCGTCTAGAGAATTTTCTACCTTACACTTTGCCGTTGAGCATACATTGATCCAGGTATGTGTCTTTTGTTTGGTGTTTCATATATTTATTTATATAAAATTATTGGCTCGTAATTACAAATGATGTTTTTTTTTTAAATATTTATTTTACTCTCTATAAGTTAAGCTTATAGCTTGTGGTTGTAGAAAGAGTAATTACATAATCTTGAGTAGTAAGTTATAACAATGAAATGATTCAACATCCATCAAATAACACTAATAAATAATGAAAAGAATTTAATAATGATATAAGGCTGATGTCGGGGCGATAATATAAATTAAGGATTACGAAAGAGAAGCTTAGATGTGTTGGACATGTGGAGCGGATTAACGAAGAAAAATAGTGTAAGAAAATATATGACGCAAAAGCAAATGGCAGAATAAGTCAAAGTTGTATGGCGGTTTATCCTCGTGGTTAGTTAAAACAATAATATTTTGATAAATTGTATAGCGCCGTTTTTGTGATAAATCACCTCAAACCCGCTGTACAAATCTTAATTCCTAGCGCTCTCTTATTACTGACTACATCATATATTATAATCTATAGCATATTAATATTTATTTATATTATGTGACAGGTCACTACAGATAAACACAATTATTTTAATCGTTTCTAGTTTAAAAATAGTAAATAAAGTTCTGCAATAACATAGTAAGATAAAATAAAATAATAATTTAAACAGTTTTTATGTTCTATTTGTAGAACTCCATTTAATATTATTATTATTATCATCCGCTATGTTTAGTTTGTAACAGTTTTTATTTAATTTAATTATGCTTGTTAAACAAACATAGAAAATATAAAATGTAATCCAGGTTCATCTTTTACGATTTATTTTCCTCGAGGACGACCTACGTGGTAGAGCAGTTAAAATCCTCGACAGCTAATCAATTAAGGTGTGCAATTTAAATGTATATAAATTTTATTCAATTAAAGTTTGCTGTTTCACATTAAATGAATATAAAATAATGTCTAGTATATTTGCGGCACGTTACTCTATATGTCGCCCTGGTGGAAGACCACCGGAATTGAAACGTTGCTTGAAATAGCTTTAGCCGTGTTTGGTGATCTGGATAGCGAGATACTTCTTGACCTTCCTCCTCTCCATCTCCTTCCCCTATCCACTACCTTCAACCTTATAACATACTCCAATTGGGGATGCCATAGTGCTACTGGCTTCAGAAGGTTGGGAGCAGTTTAGACTGTTCTGCGGTATTCACTTTAAAAATATTTAAAAAAAAACAATTATATTTATATTTTGGATTATTGGTAATTTCAGTTGAAAAAATTAAAGGTCATTTTGAAGTAGGTACTTATATCTTTAATCAATAATTATTTTAGTGTAATCAAACAAATACAATGTATTCATGAATATGTTTACTACTCATTCTTTCTTTTCTATATGAACAAATAATGTACACTTGTACCACTGTAAAATAAATAGTTTTATGAAAAAGCCCAATTGGGCGTATACAATTTTCGCCCACAACGCCAAAGTACAAATCTTATATTTAGCAACTTTCCAGGAAAGCCAAAAAATGATTTTTTTGGCGGATTCTTTTACATTTTATTACATGGGGAAATAGGCGAAATGAAGTAACGAAATGTTAGAGATGTGCCGGTTTGCGACAGCAAAAGAAATGAATATTTAAAATTTTTTGCACTTATCTCATTTTTGAGGTTTTCTGAGATTCGCTTGTTTGTGTTGTGGGTGACAAATTATTAAGAAAATAAAATGTAAATAATTATTCTTTGTCACTAGAGTTTCTACTTTTTCATAGTTTAGAATATACTAGTTATTTTTTTTTGAGTTTTTTTTTATACTTTGTGTAACACTTGAACGTTTTCATATCTGGTGTATAATTATCCGGTACTAGAATGACTGATGAAAGACCACTATTCAGAATCGAAATGTTGCTTGGAATGGATTTAACCGTGTTTAGTGACCAGATTTGAATAGCCAGGTACATCCCAACCTTTCTATTACCCATTTCCTTCCCCCCCACTACCTTCAGCCTCAGAACATACCCCAATCGGGAATGCCATAGTATTACTGGTTCTAGACAGTTGGGACTCTTGTGCGGTATTTACCATAAAAAAATATACAAAAAAAATATGCAATATGGTAAAACAGTATTTTTCTCACAACCCTTTGGAACGTTGTTTCGAAAGGTATCTCTTAAATAAATAATGTTTCTTCACTCACGCATTAAAACAATTATAAAAAAATTGCTGAAACTCAATATTCTAGATAAATATAAAGGTTTTGTAAAAAAGTCTAAGTTTCTTCCCTACGGTTATAGTATTATTTCATTCTCTGTTTGTTCTTACTTAGACAAAAGATAGAAACGAAAAATAAATTGTAATTTTTCGCAAAACTACAATATAATACCTACGTTATTTACCAGGTGGTTTCATTTTCTAAGAGTAAATATTTTGACCGAGCAACTACGCTCCTAAAACAAAAGGATGCATTTTCCCTCAAATAATAGCCTGTTTTTATCCCCGTCTCTTTCCCGTTGTTCCTTCAACCTAAATCTTACTCTTAACTTATCTGGATATAATGGTTTGTCTGAGAATGTAATCAATAAAATTCCACGGAATTGAAAGGCGACGGTTGAAATTCCACACATTTACGGCTTTTTTGGATATGCCGAATGAAAAACGACATTAGCACTAATTTACATATTCCATTTATTTGTAAAAGCGTTGTAGGCATTTTTGTAGAAATACGAGAAGTCGTATAAAAACGTCTTTATTCCCGGAATTTCGTTCATACAATATAAGGGTTTTGGCTTACCACAATTATTAGAACAAAAAGCATGTTCTTTTGACGATAAAATGCTATCTCGTATTTTAAGTATTTATGTGGCCTTCATACGTCCTAGAAGAATAAATAAAGAAAAACCTTAAGCAAAGTTGTGTACTGTCAGTGACAGTACACAACCTTGTTTAAGGTTTTCTTGATAGTCTGTCACCGTAGTTATTCAATCCAATTGTATGCAAGAATTAAAAGGTGTGGGCTTGGGCGTAAAAATCTACAATCTAAAAGTATGTTGCCTGTTGAATGCTGATGATGACGTACTAATTTCTTACAGTAGGAAAGATGTAAAGTTTCTAGGACGAACTAAATATCTATGGTATGCAGAATGAGTTAACGATGAATGTAAGTGAGTCCAAAGTCATGGTGTTTGAAAGAGAGAGTACGAGAACAGCATTTAAGATAGTTGTGAATGATGAATACATGGAGTAAGTGAGTGAGTTTGTGTATTTTGAAAGTATGTGTACGAGGGATGGAAAGGCTGACAAGGATTCAATTCAATTCAATTTTTTATTCATTTTAAAAACAATACAAAATAAAATTTCAAGGCGTTTTTAAAGATAAATAGAAAAATGTATGTAAGGTGTACAAAAAGAGTACACAGCATATATACTAAGAGAAGAAAAAATGATAATTGATTATGAAAAGGATATTCAATTTTTAATTAAATAAGATGGCAAAATAATGTAAAGGAGTTGAGCAAGCAGCAATAACGCCTTCTGCTTAAATACAGTTTCACTGACGCAAAAGAATGTCGATATCCGAAGCGATTCGATTCAACAGCAAAAGTGCCCTTTCCACCGGCATGACCATCGGCAAGTTAGAGATAAAACAACCTTTGCTGATGATGACGGCGATAACCATCGAGGACATAAAAGTTGATGCTCTCCATGATAGTCAAGTTTTCGAAACATCCACGTATCAATTTGAAGAAATGGGTGACGATGTACACATCCCTTCTGACCTGCAGGTGGTTCGTTCCGAGCATACCCAAGAGAAAGTCAGTCGGATAGAGCCACGGGTAGTAACCGTACTCCCTAAAGTAGAAAAATTTCTTCCGAATCCTCTCTAACATGGTGTCTTCAAAAAGTATCCTTGAAAGTGGATATTTTACATTTATATCATCGCTGGAGTGGCAGATGGCTGAAGAAAAGCTTTAGGAAGTTGACACCAGAGCGCTTTATTTTTTGTTTGTTTTATAATAAAATTCATTAGTCTTCAGTACCTGGTTGGATCTTGAAAAAAAAAAATTAACTCAATGCTTTCACTGAGATACCTGCAGTGACAAAAAGCTAAAAAAGTCTCAAACTTGTGTTGCTTGAGTCAAGCCTTCTCTTAAATGGTAAATTTATTTCAGATAACTGAAGGGCCACAAACGTCTTCAGAATCAAACGAAAGTCAGAGCATTCGAAGTAGATTTTTTTTTCTCAAAACTGCTTAACTCATTTTTGACCAGTGTCGCTTCAACCGTTTTTCTTTTCCAGCAACGATATCTTATTTACGACCCAATCGTTTGTATTTAAACCAAAGTCGCAGAATTGTTTTATTACTATCTAAGTATTATCGAAACCGTTTGAATTACAGAATGTAAGTACCTACCTATTGAAACTATCAAATGTAGTTTAAGGGAATTTAATTTAAGTTCTCCAATAAATCTGAAGTTCTGCACTCAAAGCAGTGTAATTGAAAAAGTTTTTCGTCCCACACTTCAATGTATCAAAGCTTGGAGGGGTTGGTTTGGTTAAAATTCGAGTTAATATGAATGATTGTGTGCATAACGTAAAACGGGTTTTTTAAAATTTATTTGGATTTTTTTTACTAATGCATTTTTTCGCGCGATACATTTTTCAACATTCGCTGCTGCTATGTGAAATTTCACAGCCTGCCAGTAAGGTATTTTTCTGTGAGGTTTTTCACATAGTGACCGCTAAAAACTCTAAAGGCTTAACGTAACTAAATGCTGAATACTCAGCTAATAACTGTCACTAGCAAAATTAATCTATGTTTAACGGTAGATATTCGGTTTATTCGTTATGACTCAAAAGAAATATATTTTTAATTACTGTTTTCTCCTATGGGATTAGATAAAGATTTTGCCTTACTCATTTATAATGAAATATACTTTACGTAATACTCATATATTTGTAACGTTTTATAAGACAATTAACATATAAAGCTAGATCATCTCAATACTTCGATTTAACCGCTTCCGTGGTCCAGTGGTTAAGACGCTTGGCTACGAATCCAGAAGTCACAGGTTTAAATCGCGGCGCGCTCAAACATTTTAAATTTAATTAATCAGTATTTCACATTTAATCCATAAATATATATATAAAACAACATAAAGTATGTGCATATTTTTTATATGAATACCACATAAGAGTCTCAACTGCTCCCAACCGTCTGGAGCCAGTGAGACTATGGCATCCTCAAATAGGGTATGTTGTGAGGCTGAAAGTAGTGGTGAGGGGAAGGAGATTGAAAAGAGGAAGGTTGAGAAGTACCTGGCTATTCAGATCTGGTCACCAAACACGGCTAAAGCCTTCTCTTGTGGTCTTTCACCAGGGCGATACTTAGAGCATCTACCACTCTGATACCGTTTGCGGCATATTCGTATTCACAGTGGTAGATAATCTAAGTATCGTCCTAGAAAGATGACCGTTCGGAAAAAAAAACGTTGCTTGAAATGGCTTGAGCCGTGTTTGATGACCAGATCTGAATAGCCGAGTACTTCCGAACCTTCCACTTCCGCGTCTCCTCCCCACTACCACCAGCTTCACAACATACCCCGATTGGGGATGCCATAGTCCCACTGGCTCCAGACGGTTGGTAGTAGTAAAGGCTTTTGAGCGGTATTCACTATTATAAAAAATGATAATAAAGTAACCTTGCCCAAAAGTATACATTTTTTACCCGTCGTGAGTTAACCATGCGCTCAGTAGCCGCATGATATGTTTTCGTACGATAAACAGTTTTTTTTTAATAGAATTTTTTTCTGGTTTCGGAAGTGATTTTCCATCGTGAGGACACTATTAAAACCAACATCGAAGATAATATAAATACCGACAGACATATTTATGTGCTGGAGTGGGAGGGGTAGATAAGGGGTGTTTAGGATAAACAAAGGTTTATTGAAAACAAGTCAAGAATTGGACTTTATTATCAACATATAACTAACCAACTAACTAACCATCGCGCCGTTTCCCCGCAACGGTAGGCAGAGAGGACGAACCGCCATACAACTCTGTCTTGGCACACACTCCTTGCTTCATTCACATTCATACATCCTCTGATACATAATCTTTTGTTATTTTGACTTTTAACATGACCCGATTCAAATATTTGATTTACTTGATCGTGTCATGTCTTTCTCGGGCGTCCTCGACTTCTTCTTCCATTCGCTTTCACATCGTATGTTCTTTTCACACTTCTTTCTTTGTTCATTCGCTCTACATGGCCAAAGCATCTAAGCGTCCTTTCTTGATCCTATTCATAACGCTCACATCAGCCTTGCATTCTTTCCGGATATCCACATTTTCAATACGGTCTTACATGGTTTTACCGCACATACGTCTCAAGGATCTCATTTTCACAGCATTCAGTCTACTTTCATCCTTTCTCTGATAATTCCATGTCTCACTGCCATATATCAGGGCTGGTATAAGCACTCTATTGTGGATTGCTAGTTTCGCTTTTTTGAACAATTTCTTATTTGCGCCAACAGCGTTCAGTCCTCCATTAATGGAGTTTATTTTTGGACTAGTGTGAACGATGTAATGAGGCTTATCAACATATTATAAGGTTATTTTAATATTATGCTTTGTTTTGTTGGTTATTGAAATAATTTTTGATAAATAAAATAAATCACCTCCTCAGTTGACGGTTTGCCTCTTTCATTTCATATTATCTGTCTCATTATCGCTGTTACTTTGTTATGATTTAAATGTTACTCTTTTGTTTTCTTACCGATTTTTATTTTATTTTGTACCTTATTCTCCCTCTGTATGTGTGAATATAAATAATCACACATTATATATTTTTGTTTATTTTAATGTTGTACCCTGATGATACTTAGGCTAAGCGAAACCGATCGGTTATAAAAATGAAAATAAAATCTGTGGTCTTATACAAAGCTTTTATTTATTTTTTATTAAATTAATTGACTTAATTGATTGCATAATATTCATTATACTGAGTTTTTACAATTAAAACATACAATATACAAAACAGATGCAAAGAAGATACAACGAAAAAAAAAAGATTAAAAGAAAATGATTTTTTCAAGAAGAGATAAAATAAAATAATAGAAGATAAAATCAAAAAGTAAAATAAAATAGGAGAAAAGAATCTAAGCTAATGATATTTTGAAAAACAACAGAAATGAAAATATTACTTAATGACGTGAAAGAGAAAATCGTAAACATCGCATAATTATTAAAATTATATTAATTGTTCATTAGCCATATACAATATTTTCCAGCCGAGTAGCATGTCAGCTAGTTAGCATTCAATTTAATAACAACGTAAATAGACTTCCCAAAATAATATTTTCCTGATTCCATAAAATTATTAATCATTACGATCGCGGCTTTAAGCATTTAATTGGATTATTTTAATGCATTAGGCAGGAACATATAGTTTATTATGTTTGCGGTTCATGGATGCCTTATTGATGTTGTAATAAATTAATGACGAATGCATTTTTGGTTCACCACCCATATATGAATCAAAAACATTAATGTGGTCGGAAGGTAGATGGCGTTTGGGTTTTACTGTAGAGAGAAAATATTGAATAATTGTCGGTATCTTAATTTTAATCCCCTTTCCCACATTTGACGACCTCCGTGACCGAACATTTAAAATCCTTAGTTGCGGTTTTTTTTGTATTTTTTGTATTTTGTATTTTTTTAAATTTTAAAAATTCTTATTAAAATTAAAAAAAAAAATTTATAATTTTTTTTTTTTAAATTATTTTTTAATTATTTTTTTTTTAATTCTTAATTTTTTTTAATAAAAATTTTGTTTTTTATTTTTTATTTTTTTTTATTTTTTTTTTAAATTATTATTATAATTATTTTTTATAGTGAATACCGCACAAGAGTCCCAACTGCTCCCAACCGTCTAGAGACAGTGAGACTATGGCATGCCTAATTGGGGTATGTTGTAAGGCTGAAGGTAGCGGGGAGAGGAAGGAGATGAGTAAGAGGAAGGTCGGGAAGTACCTGGCTATTCAGATCTGGTCATCAAACACGGCTTAAAGCCATTTCAAGCATTCTAAAAGGTAGTCTTTTTTCGATTCTGAATGGTAGTCTTTCACCAGGGCAATACTTAGAATATCTACCACTTTGATTGCGGGTTTGAAAACCGACGTGCCAAAATAAATTTCAGTGAATGCTTATGTGTTCGAACTTTTATTTAAAATACTTTGTGGAATATTTGCGGTACGTTCCAGAGGGGTTGATACTCTCCTATCGTCTTGGTGGAATATCACCACTTAGAATTAAAACGTTACTTGAAATGGACTTAACCGTGTTTTCTATCTAGGCCCGAGAAAAAAGTACTTTTCAAACATCCTCTTTATTATCTTCTTCCTTTATATACTACCTTCAGCCTAACAACATACCCCACTATGGTATGCCATAGGCCCACTGGCTGCAGTCAGTTGAAACATTCGTGCGGTATTCGCATTAAAAATGCCAGGTCAGGGAGCCATTACTTCGACAGGGCCAATTGATGATATCCAACCTCCGCAAGAAGAATGCAAAGGAAGAAAGATACGGTATTCATTGTTCATTTATTACGCCCCTCCTTGCACGGTCTCTGCTTCTGATTTGCGTGGCTTTATCTTCGTTTATTAGTCAGGGTTACCAATAACCTGACAATATTTGAAAAACTCCTTCTTCCATCATAATAAGTGGAAAATGTTGCTTGTGCAATGATGAAGGACTTAGCTAGCAGAGGAATTGGACGTAGTTATGCAGAAAGCGCCCAACCCATAATATGCAGAAATCGAGTTTAATATGTTTTCCCGTAGATAAATACGAGATTAATATATGCTGAAAACTTAAAACCCTTAATGCAATAGATTTTTGATACGTGTTTTTTTTTTATTTAAGCACATTGCAGATATTTGACTTAAATTGAAGTTTAAAAACATTATAAAATGTAACATAACATAAGAAATACATAAAAGACACACATTTATATATTATAAATTACCTATTTATAATAATAATGTTTTATTCCAGAAGGTATGCAGGAGTAGTGCAATGCAATACCTTCCATAATTGATATTAATACATAGTTATAATAATATTTACAAATAAAAATGAACGGAAATTCATAAGAAGAAATAAAATAATAAAATAAAAAATAAATAATAGAAGTAAAAAATATTAATGGAAGATATTAGGCCTCATTTCTGCAAAACGCCACCAAGAGGGAGTCCATCCTACAGCGCCCTTGAGGTGATTTTTCACAAAAACGGCGCTATACAAATTATCCCAATATTATTATCCTGGCAGCGTTAAGATTGATGGGGCCAATAATTTACTCCAATGCGCTTCTATGCTGGAGTTCGGGATCTGACGGGATTCCATGATGAGGTCATTTCTGGAGTTGTAAATCCTTTCCGCATTCTGCTACCCTGGTTCTCATAATAATGCTCATAAATGAATTTAAAAAAAACATTGATATTCACTTTACAAGTTCGAATTACGCAAATTAATGCTTTTTTTTCGTCATATTTTCAAACGCCTTTATCTCGGTTTCATCTTTTTGGGTTGGATTCTTTCTGCATAACTACGTCCAATTAAGCCCACGACGCCCGGATTTCAATTATCTTCGTTCAGTCTCCACGCGGGGAGAATTCGAAGCAGTTCCCAACTACCAAAATGCATATTTAAGCAGTCAAAAGGACAATATAAAGTATATTCGTAAAAAGCATTAACTTTGTGGCTTGCCATATTTATAAATAGAAAATATATACTTTATATAAGGTATATTATTGAATATATATACTTTATATAAGGTATATTATTGAATATATATACTTTATATAAGGTATATTATTGAAAAATGCTAAAGATAGAGATAATAAATTAAGTCATTCTGGCATTTATAAAATTTCTTGTAATAATTGTTCTTCATATTATATAGGTAAGACATCTCGCAGTGTAAACATTAGAATAAGTGAACATCTAAGATGCTTAAAAAACAATAATTTTTCAGAGTTCGCCAATCAGCTCATTACTACTAATCATGATTTTAATAGAGATACAGGGGTTAAAATTCTTCACCGTTGCAATAAAGGGATAAAATTAGATAACTTAGAAGCACTAGAAATTAGAAAATCATTAAACAGTAAATGCAATATTTTAAACAATCAAATTAATTTATCTTATAGTCCTATCCTAAATATTTTTCCAATAAACCGCTCTGTTATTCCCATAATTTCATCAATTACTCCTTCTCCTTCCAACTCCTAAATATGTATATTTATCTCAGTATTTTGTATTTCAGATTAATTTAATATTGTCCTGATGATGGAAGGGTACTTCCGAAACCGGTAGACAAAATATTAAATAAAAAAGTGGTTAAAAACAAAGTATATATTTTCTATTTACAATATAAAGTGTTTGAAACCATTAATTATTGTAAAAAATATATCGGGGCATTTCCATCAATGTTCAATTATTGCTTGATACTTTTTCGCACTTGTCTGCTTATGCCTAGCACGCCGCGCGAAGCGTGCAAAGAGCTAATGAGTTTCTGATCTTCTGGCATCTCGTGCACAGCTCTGGACCATCTCATCTGGGAATAGGCAGGCTTCGATGTCGAGAGGTTTCCGAATAGTGGAGATTGAATGCCGGTTATATTGGGTCGACATGTTTCACTGGTCATTGGAATTCTGATCGTGAAATTAATTGATGATAGAACGGAGAGATTGATCATTAAATAAGTGGTTGAGAATCTAAGGGGTAGGCAGAGAGAATGAACCGCCATACTACTCTGTCTTGGCACACACTCCTTGCTTAATTTTATTCTGACTATTGATATTACCCGACTCAAGTATTTTATTCACTCGGTCGTGCCATGTCTTCTTCGGACGTCCCCGACTTCTTCTTCGATTCGCTTTCACGTCGTATATTCTCCTTAAACTCATTTTTTCCTTCATCCACTCTACACACTCAAACCATCTAGGCGTCTTTTTTTAATCCCATTCATACGTTTGAATCAGCCTGGCATTTTTTATGGATATTTACATTTTTAACACGGTCAAACATGGTTTTACCGCATACACGCCTCAGGGATCTCGTTTCTGCAGCATTCAGTGTACTTTAATCCTTATTCTGTCAGTTCTACGCCTCACCGCCGTACATCAGGGTTGGCATAAGCACACAAATTGAGAACCTAATGTCCACATATTATTACTGTTAGCTTTATAGAACACTTTTCTATTATTTTCAAAACTAATTGGTTATGTTATTGACATAATTTTATCATGCTATATCAACTTTCCTGACAGACTTACATATCTTACATCTGTGCCTAGAAAGCATTTACCATTTTTAAAAGCATGGTTTATTTTTACGACACAATCTTGAGCCCATTAGCTCGGCTACTGAAAGTCTAGCAGTTCTTGTGTTTCCTTCACATAAAATGGAAGTTTTCTAGACCTGTTTCCACTCTTTTCCATCCCAAACAATTTTCTCCGCAAAGCATTAATAAGTGTGACGAATTTATCAAGGTTTACCTGCGTATGAGCTTATATAAACATACATATTGAAAAAGAGGGAGGAAATCTAGAAATCAGTCCCAAACATATGGGGATGGGAAAAATATACGCGAAGATCAGTATATTATTAAAAAGGATAGAAATGATGAAAGTAAAATAGCGGATAGGCGAAAAGTAAGAAGGAAAAAGGGCAAAGGATGAAATAGTATAAGTGCACTTTATCTAACCAATTCAATATGAAGGGGCTCTTTGCAGGCAGGGTGTTTATCCCTTAACCCATAGCCCCTGGCACACTACTTCCTATGTAATCTCTGCTTTTCCCACATCTGTACATTTATCGACGTTAGGCGACTCGAAACCAAACACATTAGAGCAGTATTATCTTTGAAAAAAAGAAATGAAAAAATAACTTTGTATAAGACAATATATATTAATATATATATATATATATATATATATATATATATATATATATACATATATATATATATATATATATATATATATATATATATATATATATATATATGTATATGTATGCTTAGGCTAAGCGAAACCGGTTGGTCAGTATATATATATTTATAAAAAAAAAAAAAAAAATATATATATATATATATAAATATATATACTGACCAACTGGTTTCGCTTAGCCTAAGCATCGTCAGGGTGAAAAAAATACAAAGCTCTGTTTTATATACATACAGAGGGAGAACAAAATATAAAATAAAATAACAAAACAATGAGAAAACAATAGTTGGGTAGTAATTTTTTTTAAATATCCGTGGTATTATGCAAAGTTTTTTTTTTTTTTTTTATATATGTCAAACCACAAAGTGATTACTTTCCACAAAAATATATATTCTAAACTTTTTAAGAAGTCAAAAGATCTTTTGTAAAAAAAATGGAACACACCATCTAAGAATACAGCCGTTGCTCTTGGAGAGCTTTGTATACCATTACAAAGATGGCTGCCTGTAACGGTAAAAATTGGAACAAAACAATATTGATAATTTTCAAGGAGATGGAAAAAAATGCCGTTTTTTAAAAGGTTTCGGTAGCTCAATTGGCAGGGACGCTACTCGCGGATAAATTAAAAGTTTCGAGGTCAAGTCTCGGTCGCGATCTAATTTTTTGTCAAATATTTCGATAATATACATAGCCTGTTCAAAAGAAAAGGTGAATTTTGAATTTTCGCGGGCTGTGTACATTCGATTATCGTTTTTTTTTGTTATGTTGGTACACATATGTTTATCATATGTTAGCATTATGAGCCGTTTTGGATTAGTGGTTTGTTTTTGACAACTGGAAAGGTTAGTCACGTTTTTGTGTGTTCTTCGATTTTTTACTTTGAAAAAAAATGGATCAAAGAATAAAATCTATGATTTGTTTTTCCACAACTCCAGGACGCTCGTCGTCATTAACTCCTTCTCGGCCTTCTGTAAAGCGCTTGTACCACTTATAAAGACTTTTTTGAGACAAAGTAGACTCGCCGAATGCCACAGTCAACATTTTAAGTACGTTCGAGCACTTTATTCCATTTTTAACCCAAAATTTAATACATTTTTTTTGATACATTTTTTACAAAAGTAAAAAATCGAAGAACACACAAAAACGTGACTAACCTTTCCAGATGTCAAAAACAAACCACTAATCCAAAATGGTTGATAATGCTTACATATGATAAACATATGTGTACCAACATAACAACAACAAAAAATGATAATCAAATGTACACAGCCCGCGAAAATTCAAAATTCACCTTTTCTTTTAAACAGGCCTCGTATATTGTTGTGTTAGTTTAATACTATAACAAGTATTTTTTTTGTTGACTTGCTGTTGTTTTTAGATTCCTTATTTTATAAGGAATCAAAAAAGAAGATTTTTTTTTTAAAGACTTGTTATAGTATTGAACGAGCAGGGCGATATTATGTACATTGTCATTTAATTTAGTGGATTATATTACAAAGATGATTTAAATCAATCAAAAATAGTGTTTATATCTCAGAACAATAATATACAGAAGGGAGCGCTTCTGTAGTAAGTAATGATGATTTATGCCTGACTCGGGCGTTGCTAGATCTAGGGTATTTAAACTTCCATTCATAGCACATGTCGAAATTATGTTTCTTTTTTTTTGTATAGCCATTTTATCATAGTATTGTTATATACAAAAATATAGGATATAACCTAAAAAACCGTTGAGTCATGTCCTATTATGGTCATAACAAAACGTAGTGGACGGGGTCGCCGGAGACGCGAAAGACGGAAAACATGCCGAATGGTGGTGCTATATTATGTGAGAACTTGTCTTGTCTCTGTCTTTCTCACGCTTTACGACGTAATTCCCGGATAAATAAATTTATCGTAAAGCTGTATAGGTTGGGTAAAAATGTTTAGCTTTCTCTTCATATTCTTGCTCTGAGGTATTTATAACCTAAATGAGAGACCCACCATTCACCACTGAAGAGTTGCTTTAAAAAACATAAAAAGCTATGTTGTTTCCAACCTTTTTCTTTTACTTCTCCTTTCTCTCTTCCGTCTTTCGCCTCACAACATTCCCCAACAGGGGATTCCATATTTCTGGAACTCTTGTGCGTTCAACTTGAAGCGTACGACACAGCAACAGACGTGTTTTGGAGAACACAATACACACATACAGTCTTAGGTATAGAGTGGTATTTATCCAAGGCAGTGTATTCAATTTTCGATGATTTTTACCGGACTCGGCGGACCTGGGCGTGGATAAGACTAAGGCTAGGGTATTTATACATCCATTCATAACACACATTGACATAATGTTTTTGTTTATTCGTATAACCACTGTTTCGCAGTATTGTTATCAACAAAAATATAGCATCTAACCTAAAAAACCGTTTAGTTGTGTCAAGTTTAGTGGCATAATAAAAAATGTGGGCGGAGTCCCGCGGTGACCCAGGAGCCCAAGATCATTGTGACAGTACATTGAAGCGCTGTATTATATTTGTTGTCTTTTTCTCTCTCATGGTGTACGACTTAAAAACCCGGAGAAAGTGATTTATCGCAAGTTTGTATAGGTTGGGTCAAAATAATTAGCTCTCTCTCCATACATTGTTACTCCAAGCATACAGTCGTATCGTATAAAACACCCCCTGGCTTGTGAGCCATTAAACTGGAATAATTGAATATCGATCGCTAGTAAAAAATGTTGATTAAAAGCATTTCTTCCCTTAACCTTTTCCGAAATAGACCGTTCCATCAAGTGTTAATATATTTTTTACGACTCTTCGACTGACCCTTAATCGTTAATTTCCCCTTAGAAATAAGTGCTCACTTAATATTTCAAGGAACTTAATACTTCACTCTCGTTTCAACGAAATGACGCGTCTGTCTTTTCGTGATGGAATTGAGGAATTTCCAGAACATACACAACCCCCCGTGGGAGCTCGATTCACCCCTTTCGAGAGGGTGTACTTTTCATCAAATCTCCAGAAAAATAAATCACTTTGGAATGCCAATAGACTGAAGATTTGATTGAAGGAGAATTTTTAAAAGTTTGATGAAGCTTCCTCGGCACAACACAAGCGTACAAAAACATTTTTAAAAGAATTTATTAATAACAAAAATAATGATGCGAAAAAAGGAGAAATGTACGACGGATAAACAAAAGTTTTGCTCAAGGCAGAAGGGGTATAGAGTTGAGTTTTCTGTAGCAAGTTTTTAAAAGCAAACTACCCAAAGTTTGAATTGTAATTAATTCTAATATTATTTTTTTTATAAATGTCTTTCTTTAACGGAATCCTTTGAGGAGTAACTAATTGATTGAAATAAAACCATATTTCATAACTTTATTTCACTATTTTTATAACGGGCATTTTCGGACTATTAAAATTTGAAGTCACAGTATATCATATATACTTTTAATAGCCGGGATGGCCGCTTTTTGGGTCAACATCATATTGAAAATTTATGACTTAGTATTTTCACGATTTAATAATACCATTTTTTAACAATTTTTTTCCACTATTTTTTTTACTAAGACCAAACCGGTTTCATCTTATAATGGGTATCTTCAGACTTTTACAATTTTAAGTAAATCTATGCTATACGAGTATATACTATAAATGACCGGAATGGACGCTAATTGAATCTAAATCATATTAAACATCTGTGACTTAGGGCTTAGGTTTATTGCTGACAGGATCGGCTTTACAATCACATTCAAATATACCTTCAGGTCGTTTTATTAAAAGTAGTAAAAACAGTTATAAATTATCAAATGATTAAAATGGAGTTCCACCACGAATTAACAATTTCAAAATAAGAAATAACTTAATATTTTGCTTTATTGCTGTCAGAGTTGGTGAGGTTATATAAATAATTCAACAAAAAAAAAGATACACAATAAGAGACAAAAAATAAACACATTATTTTGATATAATTAGCCAAAACAATATTTCATATTTTTAAGCAATAGCAGGACATTTTTTCTGAAACTGTACAAATCATTGACAAAAATGTCTACATCACCACACTCTATCCTATTATACAGTCGGCACATTTGAGACAGAGGGCTGAAGTAGGCAATATTATTTCTGAATGTATTCAGGTGGAAATCATTTAATTAATTTAATTTTATATCGAGTTCACCCTGTGTATGTACGAGTATATATAACCGCACACTTTGTACTTTTTGTTTTGTTTAATTTTGTACCCTGACGATGCTTAGGCTAAATTTAAATAAATAAAAAAAAAATATAAAGTTATTATTTCAGTTTCATTAAAAAAGGCCAACATTGCAGATTTTTTTTTATTACAATACACTTTCCATAGTTTTCGAGCTTCGTGTTCAAAAACAGAATTGTTCTTGTTTTAATTAAATTAATTAAGTGTCACAGCGCGATTCATTACTGTTACCTGTTAGGTGTATTCTCGACGTGACACGGTAACTAATGGGATTAGCTTTAAATCCTACCTGAATTCGGGAGCATTTTGATATTGTTCAACAGGATCATTACCAACTTTACTTCGTTCTTGCCACATGTCAATTAATCTCGGAAGAATGAACACCACAGCAGAAAACTTTCAATTAAGTAATCGTGACTTACTCACATACCTTAGGAGATTTTCAATTATGATAATTCATGAGGTTTTTTGTGCACGTTTTTGTGGAATACTACTATAGTATTGAAAAATAGATTTGTGCAGAATAATAATTTATTGATACATTTATTGCATTATATACTTTGAAGAAGCTTACGTGTAAGCGACACTGGTTGGCGACAAATATGCTATTGAAGGGCTTCGCGGTCGAGTGGTAATGACGGTCGACTACGAATCCAGAGGTCAAGAATTCAAATCCCAACTTGTTCAAATAAATTTTATTGTTGTAAGCTTGTTTCACATTTGATTAATATAAAATAGTATATAGTAAATACTTTTACTATCGTCCTGGTGAAAGACCACCATTGACAATCAAAACGTTGCTTGAAATGGTTTTAGTCGTGTTTAGTGACCAGATCTGAATAGCCAGTTACTTTAATCCCTCTTTTTCTCCATCTCCTCCCCCTCCCCACTACCTTCAGTTTTGCGAAACACCCCAATTAGGGATTCTATGGGTATATACTAGGTATATATATATATATATATATATATATATATATATATATATATATATATATATATATATATATATATATATATATATTTTGAGACAATAACTTCACACAAGTTGTGTGGAGGGTCTTTTTGAGGAAAGGAAGGAGTAAACTTGGGTCTTGAAGAGACCCATGTTGAAGGAGGGAGGAAACACAGAGGCTGGTAAATCGTTCCATAGCCGAGCTGTTGAACATAAGAACGAGTCGTGATAGCGACCCGTTCTCATGTATTGAATGTCAACTGTGTACAAATGTTAGATGCGCGTTTGGCGAGTTTTCCGACTATGTACCAGTGCTGAAGGGATCGATGACGCAAGTTACTCGGAGCATCTTCCATTGAAATACCTGTAGAACAAGGACAGCATTCCCACCTGACGTCTGTGCTCCATAGATTGCAATCGGTTTCTTAAGATAGGAGAATCTATCAAACGGACTGCCCGTTTCTGCACAAAGTCAAAGGTTTTTTTAGGTTTTTAGGGGCTCCAGACCAGAGGTGGCTGCCAAATTCAACAGTGGGACGCATTAAATGAGAGGTTTACTACCAAATGGTTGTTATGTTTCACAAAAAGTAAAGACAAATACTTACCAACCAAAAACACGTTGGCAACATTAAACAAAATTATAACTTAAGCATTCAATTTTTATAATTTTTTGAAGTTAAAAAAAACGTCAAATAAAACAAATTATAAAAACAATAAACATTATCTAAAACGCAAAATTTATAGATCTATACAAATAAGATAGGTTGATGGAGTCAGATTACTCATTTAAATATTTACTATATTTTTATAGCATTAGACGTTTAATTTAAATTGAAATCCAGCTTAAAAATGACAAAAATACATTTTTAAAATAATATTAATTCAGTAGTCGACCGTCATGAAAAGTCAGTTACGTTCAATAATAAAAGTTAAATATAGTTTAGTATTTCACGTAAATGACTTTAGGAGGTGTAATAAACGTTAGACTATATTTACCTAGCAGGAGTCACCCCTCTCTATAACATTTTCCAACAATGGCTTTCGAATCAATTTCACTAGCATTTCAAAGAAAATTGCCGTTTCACCACAGCTTATTGTATCAATATCCTTTCAAAATTATTTTCAAAGGTCGCGTAAGACGCAAATCAAGGATTGTTTTTAAAGAACCGCCTTTAATGTGTTTTCTCTTTTGAACTAAAAGGCTACACAATAATCAAATTAATTCGTATTTCAAAGGCATTAACTTTATTCCGGTGTAAGGTTTCACCTTTGTTTCTATTTTTAATGAAAAAGCTTCATTTAGCAACATAAAAAGCTGCGGTATTCTTGGCATTATGCAATGTACTCGTAAAAGGTATCTAGATAATAATTATTCTGTTAGGGAAATGCATGTAATTTTTTATTGCTTTTTATAACATATATTTTCATATTTTAGAAAAAAAGCTCACATCACTTACATATTTAAATATTATTTTAATTTTTATGACCGACTGGTTTGAAAAAACGTCACCTTCTCAGTTGACGTTTTATCTCTTTCAATTCATATTATCTGTCTCTTTCTCTCGCTTTTTTTTTTCCTTAGTTATAATTTAAATGTTATTCTATTGTTTTCTTATTGTTTTGTTATTTTATTTTATATTTTGTTCTCCCTCTGTATGTACGAGGGAGAATATATAACTCGTATATATAACCGCGCACATTGTGTTTTGTGTTTAGTTTAATTCTGTACCCCGATGATGCTTAGGCTAAGCGAAACCTGTCAGTCATAAAACAAATAAAATAATATTCGTGGTTATGATTATAGAAGCATTTATACTACTTATTGCGATAAATGTTTGTTTCCAGCCTTCTTGTCAGAATCAATTGAGTATCAATCTACATTCTTTATTTATTTTATTTGTATATTTCTGTTGAATTTCCAACTTTTACATTCCTTACATGTTATTAAAAAACTTTTAAAGTTTTTTGAGTCATCATTGTTGCGTATTTTATACCAATTATATTTATTGAAAAAAATATAAACCAGCAACTTCAAAGTAAAAAACCACCTGAAAGCTAGTCAAAAGAGCTAAAGCTTTGCTTAAGACTTAGCACCAAAAAATGGCGCAAAACTTCCCTTTTTAGCTTTCTAATACAAGCAATACTCAAAGAAATGAAAAATAACTTTGTCATAACCACGAATATTATTTAATTTTTTTATGACTGACAGGTTTCGCTTAGCCTAAGCATCATCAGGATACAAAATTAAACTAAACATGTAAGTGCTATTTCTGCTATAGAGTTGTAAAAAGCTGCATTTATAATGACCTTCCATAACTTTTTTAAAGATCTCATCATCCTGTTTGAAATAAATTATCACTCTGCGTTTTTAGAGCACTTTTCCCCAGCATCTGCAGCTACGCGAGATGTATCTATCCAGTATCCGGAATATTCGTCTCAGTAAACCTGAAGAAACCTCCCTTAGCTAAATCAAGTTGCAAACATTTTGTAAGGGATGTACGAGCACTACCTTCTTCTCGTGCGATGTAGGGTGTCATAAAATACTTTGCCAATCTTCCACACTCCGTAACCGTGGTACGTTATTTTTCCGAGAGGTTGAAACGAAAACTCGGAAAGCTTTTTTTCTTTCTTTACAACCTTTCGGGTAAATGTTTCATAAGCTCACGTTTGTTAGAAAGGGTTTGTATTTTTCCTGGTGATGTTATGATTTGGGGTATTACAACTCGTATTTTTTCCACCAGTTTGGTGCTTTTGAATCTATACCCTACTCACCCTACAGTTGATGACAGATTGTGTTATTATTTTAATATAGGTTCTTACTTTCAACGCTTCGCGGAATATATATATATTTTTTGGTCAATGATTTGTTATATAAATTTGCCCGAATAATTCTAACTTCAAACAAACTGGGCGTCTTGTATAGATAGGGCTAGCAGATTCTATAATGGTGACAAGCTGTTAACGCTTTACAAATCTCAAAAACGTCAAAAAATTTAATTTGGGAGCCACCTTTCGGCTGCAGCTGCTAAATATTTTAACTTTTTGTTTATATTAAACAATGCACAAGAGTTTCAATTGCTTCCAACTGTCTGGAGACAGTGGGACTATGGCATCCCCAATTGAGGTATGTTGTGAGGCTAAAGTTAGTGGGGAGGGGAATAAAATGGGGAAGAGTAATATACCTAGAAAGTACCTGGCTATTCAGATCTGTTCATCAAAACGGCTAAAGCCATTTCAAGAAACGTTTCGGTTCTCAATGTTGGTCTTTCACCAGGGTGATACTTAGAGTATTTACCACTCTGAAACGTTTCGACGACGCCGCTGACGCTCAAAAAGTTCTAAAAAGTCACTTTGGGAGCCACCTTTGGGCTGGAGCTCCCAAATATTTGATAAACTTTTTGTTTATAGTGAACATCGCATAATAGTCTCAACTGCTCCCAACTGTCTGGAGCCTGTGGGACTGTAGCATGCCCAGTCGGGGAACGTTGTGAGGTTGAAGGTAGTAAAAAGGGAAAGGAGATGGGAAAGAGGAAGGTTGGGAACTACCTGGCTATTCAGAGCTGGTCACCAAACACGGCTTAAACCATTTCAAGCAACGTTTCAGATCTGAATGATGGTCTTTCAACATGGCGATACAAAGGGTATCAACCACTCTGGAACGTGCCGAAAATATGCTTTGTATTATTTGATATAAATCGAATGTGAAATAATAAACATTATTTTAATTAAACTAATTTGCGTACGCCGGGATTTGAACCCGCGAGATCAAGATTGGATTAAAGCCACATTAAAACAAAAAAAAAACAAAAATAACTAAATATATAAATTAAATTTCTTAAGTAGCACTAACTAACTAACCATCACGCCGTTTCCCCGCAGGGGTAGGCAGAGAGGACGGATTGCCATACAACTCTGTCTTGGCACACACTTCTTGCTTCATTTACATTCATACATCGTCTCATACATACTCTTTTGTTATTCTGACTCTTCACATGACCCGATTCAAGTATTTGATTTACTTGATCGTGCCATGTCTTTCTCGGGCGTCCTCGACTTCTTCTTCCATTCACTTTCGCATCATATATTTTTTTCACACTCCTTTTTTCGTTCATTCGCTCTACATGCCCAAACCATCTAAGCGTCCTTTTCTTGATCCTATCCATTACGCTCATATCAGCCTTGCATTCTTTCCGGATATCCACATTTGTAATACGGTCATACATGGTTTTACCGCACATCCGTCTCAAAGATCATTAAGTAGCACTATTATTATTATGTATATAATTATAAATAAGGAGGATTGTAAACAGTTATGTTTATTGTATTGTGCAAGTGTAGATGTTTTGATTTGTGTAGGAAGAGAATTATAAAGCTAAATAGCCTCGGTTTTGTAGTTGTTGTGTATGTCTTGATCTAGTGTTGCGAGTATTTTGTGAGGTGACAAACGTATTAACAAAAAAACAATAACTTAGAAGTTAAATGTGTAAACCTAAATACAAATTATTTAAACAATGTTTATCGGATCCCCACTGTTCAAATATACGCGGTTTTCTAACAATTGTACATATTTGATTAGTATCTAACCCTGCCCACGTAAAATCATGTTTGCACAAGAGAACGAAAGGTTTCTTCTCAATTCTGCAATAACTCATCTTTTCCAATATTATCAAACATTTACCCAACCTTCCAGCTATAAAATAACGCTAAATTTATTTTTTAAAAGTACTACTGTATCGTCCCACTGGAATATAAACGTTGACGTTGGAATCAAAATATTTGTTTGTTTATGATTTGTTTTTTGGATTATAGGTTACGACCTACGCTTTTTACCACGTGATGTTCTTAGTGAGTTTAGCGCCTACTTAGTAATTAACTTTTAATTAACATTTCTATTCATATCTTTAAGAGGATTTGGTCGGTAAGACCTCCCACTTTTTCTTCGTCTTTTTTCATCCATCTTTGTTTTTAAGAAAAAACAGCTTTTGCCAAGTTACCTTAATAGAGTAGCCACGTGTTAAAAAAATAGAAAATTAGGAATTTTCTGGGAAAATTTTCAGGGTTCGTGCAAGTTTTTGCAAATATCTTTTTTTAAACGGTTTTATCCCATTTATTGCAGAAGAGATTTTTATCTTATATAATATATGCCAAAGAAACCGACTCTGAATGCTAATGGTGGCATCACACCGTGTCATGCTAATGTGCAAAAAACATCCCAGCGCATCTGCAGAATAAAAACAAAAAGTTAGCATTTTACTTTTTTTGAGGATCGTTGTACTGCCGAGACATGTATGTAATGTTCACATGGTTGTGGAAGAGTGGTTCGGGGCGTTGGGTTTGCTCCAGATGTGGATTCAATTCGGTGCAAGCTAAGTCCTTCATCAATGCAGAAAAAGCAGTTTTAGATTTTTATGTTGGGAGTATGAAGAAATCCAACTTCTCCAAGGCTCTTCCGTAATACGGTTGACTGGAGAATGTTTTTCTGTGTAAAAAAAAAGTGCACATTTTTTGAAAATATGTAAAACAAATTCGTTAAGGGAAACAAAGAAAATAATCTAACAGCTAACCATTTGCTTTACCTTATTGGTATTTGGTAAGTTTTTCCGTTCTCCGATACCAACTAACTACCTAACCATCGCGCCGTTTCTCCGCAGGGATAGACAGATAGGACAGACCGCCATTTAACTCTCCCTTGAAACACTCTCTTTGCTTCATTCACATTTATACAACGTCTCGTTTAAGCTCTTCTGTTATTCTAGCTCTTGAAATGGTCCGATTCTAGTATTTGATTAACTGGGTCGTGTCATATCTTCCTACCATTCAATTTCGCGTCATATACTAGAAATTAAGATATGTACAGGGCCCTTGAGGTGATTTTTTTTTACAAAAACGGCGCTATACAAATTATCCAAATATTATATATTTTCCTCACACTCCTTTGTTAGTTCAGCCGCCCTACATGCCCAAACCATTTAAGCATCCTTTTCTTAATCCTCTTCATTAAAATCATGCATTCTTTCCGGATATTCACATTTTCAACACGGTCATACATGGTTTTACGCACAAACGTCTCAGGGACCTCATTTTTACAGAATTCAGTCTTATTTTATCCTTCCTCTGTCATTTACATGCTTCACTGCCATTCATCAGAGTTGGTATATGTGCTCCATTGTGGACTCCTAGTTTCGCTTCTTTGGATAATCATTTATAAACGCCAACAGTGTTCAGTCCTTTAATAGAGTTTCCTACATTCACCCTTTTAATATCCTTATCAGCCTTTCTATCTCTCGTGAACATACTTTCTTAATACACAAACTCATCCACTTGCTCCAACTATTCATAATTTGAAACTATATTGCACGCTGTTCTCGTTCTCTCTCTTTCAAAGACCATGACATTGAACTTACTGACATTCATAATCAACTCATTCTGCATACATACTTGGTTCATCCTATACACGAAAAACTGTAGATCTTTCATACTGTGGGAAATCAGCACCGCATCATTAACATACAACAGGCAACATACTTTCAGATGGTTCATTTTCGAGCCCAAGCTTTTCAATTCTTGCATACAATTATCCACATAAGCAGATTTAACAACCACGTTGACATTACACCTCGTTCACCAGATGCCAAATTAAAAAAATATCTGAAAAAACTTAAACTAAATAAAATTTAGAAAAGCGTTTTGTGTGGCCACCCTTGCCTCACCTTATTCAAAGCATCTTTAATTAGCCTTTCATTTGCTGGGAACGTGTCAATTTAATTTAAGATATATTACAGGTACTTTGAAAGTTCTACTTTTAAACATAGACTAATACTAACTAAGCACAAACATTGAACAACTTTTGGTATGTTGTTTCGGGCCTATCTTTGCTTGTCTACAAGATTTATTTTCAGGAACGTAATTAAGTTATAAACCTCAGGTTGAGACGATGTAAACCAGTTGATTAAAATAAAAAAAATTATGAATTATTATTCACAAAGGATTCAAAATCAACGAAACAAAATAACCCATAAATAATTTATCGAAGAAAGCAATCACTTTGTGACTCGATATTATACTTTAATGGAAAGATATTTTGTCACATAATATATTAAACACTTTAGTAGAATTTATGCGTTGCATGTTTTAATGTGAACGGTGATTTTTCGAAAAGGTTAAACATCACAAAATGTGTAAAGCAAGGTTGTGTAATGTCACTGTGCTTGTTCAATTTGTACATGGATAATTGTATGCAAGAATTGAAAGGTGTGGGCTTGGGCGTGAAAATGAACAATCTGAAAGTATGTTGCCTATTGTATGCGGACGATTCGGTGCTGATTGCTGACAGTATAGAAGATCTACAGTTTCTCTTGTCTAGCATGAACCAAGTACGTATGCAGAATGAGTTGATGATGAATGTAAGTAAGTCCAAAGTCATGGTATTTGAAAGAGAGAGAACAGCGTTCAATATAGTTGTGAACAATAAAAAATAAGTTCTCCAAATAAGGATGCCATAGTTTCACTGGCTCGAGACGGTCGGGAGTAGTTGGGACTCTTGTGCTATTAAAAAAAAATCGCTTTTGACCGGTTAGTAGCTGAGTGAACAAACGCCTCAGATTCCTACCTGGGCGTCGTGAGTTTGATTCATCAGCTAGCTAAGTCCTCCATCTGTGCACAAGAAATATTTTCCACTTATTATCATGGTAGTAGGAATTTTTAATAAAATGTTTAAAGGTTATTCATAACCCGGGAATGTTTTGATTCCATAAAAAAAAGAAAAACAAATTAAACAATTTATGTATTTTTTTCAACGCTGATCTAGAAACGCAATTTAGAATTTGCACATGTACGTGCACACTGACACGATAACATAATACAGTACAATGCATTCTTTTTAGAAAGACCATCTTATAAAATTGTATTCCTGATCAAATCCCGGATTTTCTTGTCTTCGGGGAAAAATATAAGAGTGCATCCAGAGATCTCCCATCCCAGATGGAAACATCAACCCCAATCTTTACGGGATGTCCGGAGAGCGGAGGCTCCGATGGAGGGTTGTGGTTTTATTAAGGGTGGGGGTGGCTTTCTCTGGGGATATAAACCCTATCACTCGGAGTTCGCAAGGTTCAAATGGAATAAGAAGATTTTTCAAGAGTTCAGTAAAATTCTAATTACGGTGCGATTTATTCATTATCTGAATATTATAAGAATTGGCTAAATTGAATTTGTACTTTGTAATTGTATTCCATTGGTTTTGCTCGAGACATCAATTACTTGATATGAAACGAACAGTACTCTATTTTGTATGGTAAAAATGGATTGTATTTTATTCTTTCATAGATTAAAGAATAGAAATGTTGACTTAATTTTGACCGATGGACAAGATGTTGAAAAAACCTGTTAAAAGTCAGAACGAATATAAACAAATGGATAAAAGCTGTATTCCTACCGTGACATAAAACAAATGCCAACATGTGTTTTAGGCTTCCTGGTAATAAGTAATTTGGTCAATTTCTGAAACAGTTAATCATCATTATCAATTCTAGATTAAGCGTATTTCAATGAAATCACGAACTCGCATTTTTATGACTCGACGGAAGTTGATCGTTTCACGATTTAAAATAATGTCTTTGCAAGAATTTTCACTGGCTGCGTGAAAAAAAATCGTATCGTCAAGGTGTATTCAATAAAATATATTCAAACGACATTTATTGACTACTGAATATTAAATTCAGTCTTTCAAGAAATCTTTTTTGATCTCAAAAAAGATAAATGATCTAGATTTGTCTTTCTTTAGAAGGTTGTTCGCGAACTTGTCAATTTTGAAAATCCGCTGACGCTCAAACTTTTTGAATTCTTTTTTTTTCTCACCTAAATTCCTTCAAGCTGCTGTGAATGTTCTTTTTTTGTTTTTCTCTTTTGAATTATTATTTAAATTTGTAATTTCATATGGTTTTAATTTTAATAATTGACATTTTATGTTATTTTAAAAAATATATTTTTTATAAGATTTCTTTCATTGTTTTCATTTAACTCATGTATTTTATTATTTATAATGCAGAGAGAGTTGATAAAAGTTGTTAGCGCACGCCTGGTTTGAACCCGCGACCTTTGGATTCATGGTCGAGCGTCTTACCACTCGATCATAGAGGCCGTTATAAAAACACAATTAAATTTTATTTCACCTGCATAGATATGTAATGAATAATTAATTAATTGATTTAGAAAATAAATACAAAGTTTTTCAACTTTTAATTTATATTGTGTCATAATAATTATTCGAAAACTGTTATTTTTTAAAGATTTTTTCGTAACATAGGTACATCTTAACATTATTTACGCAAGAAGTATACATTATAAAAACTAAGCTTTTACAAACAAAACTTAGAAAAAAAAACTAAAAATCCCATATAGTATGTCAACAGTTTGTTACCAATTATATAATATTATGTTTTTTTGATTCACAATCCAAATGCTTATTAACATCAATCTATTTATTTTAAATCAAAGAAAATAAAACAAACGTTAAGTAGTTAGGTACTCCAAAAACATTTCGGTGCTAAAGTTTGTTTTAATATTGTGTTAAAAAATATTAAAATTTAAGGGATGAAATTTATTTCTTAATTGAATCACATTAATTCTTTTGTCAGTTTTAAAAACTGTTTTTTCGCCTATTTAAAAAGTCAAAATTTAAAATTAAATTTTAAGGTCACAGAATTAAAATTATTTTAACTTATTTTGCCTTTAGTTTTCACAATGGTAGCGAATTTTATTGTCGTTTTACCAAAATTAGACGTATAAGATGCTTGGATGAAGAAGTAAGGTCTTGGTAAAGAGTAAAAAAGCGTAGCATTCAGTTCTGCGTGCCTAATTGACCGAACCTTGAAAAAATCAGCTGAATCGTAGAATCACACAATAAAAAAATGTACTAATTTTTCGCAAAGAAAGGCTGAAAGTGTTTTCGTCTTGTTTTTACAAATTGTATTGACTTCACTAACGCAATTATCATTTTTCATGTTCAGTAGACCAGATAATTTGGTTGTTTTAGAAGTCGAATTCACTTTGATGTATTATTTAATATTATATTATGTTGTTAGTGAGATTGATTTTGCCGATGAATTAAATTAAAGCATTCGACGCAGCACTTAGTTGCCATTACTGAAAGCGGCTCAGGCACCAGGGTGCCAGGGTTGTAGAGAGATAAGTGGAATAACCAGGCAATATACTCTAGACGCTAAGGGATGCTCTCGGCTTCCTGGAAAGTTTTACCTGTGGAATATGCCTTCGGTTAAATTGATCCAATCACATGCGGCAACGGTTGCCAGGGGATGAATAATTAACCGAGAGAGCAACTGTTGAAATGAAAAATCATATCGCAAAGGCGTTTTTAAGATCCTGGTCTCGGGACTCAGATTAAGATTTGATAATCCAAAAACTAGAAATACAGGTCAGGTGTTCAAAATTCAGTTTTTTCTTGTTTTTTCCTTTTTATAAATCCAGCATGTTGCCTTAATATATTATGTGTGTGATATATGATATCGATGACGGAAAGCCAGGATGGCTGAAGCGCCATTTTGGAAAGTTTACACTAGAGCACTTTGAAGTTTTCTATGTTTTGCAGTCAAATTTATAAGTCTTCAGTACCAGCTTGGATTTTGAAAAAAAAAGTTGACTCAGGTAACTCAATACTCTCACTGCAGTTGAAGCAATAAAAAGCTAAAAAAATCACAACCTAGTGTCGCTTTAGTCAAGCCTTCTCCCAAACGGTGAATATATTTTAGATGGCTGAAGGACCACGAAAGTCTTTAGAATCGAACGAGAGTTAAAGAATTCGATGTAGAAATAAAACTGATCCAAACTGCATATTTAACTCATTTTTGACCAAAGTGTCGCTAAAGCCTTTTTGACTTTCCAGCGATAATATGCAGAATATAAATCAATATTTTACATTCGCACTTCGCTCCGGAGCGAATGGCTTTAGCTTTGTTTAGTAACCATATTGGATTGGTCAGGTTCATTCAAACTTTGATATTTCACACTTCTTTCACATCACCGACATCAATCAACCTCACAAATAATTTCTTTACTCTAGAGCATAGGTTCTCAACTGTATTCTGCCCATTTACATTTGAAATTTTTCGTTCTAGAGCCCCCTGCCTCATTTTTTTTACTTACCATCTGTCGCGAATCTGAAACAGCTATTGTCACGATTATATTTAAACGTGTAATTAGAGTGTAATATTATAAAGTCTTAAGATAGGATATGACTCCAATCCTTGCTCCCATCCTATTTCTGAGCTTAAAGAAGAATGTTTCAATGAGAACATTTAAAACGCAAACTTAATTATATTAAGAAGTATTTTTACTAACATTAAAAAGACATTGAATTTATAACTTATCTAACGAGAAGGTTGAATTTGATGCATTTTAAAGAGTTTGTTCATATTAGAATCGATTTTACCTCAAAACAACCGTAGGACTGTGCCATCTCAACGCCCCCTAATTTTATATGGGTCTTCTACTGCCCCCCTAAAAGTCTCAAACGCTTACGTTGAGAACGTATACTCTAGAGTGTGGGGCGCATACAGTGATTTGCTTCATACTTACAATTATTATAAATCGAAATCTTCCTACATTCTAAAGAAATTGAAGACCTCAAGGAAATTGAAGACCTCCTAAAATAGCACTTGAAATTCTTCACCATGACAAACTAGAACATTGTGTAACAAATATCGTCATTAAAAAAAATATTTTTTTTCTTGTACTTACTGTCACTTACCTCAGAACAGATTTTTATGACCTAGTGAGGTAGGTAATGTAAAAAATAATAAACAAAACGTTAATAAAAAAAAAAAAGACCGGTTAGTAGCTTGACGAAATAGATAAAAGTGGACAGATTCATGGGCTTCCCACCCGGACGTCATGAGTTCAATTCCTCTGCTAGTTAAATCTCCATCACTGCACAAGCAACATAGCTAATTATGATGGTAGAAGGAGTTTGAAAAATATTGACAGATTATAAGGAACCCGGGAAAATTATTCTTTCCTAAAAAAAAATAAATACAAGAAACAAAACGAAAATTGAGAAAATAAGAAAGCATTGTATTATTCTGTTTCTAGGGATGTTTTGAAATACCCTCACGTCCTATGGGTCGGGAGGGTGCCCGTTATCAAAGCTCGTGCGAGAATAAATATTCCATATATTTTGGAAGTCAATACGTCTTGGTTATACAGACACAGTTTCAATTGATAGGTGTCCTTTTTTATGTTTGCATTTCTGTAAATTCACTGATTATGTTTTTAAAGAAAAATATCTCTGATTAATAATATACCAAAAGGGATAGCTTTGCAAAACAGTGAAGTTAGGATTCTTGATTTTTTCCTGACTCGGACGCGGCTAGGACTTTCGTGGACACATCTTTTTACATTAATTCATAGCACATGTCGACACAATTTTTTTTGTTTATTTGTATAACCACTTTTTCACAGTAATGTGATAAAAAAGAATATACGATATAACCTAAAAACAGTTGAGTTATGTCGCATAACAAAATGCAGTGAGCGGAGTCGCCGGAGACGACAGAGATGGAAAACATGCTTACATACCTAAAAGTGGTGCGATATTATGTGTTAACTTGTATTGTCTCTTTCTCTCTCACGGTTTACGACGTAAAAACCCGGAGAAAGTGATTTATCGTAAATTTGGAAAGGTTGGGTAAAATTATTTAGCTCTCTCTCTCCATATACATGGCCTGTTCAAAAGAAAAGGTGAATTTTGAATTTTCGCGGGCTGTGTACATTCAATTATCGATTTTCGATTAACGATTTTTTGATTCTTTGATCCATTTTTTTTCAAAAGTAAACAAAAAAAAAACACACAAAAACTTGACTAACCTTTCCAGTTGTCAAAAACAAACCACTAATCCAAAATGGCTGATAATGTTAACATATGATAAACATATGTGTACCAACATAACAACAACAAAAACGACAATCGAATGTACACAGCCCGCGAAAATTCAAAATTCACCTTTTCTTTTGAACAGGCCTCGTATATTCTTACTTTCAAAAAAATATATTTAAAAAATGACGCTCGTCACCGCAGTGATTTTTGAAAATCATTGTCAAAATACGATTGTCAGAAACGATTTATTTCTTGCTTCAGGCAAACATTCTTCTTCAACGTTTAAAGTTGACTCACGTTCGTTGGTTATGAGAGCTCTTGACATTTATTCAGCTTACGTTTTTGCTTATTCGTGTTATTATATTATGTAAACGAAAAAGTCTGTTTACCTCTCTTCTCTATTTTTACTCATATGGCGAAGATTATTTGTTTTTGATATATTCTCTGCTTTTCAATCAAATTCCGTAACGGAATAATTTTCGTATTTCTGAATTTAAAAATAGCTTACCTATGTATGTGTCATTTAACTTCAAGGTAAAGAATAAGAGAAAGTGATTTGAAGTGTGAGTTATGGTGAAGAGAATGGAAAAATATTTATGTATTTAAAAACAGTTGATCACCAAATACATTAAGAGATGAATGATACAAAAATATTGTAGATACATGCATACTGTAATATAAGAAACTAAACATTTATCTAAACCCCACATATAGACAAGGTATTATATATACCAAGGATTTATATAAGTACAAACGTAAAAAGTTGTGTGACGTATTATATATGATATAATAACGAAAATAATGTGAGTAATGAAAAACAAAAGATAATATATAAGAGAGGTTTATTCATATACACATGTTATGAGATAATCGTTGAATTGGCAAATGTAAAATGTGCCTACAAAATTATTTTATTTAAGAGTATGTAGATCGTTGTGTACCTATCGGTCAGTCTTGTACGCAAATCAAAAGATGGTGACAGAACTGTATATATGTGCATTGAAATACATTTTAAGGTAGATGCAGCTTCATTGAATAGTTCCATCGCTTTATATATTGGCGTGTTTTTGTATGAGGAAGTTCTGACTTTCGGTGTGTAAAACGTCACATGCTGCCTCGCACGAATGTACTTACTTGGGGCATAGTATATATGGGTTATAATTATATTTTTACAGTGGATACCGTACAATAGTCGCAACTGCTCCCAACCGTCTAGAGCCAGTGAGACTATGGCATCCCCAACTGGGGTATGTTGTGAGTTGTGAGGCTGATGTTTTTGGGTAAACATTTTTATAAGTTGATTTCTGGAGGTTGATTTCTGGACGGCCTCCATGGATGAGTGGTAAGACGCTCGACTACGAATCCAAAGGTCGCGGGTTCAAACCCGGCGTGCGCAAATAAATTTTATTAAACTGATATGTGTAATAATTTAACATATAAAAACATAACACATTTAATTCATATGAAATAATAAAAAAGTGTATTTGCGGCACGTTCCAGAGTGGTAGATACTCTGAGCATCGCCCTGGTAAAAGACCACCATTCAAAATCGAAACGTTTCTTGAAATAGCTTTGGCCGTGTTTGGTGACCAGATCTGAATAGCCAAGTACTTATCAACCTTCCTTTTCCCCATCTCCTTCCCTTTCCCTCTACTTTCAGCCCCATTACATACCCGATTAGTAATGCCATAACTCCACTGGCTTCAGATGCCTGGAAGCAGTTTGTTGCGGCACGTTTCAGAGTGATATATAATCTTAATATTAGCCGGGTGAAAGACCAGCATTCGGAATTGAATCGCTGTTTGAAATGGCTTTAGCCGTGTTTGATGATCAGATTTGAATAGCCAAGCTTCCCAACCTTCTTTTCCCCCATCTTGCTCTCCTCCCCACAACCTTCAGCCTCACTACATACCCGATTAGGGATGCCATAGCCTCACTGGCTTCAGACGGATGGAAGCATTTGGGACTCTTGTGCGGTATTCACTTTACAAAAAATTATAAAAAGGTTAAATAAGAATTATGGAGCTTGAAAAAAATATCTACGGTAGTAATAATTATTTAAATTTTCGATTGATGTATTTATGTGCACGTGGGTAGAGATAAGCTCAATTACCTTTTGAAAATAAATCCACTTAATCGTCTATTAAATCTGTCTAAAATATTTTGAATAAGCACGCCTCGGTAATCGAAACACCTGTCTCCTAAATATTTTGGGGAAAAGGATCTTCGCATCACAGTACTGTTTTTTCTTATATATATATATTTAATATTGAATTCTATAACTGTATAACAATATTTTCGAATTTCGCCACCCGATAATATTCTTTTGATACAGATCAAATATTTATTACACATACAATACAAAACAATAATGGTAGAAGAATATTTAAAAGACGATGCGTGAATGTAAATGAGGCAAGGGGTATGTGCCAATGTCAAGTGTGTGATGGTTACCAAGTTAGTTTTTAATAATTTATAAACAAACTAAAAGAAAGATGCCCGCGTGTAAAAAAACGAGCAAAGCACCCGTTTCCCGTGAGTCTTTAGCTTTACGAGAACGGGTCGTTTTTTCGACCTGTTTATGTAAGACAGTTCTAATGTGACATTCGTCTTACCTTTTTGTTTTAATCGGGGCCTGTTTAGGGTGTACATATCCCGTCTTTTAGCCCCTTCCTTACCCCGTCTTACAACGTTTCCCAGCCTGCGGTGAAATAGTTCCTCTGTCCGTACACTGTACATATAGGGGTGCTTTTATGAAATGCTCATAAAATAAGCAATTCACCCCCCCATCGAGATAAACCAATATATTATTTAATATTTCTTGATCAGTTTTTGTCTGCATCGAATGTTCCGACTCTTCAGCCATTTGAAATATATTCGCCATTTGGGAGAAGGCTCGACTCAAGCTACACAAGCTTAGGACTTTTTTATCTTTTTGCCGCTTTAAGTAACTCAGTGAGAGCATTGAGTTACCTGATTTAACATTTTTTTCAAAATCCAACCAGTTACTGAAGACTTATGAATTCTATTGTAAAAGAAAAAAAATTTTGAAGTACCTTTGTGAAAACTTCCCAAATGGCGCTTCAACCCTTTTGCCTTTCCGGCGACGATATATACATGGCTTTGATGTAATATTTTTTTCATATTTAAGACCGAACAATTAATAACCCCTGACATGTGCAAGGAGGTTATCATAACATGAATGATTCACAATTCACGCTTGACTTCCGAGTCAAAGTTGATTTCATTGCCTCTGAAGAAAATAAATAAAATTGGGTACGACTTTTGGCGATCCATCTTTTGCTGAAAGAAAAATGTTCACGTTCAAAAGGGTGGGGGGAGAGGAGTTGCCGTGTAGTTCTTTCAGGAAATTTGACAACACTGTTCTTGTTCGAGTAGCCACCGCGACATTCATCATTCTTGTTTTCGGGACCAGTGGGTCGGAAAATATCTGAAACATGAAAGGGAAACAAGAAATCATATCATATTATCATGGAATTGTTTTGGTTATCCGAAAGTTTTTATACCTTTCTCATTCTTTGTAGAGAAAGCCAATTTCACATAATTCAAAGTTTCCCGAAAACACATATTTTAGATTACTAACTTTACTTTTATTTAAAAATCGATAGAATGACGTATTACTTGGTGGCTTTTGGTAGAGTCTTCACTTTCCACAAATTGGAAAGTGGCTTATGGTGTTGATTTTTTTTTTTTTTTGTAACTTACTGGAATACACATTTAAAATGGAGTTAACTTTTTTTACATTTTACATATTATTGACTTTACCAGTCTGAAGGTAGTTGGTAAAGGTCTATCAAATTTTACTTTTATTATTATTAAAATGATTATGTACAACAAAATGCATTTCTTCGTATATTATTCCAAAGCAGTTAGAAAAAACTCATTCCGAGGACTGAATTATAAAATAAAAAGGACATAAAAATACAAAAGTACATAAATACAATGTAAAAAGTGAGGTTACTAATATCAAGAAAAAAAAACAACTTATTTGTTTATTTGATTATATACGCCCTTATGGGCTTTTACATAACAGTGTTATATTTAACATAAAATAATAGTGACATAAAAATAACATAGAGTAAATGATTAGCGCCCAAAAACATAAGTAAGTTAACAGAAATATTATAACAAAATAAATTAACAGCAATGTTTTTGAAAGAGGTATGTTATTATATCCCTCTTGTAACTAGATTAAATGCAGTTAAAAAGATCTACTATTTCAGCGAAAGAATTACTCAGTGTATGCAATCTAGGTGCAAGCGAGTATCTAAGAAAGCAATAATAAGCACAAACTCAAAGTGTGAATTTGCAAAAAAAGTAAAATGAGTTAATATATACCTATGCATATGCATGTGTTTATATATGTTTCAGTCGGGTTATGTCAAGTATGAGTAAAACAGATAAATACGCGGGAGACGAGGTATGAATGTGAATGAAGCAAGGAGTGTGTGCCATGATTATTCTGTGGCGGTCCATCTTATTTGCCTACCCTTTCGAAGAAACGGCATTAAGCTTAATTAGTTGGTAAGTTTCTCGGTACAAAGAATTCGTTGAAAATTTCGATTTACCTTACACTTAAAAACAATTTAAAAAATAAATAAATATGCTAAGTGTGTAACACTCCAACGTGATTTTTCTATCAAATATTCCCTCCCCTTTCCCCCTCTCCCCCTCTCTCCGTCTCCCCGATCCACTCAGTTTTTTTTGCTTACTAAAGAACATGTTTGCGGCTCACGGCAAACACGGACAAGTTATGTTTTCATCAAGATTATTACCCACGAGTCTCGAGCCGTTGGGCCGACCAACCCCCCATGACGGAAGGGATGATCGCCTACGCCAGGCGGGGAAAACCTTTTGATACCCCTGTTTACTGCTTACTGTTTACTGATTACTGTTTACTGGGGGCCTTATGGACTTTTATAACGGCATTTGATTCCCATTGCAGTGCATAATTAAATTAAATGGACTTTTCCAAAGAAGTTTTATGAGCACTGCCAATTTATTTTTTTTAATATTACTGGATACCACAAAAATGCGTTAAGTTTTTCGTTAAGAAAACGTAATGAGAAGAAAAAGTTCATGTTTCGTAAAGCCTAACCATTCAAAAATGGTGCTAAACGTCACTTTGTGGCATTCTAATACAAGCAATACTAAACACAATTTATTTATTTAATTGTATTATTCACTCACCTTCTTTGTTGCAACTCATCCAGTTAAAAATTCTACTTAGAAATAATGAATTGCTATTCCTCAATCATCACTCTACTAATTATGGGTATTATTCTCCACTGTCCATAATGTCGAGACTTGTTAACTCAAGCAAAGGTCTAGCAATTTTTGGAACCAACCTAAGTGATTTTTGTCATTCTTTACGACTCTACCAAAACCTTGTTCAAGCCTTGACTTGAATTTTCTTTTAAATATATGTTTTTATCTTTTTTTTGTCATTTCTTCATTCATATATTGTGTATGTGCTGTTCTTTCTCTATCGAACTTTTTCCCAAAAAAACTTTTTTTTGTGTTTTTTTCAAATCGGACTATATATTATCGGAATATAAATTAAACAGTAAATTTGTTTATTTTCAATGAGTGGTTAGAAAAATATCTAAGGTTTCCGTTGAATATATATTTTTGCTGTTAAATTGATTAAATTGTACGAAAGAAATACTTCAGTAATAATTATAGTTAGATAACCAGCGAAGGCATTTTCGAACATTTAGCCTAATATTCTAGTATGCATTTCATAAATAATTTATTTCTTTATTGTTTAAAAATTGTACTTACTTGAAACTTTATACATTTTCCTAACTACTTATAAATAATTAGTACAAAAATCAGTTGCAGTAATGCTCGTATTAGAAAGCCAGAAAGTGTGTATTTTTAATTGCTTTTTATCAATCTTTTAAACTACGCTCGAGTATTTCTATAACTACTTACTTTTCAACAAGCGTCCAGACAACTCGTCATTCACTTGCTTTCTAGATTAGTATGATCATTTATCTCGCAGAGGCATTTTCTCTCTGAGGTCCCATAAGTTCCCAACTGGTTTAAAACTCAATCCAATTAAACAAGTTTTTTTTAAAAGATTTATATATCTTAAATAAAACAATAAACTTTGTACAACACCACTTTTTTTAGTTAACCGCCAACCAGGTTTCGCTTATCTCAAGCTTCGTCAGGACTTTTACATCAACTTGATGTTGGCGGTTAGCTAAAAAAAAGTGGTCTTTTACAAAGTTAATCGTTTTATTTGATATAAAATGTCACATCCCCAAGTATTTGCTTCCTTCGAAAAAAAAAAATCTATTCTGAAGTTAATTACATGTCATGTGGTCAAATATTTAGGTATTGGTTTCTAACATTTTTTTCTCTCAGTTCATGTTTTTTGTTATTTTCAAAATTCCTACTTATATCCACAAGCCGAAAAAAATTCCGACCTTTGATAAAAAAGGTAATTCAAGGTTTTCGTACCCATTAAGCTTGACAAATATTTTATTATTTATTTCACAAAGGACAAAAACGAGAAATTCATTGCGTTCTGACATTTTCATAAATATTTAAAGTGGTACGATTTATGTACCTGAATAATATTATTCGCAAAAGCGCTTGCAATAACAGAAAACGAAATATCTTTTTTTTTTTTTTTCCATCGCAAAATGTGTTAAAGCTTGAGGATTGTTTATTATATTATAATAAACATATTTTACTGTGAAATATTTCAGGAGGATTCTAGGGGTGTTTAATAACGTACGAGACTTAATTAGATCGGAGCTTTTCTATTCATAACAAAATTTACGAACTAAATATTCTGTTTTCATTATAACTTCTAGATTGAACAGTCCATATAAATATAAACTCATGGTAAAACTGAAAAATGTGATCATCTGCAGCACACGGAGAATCGAAATTAAAACAAGTTTTGTCGAATTGAGAATTTTTACTTGAAAACAAAAACTTTCCTTTTCCATTTAAGTTAAGAAACTATTGGAGCTAGGTGTATACTTCGATGAATTTTAAAATACGATTAACAGTTTAAAGTAGTCCCGTAAGTATCAACTATTTTGAAATTATCAAAAAAATAAATCAGACTCGATTTAATCGAAAACGAAAGTTTGCATCAAAATAAATTATACCACGAAATCGACCTCAAATGTGAAGATTCATCAGATTATTGCTTGAAATATATAGTTGTGGACACCGGGTATATAAAGTTTTCTAATACGTTTTGTAACGATCGTGTTCAGGTTTTATAAAGTAAAAATTATAATTATCATCCCTAGGTCCATAAAGGAACAACTTGAAACTTTTGTTTATATTTTCAAAAATACTTGGTTATTAACACAAATTAAACGAAACAAAAACTAGCGATTTTTTTATACTTTTACGGATATTACAGCTACAAAAGAGATTAAAAAATAATCAATAATAATTATAATATTTAGATGATTTGTATAGCGCCGTTTTTGTGAAAAATTACCTCAAGGGCGCTGTACAGATCTTATTTTCTATTATTAGATATTATGGGATCTCCACACAAACTATGTAAAGGAGAAAATTACCCCCGTAACTGGTTTTCTCTATAGGCTGCAAAGATTACTTTCCACTGCATTACTCATTTCAGTTTATTATGCCATGATTCACTCACACCTATCTTATCTCTGCTGTATCTCTGGGGCTTTGCCTCCAAGAAAATTATCTCTGACCTCCAGGTGGTCCAGAACCGAGCTCTCAGAAATGTCCTTGGTCTTCCATGGGACACTCATGACAGGGAAATTAATCAATTATTGGTATCCTTCCAATCTAGATCCTCCCCAAACACGAAATCACAAGCACCATTAATAATAATAATAATAATCTTTATTTAATTATAGTTTACAGTAATAACGATAAAAAAGGATAAACATAATATAAGGTTGTGTAAAGGTGTATGTACAATGATGAATATATTTTACAAATTACTCAGCAAACAACGCTCACTACATCAAACCCTTTTACAATCAAGACATCCACCAACATAACACACGAAATAACAATAAAATTCACACTCCACTTACACACACAACAAAGTATGGGATAAAATCTTTGGAATATATTGCTTACGCATTATATAACTCCAGATAAATATAAAAACAGTAAACTTAATAAAATATAAAAAATACCAAAATAAAGCTTTAGAATAATATTTTTTAAATTCATTTAAAGATGAAAGCACCTAATCTTCAAAACAGTATTCTTTTCCCGGTAGAGTAAAAATATTCTCATTAACTGCACTTCAAGTTTTGTTTTTATTTTTAAATATGTAATAATACTAATTACCATTTTTTTTAAATACTGTATTTCTTATTATGTTATATTGTTTGATTTATGATGATTTATGTTAGTTTGATTACTCTGTATTTAGTTGTAACACATGTAGTCCTTTAATTCCCCTTGTCCCAGAGTGAGTTTTTATAACTCATCGGGGTTGCTATGTATGTTAGCAAGATATTTAATAATAAAAACAAAAAAACCTAGCTTAAAGAAAAAATATGCGGGAACATAATCAAAGCGGCAAATAAAATTAATGGAAATTAGGCACTATCTATGGACTATTTATGAAAGCTCCGGAATTCTCGACCGTCCTATACATACGCCAGGCAAATAAAATTTTTGGAAATACTCTTAATTTCGTTGAAAAAATATTTTTTCTTAATTCTTTCGTTTCAATTGCTTAATTTCTCTCGTCGCATAATCAGCACTTTTCTGTTGATTAGGTTTTGTTTGACGTAGATTACTCAACTTAAAAAAAAAGAAAATGATTTAAACGCATAAAAATGTTAGTTTGGTATTACAATAATATCAAAAAAAATGAAAATTTGCGTCAACGAGCTTAGTGCAAGGTATTGCTTATTTCAGGAAAAAAACTCATTTGTTGTAATACTGACTAGTTTTTAATATATATTTTGTTTCTGGTGATGACAATTCATAAAAATCTAAGGAAAATTTAACCTTACCGTACCTAAAATTAAAAATGAAACGTGCGATACAAAGGGGGTGACGTAGTGCCTCATATGACCTTGCTTATTTAAGCATTTTCATGACATAATCGTAGAGAATTTGTTTTTGGTAATACTTAAAAAGCATATTCATAATATTTCAGTAACATTTATCTAAGATATCGCTCAAAACTCTCGTTTAGGGTTACATAAGAACCCCTCTTCGGAACAGGAAATGTTCGCGTTTAGGGCCTTGCTTTATACAAAACTTTGTTTAGGATTTATGGCCGAAATACCTAACGGAACAGAATGACCATTTTGTTATATCTATAATGCTTTTGAGATATTCGGATTTTCTCTTGCTGGAAACAAATTTTAAATTAAATTTCT